>WPIO01000042.1:1322500-1392500 GCA_009760855.2 Cristatella mucedo
CACTTTACGTAAGCTGCAAAAGAAGCGTGCCGAAACATTTAGTAAATGGCAGGTACGGAGTGGAGAACGTCCAGATACGGGCAGATAGAGGGTTCTCATTCTATCAGTCCATGCGTTCTGACAAGGTTGGTGGCGGGGTTGCAAATGTTGTTCGCGAATCGTTTGGCTATAAAATGATCAGTTTCTCGCATGGGTCATCGTTTAAATCGGTTGCTATCAGGTCTTCATCAAAGACAATGCCTCTCACCGTTGTGATATACCGGCCTCCTTCTGGCTGTCTAAACTTGTTTATAGAGGAGTTTCCAGAGTTCCTCTCTAAAATATTTGTTTGTGACAGGCCGCTACTGATTGTAGGAGACTTACATATTTACGTTGATAACCCTAGCAACAGCCAGGTCCGCTCATTTCTTGACTGTCTGGAGAATTTTGGTTTGGCCCATCACGTTAATCATAGCACCCACGTCGGTGGCCACATTCTAGATCTCGTGATCACTAAGGATGTCCTCCCCACTGACTTTGTGGTGTGCCCACTGACCCTCTCAGATCATTGTTCGGTCTCGGTTACTGTTCCTGCTCCCTCGTACGTACAGAGAAATGTCGAATTTGCCAAACGACGTAACTTAAAAAGCATTGACATGGACAAGTTTTTAAAATCTGTTTGTGATGCAAGTCTTCTTGATCTGCATTCAGACTCGACCGGCAGCCTCGATACCCTCACTGATGCGATGAACATGACACTCAGGAGTGCACTTGACAAGCATGCTCCCGTTCGCTCTATCCGTGTTCAAAGTCGTCGTGATTCCTTTCAATTTAGATGCACCGGGTTAAGCGCAGGCTAGAACGTTGTTTCAAGAAATCGGGGTCTGAGGCAGATCTAGTCAATTTTCAAGACTTCCTTCGAGTTTACACCCGAAAGCTTAAAAAAAACTAGGGCTTCTTTTTTCATTAGAAAGCTGAATTCCTGGCAGTCGGACACTAAACAGATTTATAAGACATTAAACCATTTACTGGCCTATGCTGTGAGGTCTGACTCCCCAGATATTAAGGGCTCAGCCGAACAGTTTTCAGCCTTCTTTACTGAAAAAATTGTGCACATTCGTGCCTCCATTAAGCCACCTCCGACCAAAGCAATCGCCGTTCCTCAACCTGTGACCTTCCTTAAAAGGTTCTCCGATGCTTCTGCCTGTGATGTGGCTGCCTTAATAAGGTCTAGCAAAAAGAGCTCGTCTCCTGAAGACCCTATACCTTCATCTCTGTGGTCTTCAATAGCAGACCAACTTATCCCTGCCATAACCAAGATTTTTAATGCTTCTTTGGGAAACGGGGTCGTCCCAAGTCTTTCAAATCGGCAATCGTTAGACCTATTCTTAAAAAGCCTGGATTAGACACAGAGGTCCTAGCAAACTATCGTCCAGTTTCCCTTCTTCCGTTCTTATCGAAGATTCTTGAAAAAATTGTTGTTAAGCAGCTGTTTGAACATATTGAAAATAATGGAATGTCAGAAACATTTCAATCAGGGTTCAAGAGGCAGCACTCTACTGAAACTGCTCTCCTACGTGTTAACAATGACATTCTACGTGGCAACGACGACGGGAATGTCACTGCCCTAGCTCTGCTAGATCTGTCTGCTGCCTTCGACACCATTGATCACGAAGTTCTGCTTGAACGACTGAGAACAACGATCGGTCTGGCAGACAAAGCACTGGCGTGGTTTAAATCATACTTGTCTGATCGTGTTCAATCCGTGTCGTGTGTGGGGTCAGGTCTCAGACATGAGAAGGGTCACGTGTGGAGTCCCTCAAGGGTCTGTATTTGGTCCCTTACTGTTCTCCATTTATTCGAAACCTCTGGGAAAATTGATTAAGGCTTATGGAATAGGATATCACTTCTATGCTGACGATACTCAGTTGTATTTGTCATTTAAACCATCGGAATTTGCTGCAGCAACTGAGAAACTGAATGCTTGCCTTGCCGATATTCGATCCTGGATGTCGGAAAACTTCCTGAAATTAAATGACGATAAAACCGAACTGCTGCTTATAGGACACCCTAAGCGTGTGGCTGGATTAAAAGGCTTTGCTGTTCTAATAGGTGATGCTATTGGGCGACCTTCAACACGTGCTCGTAATTTAGGTGTCGTGTTCAACAACTGCCTCAATTTCAAAAGCTTCATTCAATTCACTGCCTCTACAGCTAGCCATCACATCCGATCCCTATCCAAGATTATGAGCTGTCTCCCACAGTGGCTTGTAAAAAATTTAACTAGCTCTTTAGTTCTGTCTCGGCTTGATTATTGTAATTCCCTTTTGGCTGGGCTGCCAAAGAAAGCTATTATGCCACTACAGCGGACTATGAATATGGCTGCAAGGCTGGTCTTCAAGTCCCAGCGGTTTGAGCACGTGTCTCCTTTGCTGAAAGGGCTAGGATGGTTGCCAGTTGAGCAAAGGATACAGAGCCAAGTTCTTACGCTGACCCATAAGGCCCGCCACGGCTTGGCTCCTTCATACCTAGCTGAACTGCTACATCAGTTTCAGCCTGTTCGTGCCCTGAGGTCCTGTGTGGACAATAAATTAGCTTTCCCATTCCTCCGCTTAAAGACAGTTGGCGACAGAAGCTTTAGCTCTGCAGGTCCTAGACTGTGGAACTCGCTTCCACAATTCTTACGCAACGACAACTACTCTCCTACTGCCAACTATGGCACATCTTTTTCAGCGGTCCTGAGCTGCTACTTCTATGCTACTCACTACCTCAACTGCTCTTCTGATTCTGCTATGCTTCCCACTTTCTCTTTGTTGCGTGAGACGAAGTCTGTTGGCTACCGAATGCGTACCGAAAGCAGCTTAGGCTGTGAGTGCGCAATACAAAACTCTCCTGCGTAACACCCACATGGTCTTTATGACTTTGTGGAGTTACAGACGGAGATACATTACATTACATTACATAGAAATCTCTGGCGCAGACGTGTTCGACAGCAGCAAGGGCGGCGACGGCGGCGCTGCGAGAGGTCTGCTTGCAACGACGCTGAGCTTCTCAGCCGCCGCCGACGCTGCTGCCGCCGCCACTGAGGCCTCCATAAGCTCCCAAGAGGCTCCGAGTATCAAGCTTGGAGGTAAGCGCTTTAGACTTAAAGCAGTTAGCTAGTAGTCTGCGCTCGCTGGCACGCTTCCACCATTAGGCAGAGTAATCGTCGCGCAGCGCATCGAGGTGATACGTTCGATTGAGATCATTAGTGGCGCGCGAGCCACCAGATTGCAGGTCCAATACGAGCGACTCGTGCCGGTGAATTATTCTTGACATGCTCAATATAGTTATGACTGCCACTGGCATTAGTCTGCTTATTGGCTAAGTCACTTGGTGATGTCAAGGCCATTCGAGCGCTTTAGCAAACGCAACGTGAAACGCAGGTAACAGCACACTTTGCCTGCATGAAAGCGTCTAGCTAATATTGGATTCACTTCTGATGGACCGTTTCGTATAGTTCCAGTCAAGGCTATTTCTGTACAGTAACTTTGCTCTCTCCCTCTCCCTTACTCTTTGTTTCTTTATCTCTTTTTCTCTTTATAAATAAATAAATACACACGCGCACACACACACACACACACACATATGTAAATATATACATCAGTGTCATTCTTTCTCTTTCACTCTTTCTACCTCCTCTCTCTCCCTCTCTCTCTCTCTCTCTCTCTCTCTCTCTCTCTTTCTCTCTTTCTCTCTCTCTCTCTCCGTCTCTCTCTGCTAAGATCTCCCTGTCTCTCCCTGTCTCTCTCCCTGTCTCTCTGTCTCTCTCTTCTATGGCGAGAGATTGTGAACGAAAATAATTTAGACAAACTCTTTACAAGCCAGCAAGCCAGTTTCCTATAAAGCTCGCCCCTCAGCTAATCGTCACAGCTGCCGATGCTTCCGCTGAGTCGCAGCCTCGCGATCCTCTATTTCGTTTCTCTTTCTTCTCTTCTCACTCTTCTTTCCTTCTCCCAAGTCGCAGCCTCGCACTAGTTTGTGACTGGCACTCGGCGGCTTTCTTCGCTTGGCTGCGACAATTCTAGACGATTCGGTAACGAGGCGGACGCTTCGCGCGCCTGCGCGGCAAGACACGTGCCGCTGCAGAGCGGTATGTGTAGGCCTCGACCTGAGAGCGAATTGTGACCTCGGGCATTTTCTCTCGGCGATCGGTCGATTGACCGACCCACCGACCGATCGAGAACGCTCTAGGCTCTCCGCTGCCGCTCTTGCCGCTAGCCGCCGCCCCGCGAAATAATGGCGGCTGCTGACGATCGACCTGTAAATAGGCGATCGCCCGTTTCAAAGCAGCTACACGTGCGTTGGCCAGCATTCGCCTATCTACTGCTCGGCGGTAATGGCGGGACTGGCGCACTGCACTACATCCGATCATCACTGCCGGCCCCACTCTCCAGTCAAAGCCAGGCCTAGACCTGGCGCGTCGCATGCACGCACGGTGCTGCTCAATGACGCTCGCGAACGTTGACAGGAATCGACGGTAATTCAAAGACTGGCTGATTTAGCAGCAGCGTAGCACTAGCGGCTACCCCCATCACTTGCAGTGGGCACCAAAGAATCGTCAGCTGCAGGCCTCGAATCCACGACCTAAACTATGTGGGTCGAAAAGGGCGAGCACGTCATTCCCGGGTTAAGACTCGGGCAGTCTGTGCAGGGACTTCTGCAGCTGGAACTCCGCTTGAGCGATCGGCAGACAAAATAGCGTGGGTTCGGCTGGTTGGCCAAATGGGTCCGACTAGGCGATAGTCAGAAAGCGCGATTCCCTTCAGGGGAAAAACTTTAGAGCGTGTCGTCTAGTTTATTGGCAATAGCGTTTCGCTTCCGCGTTTTTCGAGCGCTTTGCAGGGGAACGTTGATCGTGACCGAGATCGTATTCGTGGATTCAACTCCGCAGAAGCCTGTCCGGCATCGAGCGGAACTTGAGCATGTAACAAGCACCGACGGACAGAATGGCCAGGCTCGCAGACTTTCGGGGAAATCGCGAGCTCGGGCTCGCTCGCGCTGCACGCGCCAAGCTCCGCCCGCCCCGCACCAGCTGCGGTCGGCGGCGGATCGGCAATTAGCGGCGTTCGCTCGCCCGCGAGTGCGGCTCACGCTTTTGTGCGAATGGCCTTCACCGCCGCCGCCCACCGGCAGGCGGGGGGGGGGCTGGGGCGACGGCTGCTGCTGCACCTACGGCTCTGTACCTCTGACTGCGATCTCGAGGGCTCTCGCGTCGCAAGATGGCACAAGACCTCGGCGAACTACGCTACCCACCCCTCGTTCTTGATAGCCAGCACGCTGGCTACGTTATGGGGCCGAGGCCGAGGCCACGCAGCTTGGCCACTGGCTTTCGATCGAGCCTCCGCCTCTGCTGACACTGCCGCGAAGGCACTGCAGGGACCGACGACGTAGCGTCGGCCACGGCCCGCCGCCGCATCGCCTGCAGCCTCGCCTCGGCGTCTGCTTCGTGGGGTGACGCTGTCAAAGGCGGCGGCGTCTTCTGCAGGCTTCTCCGGGGCCTTCAGTAGTCCAGGCCTGCAGCAGCCGCTTCGCCGGTGGCCCGTCGAGAGGGACGAGAGTGCAGCCGCGCACTCGCAGCCACGTCGCACGGGCGAACGTGTGAAGCGGCTGCGGCTGCGGCTGCTCTAGGCGGCGGTGATGTCGGGTCGGGAGGACACCGACTACCATTGAGCACATGTGCTGCAATGTATCTTAGTCTCTGACTCCACATAGCCACTGAGACTATGTGGGTGCTACGCTGGAGTCTTGTATAGCCCGCTCACAGCGTGAGCGGCTTTCGATACGCACTCGGTAGCCAAAGGACTCCAGCTCACACAACAAAGAGAGAGTGAGAAGTATAGTTGAGTCAGGAGAGCAGCTGAGGTAGTGACTAACGTGGAAGTAGCAGCTCAGGATGGTTAAAAAGGATTTTCCATAGCAGACAGCAGGAGAGTACAGTATTACGTCGGCTTACGAGTGTCTCGACGGTTGTAGGACATTTTCCCCATGACATTCACCCCCCCCCCGGTGGACCCTAGGACATTTCCCTCCAGAATAGGACATTTCATCCTTATGTTGATGAATGTATAACTGCGAACACACATACATATATATACCTTATTTTCACGTACATAAGACGCGTCTTATACAAAGTTTTACATACAAAACTAGCTGATTTAACAGCCTCTGTTTGTATAGCGACAGAAAAGCCTTTACGGCTATCGTCACCGCTTGGAATGGCGATAAAGGATCGCCCATCACAGGATTCGAACCCACGACCTCGGTTACCCCGCACCCTGGGTGCGTCTTACACTTGGATGTAATGTAATGTAATGTAATGTATCTCCATCAGTAACTCCACAAAGTCATAAAGACCATGTGGGTGTTACGCAGGAGAGTTTTGTATAGCACACTCACAGCCTAAGCGGCTTTCGGTACGCGTTCGGTAGCCAACAGACTTCGTCTCACGCAACAAAGAGAAAGTGGGAAGCATAGCAGAGTTAGGAGAGCAGTTGAGGTAGTGAGTAGTATAGAAGTAGCAATTCAGGACCACTGAAAAAGATGTGCCATAGTCAGCAGTTGGAGAGTAGATGTCGTTGCGTAAGAATTGTGGAAGCGAGTTCCACAGTCTAGGACCTGCAGAGCTAAAGCTTCTGTCGCCAACTGTCTTTAAGCGGAGGAATGGGACAGCTAATTTATTTTCCACACAGGACCTGAGGGCGCGAACAGGCTGAAACTGATGCAGCAGTTCAGCTAGGTATGAAGGAGCCAAGCCGTGGTGGGCCTTGTGGGTCAGCGTAAGAACTTTGCTCTGTATCCTTTGCTCAACAGGCAACCATTTTAGCTCTTTCAGCAAAGGAGACACGTGCTCAAACCGCTGGGACTTGAAGACCAGCCTTGCAGTCATATTCATAGTCCGCTGTAGTGGCATAATAGCTGGATACTTGGATGCGTCTTACGCAAAATATATTTTTACACAAATTGTCAAAACCCGCGTCTTATATAAGGGTGCGCCTTATAATTAGGAGCGTCGCAGATGCGGGAAAATACAGTAGAAAGGTCAAAGGTCTACTGAGTATAACTCCGCCTCAAGAGATCTCGTTCCGCCCTAATACGCACTAATTAGAGGGCAGAATACGAGCGAGGGCGCATTTAGCTGGCGGAGGCGCAGCCCGCCCCAAACCCTAAATCTTAAATCTTAAACCATATACCCTGGGGGAAATGTCCTATCCCAGGGAGAAATGTCAGGAGGGGATGTCGTGGGGGGCAAACGTCCAGCGGGAAATGTCAGTACCCCGTCTCGACGTATGAGTGTTTCGAGGTACGAGCTGTCTCTCGGCCAATTTTGTGCTTGGAATCGTGAGCTAACATTCGGGTTACTAGTCAGCTTCAGATACTCAACCGCTAGTTGCCGCACCGAACGTCACACTGCGTGAGCAGTTACTCAGGCCAATAAAGGTAGGTCAGTGAATGACGTACCTTTGCAAGACGCTGCCCTACGACCCGAGTGTGACGTGAAGCGCAGGACTGTTGGTTCGCTCCCAGACAGCCTCGTGCGAGCCATCGGCATGTTTGGACGCACAAGATCGCCAGACTGCGGTAGGTAATCCGACAACAGCAGGAACAGCTTAGCACGTACTGTACTCTATATTTTGGCGATATCGTCGTGTGAGAGTTCATCGCAAAACTGATAATAATTGGCGCGTCCGCGTAAAGGCCCAGTCAATAAAACTGAAAGCGAGGAAAGCCCGACGGAAAGATACAAAAATCGGCGAATGAGACTCATTGAGATATTCGTTTTAGCTTTTCACCTCTTAACTTTATTAGCATCTTCAAGTCGTCTGATTTCCATGTTACTCCTGTATAATAGGATGAGTAAAACCCGTTTGTTGCAAGGCATTCTGCAGTATTGTTTTAAAACAATATTTGCTATTTAAAAGTACATTTTTAATTTATAAACACGTGACAAAAATCGCAGTGTTTTTTGGGTCCAGAGCGGATTTATGACATTTCAATTCATTTCAACGGGAAAAATTGATTTGATGAACGAGTAATTTGAGTTAAGAGTCCCGGCACGGAAAGAATTAAACTCGTAAGACGAGGTACCGCTGTAGTTGTCGTTTCGTAAAAATCGAAGTAGTAAGAGCCGAAGTCTAGGAACCATGGAGCAATAAATTCTATCGCCGAGAACGGTCTTTGAGCGGAGGAATGGAACAGCTAATTTATCGTCCATTCAGGACATTAGGGCACGAGGAGAAGGCTGAAAGTGGCGCAGCAGTCCAACTGCACATGTAAAGCGCCTAGAAAGACACTTAGTTCTCTGAGGGCGCTTTATCAAGTGCATTTTTATTATCATTAATAACTTTAACTGGCAGACTGAGCGTGCCGACATTCTTTAATCGACTCCGGCCGTTCCGGTTCGGGTTGCCGGGCCGCCGAACGAACTGACGCCAGGCGGCTTTCTGCGGAGCTTCTACCCGTCATGCATTTTCAAAGCTGAGTCTGCATCAGTTTTCTCGCATCCACCGCCCGCTAGTCCGACTGACCGCTGTTCAGCGACAAAGCTTGTTTTTGCATGCGATGTGGCTGCCTTAATAAGGTCTAGCAAAAAGAGCTCGTCTCCTGAAGACCCTATACCTTCATCTCTGTGGTCTTCACTAGCAGACCCACTTAGCCCTGCCATAACCAAGATTTTTAATGCTTCTTTGGGAGAAGGGGTCGTCCCCAACTCCTTCAAATCGGCAATCGTTAGACCCATTCTTAAAAAGCCTCGATTAGACACGAAGGTCCTAGCAAACTATCGCCCCAGTTTCCCTTCTTCCGTTCTTATCGAAGATTCTTGAAAAAATTGTTGTTAAACAGCTGTTTGAACATATTGAAAATAATGGAATGTCAGATACATTTCAATCAGGGTTCAAGAGGCAGCACTCTACTGAAACTTCTCTCTTCCGTGTTAACAATGACATTCTACGTGGCAACGACGACGGGAATGTCACTGCCCTAGCACTGCTAGATCTGGCTGCTGCCTTCGACGCCATTGATCACGAAGTTCTGCTTGAACGATTGAGAACAACGATCGGTCTGGCAGACAAAGCACTGGCGTGGTTTAAATCATACTTGTCTGATCGTGTTCAATCCGTGTCGTGTGTGGGGTCAGGTCTCAGACATGAGAAGGGTCACGTGTGGAGTCCCTCAAGGGTCTGTATTTGGTCCCTTACTGTTCTCCATTTATTCGAAACCTCTGGGAAAAGTGATTAAGGCCCATGGAATAGGATATCACTTCTATGCTGACGATACTCAGTTGTCATTCAAACCGTCGGAATCTGCTGCGGCAACTGAGAAACTGAATGCTTGCCTTGCCGATATTCGATCCTGGATGTCGGAAACCTTCCTGAAATTAAATGATGATAAAGCCGAACTGCTGCTCATAGGACAACCTAAGCGTGTGGCTGGATTAACAGGCTTTGCTCTTCTAATAGGTGATGCTAATGGGCGACCATCAACGCGTGCTCGTAATTTAGGTGTCGTGTTCGACAGCTGCCTCAATTTCAAAAGCTTCATTCAGAAGACTGCTTCTACAGCTAGTAATCACAGCTGACCCACAAGGCCAGCCACGGCTTGGCTCCTTCGTACCTAGCTGAACTGCTGCATCAGTTTCAGCCTGTTCGCGCCCTCAGGTCCTGTGTGGACAATAAATTAGCTGTCCCATTCCTCCACGTAAAGACAGTTGGCGCCAGAAGCTTTAGCTCGGCAGGTCCTAGACTGTGGAACTCGCTTCCACAATTCTTATGCAACGACAACTACTCTCCTACTGCCGACTATGGCACATCCTTTCCAGCGTTCCTGAGCTGCTATTTCCATGCTACTCACTACCTAAACTGCTCTCCTGACTCTGCTATGCTTCCCACTTTCTCTTTGTTGCGTGAGACGAAGTCTGTTGGCTACCGAATGCGTACCGAAAGCCTCTTAGGCTGTGAGTGCGCAATACAAAACTCTCCTGCGTAACACCCACATGGTCTTTATGACTTTGTGGAATTACAGACGGAGATACAAAGCGGAGGCCCCGCCCCCACGCTCAACCAGCCAATGTTCGGTCCGTCTGAGAGCGAAAACTCAGCGCCGGTGCAACCCGTCACAGGCTAGTCGCTGAAGTCGCGATATCTCGTGACTTTGAAGGCGATATTTAAAGCAGAATTATCAGCCCATAACCTGTTCATCCCGCTTTTGCTGACGCATTTGTGCCGTCTCGAACACCGAGTGGTGCTGCTGAGCAACCGACCTGCTCGTGACCGCGGCGGCGTGGCTCGAGTGCGGCAATAGGCGATGCTCGATAGGCGATTGGCCTGAAACGCAGTAACCGCATTTTTGCCGAGCTATGGATTGGTCAACGCGAGCATGCGGACGCGTCGGCATCTGAGAATTTTCCAATTTCTGGCGGCTTTTGATGAGGATGCTTGCTCGCGTGTGAGCCAAATCTGGAATGCGGGCATTACTAAACACCAAGGCGACGTTCAGACAGTGACCTTTTCAGAGGAATCCTATCGCGTCGAGTTGAAAGGTAAAGCCCGGCGGTAGCTAGCCACCCTGAGCGACCGGCGTGGCAAAAGCTCTTGCTTGTGCCAGTTTGCATGCCGATCGTTCCGTTGGTCTAATTAAACTGCCCTATAAATGTGCTCAGAGGGGATGCCTTTCTTAGTGTTAGGAGCATAGCTTCCCATCCCTCACATATTGCCCTTATAAGATGCGTCCAAACGGATTGGTGGTGGGGGCCCAGGACCGGAAGGTTTCGCAGCGGACTCCAGCGGTTCTCAATCGGAATTGGACTGGAAGTCCGCCTACAGCCTCCCCTTGGAAGCGATCTGCGAACGAGCTGCGGCTCGCCATATAACGTTGTGAACGTTATTGGAAGCTGAGCGGTTTTAAGTAGAATGGAAAGGAAAGTGCCAAGTACCTGCCGCTTGGGTCCTCCTGTCGATAGAGGCATAGTTATTTTTAGCCTCGGTTTTCAGACTCCTCCATCTTGCAAAAACTGTGCGTCGACAGTCGAAAGTAGCGCTTATCGTTGAAGTCAGTGGACGGATTTCTACTGCTACTGCTACGAATATAAATAAATGCTGGCCGTGCCAGGCCGTGCCGACATTCGATCCCAGACGTCTGCGATAAAATTGAACTGCATCTCGTAGGGTACCCCAAGTGTGCGGCTGGACTAAAAGGCTATGCTCATGTAATGGGTGATGCTCTTGAGTGACCATCTCCATTTTCTCGGAATTTAGCAGTCGTCTTTGACAGCTGCCTCAAATTTGAAGCCTTTGTTTTAAAAGACTGCTTCCACAGCTAGCCATCGCGTCTGATCCGTATCTTAGTTAAGGAGATGACTTCGACGGAGGCTTGCAAAAAGTTAAATGGCTCCTCAGTTCTGTCTCGGCAAGATTATTGTAATTAACTTTTGGCTGGCTGCTGAAAAAGCCATTTCTTTAGGTCACTGCAGCTGGCTATGAATATGGCTACATGGCTAGTTTTCGAATCCCAGAAGTTTGAACACGTGCTTTTTTTGCTATAAGATCTAGGACGGCTGACGGTTGATCAATCGATGCAGAGCAAAGTTCTTACACTGCCCCACAAAGGCCTACCACGGCTTGGCTCCTTCAAACCTAGCTGAGCTGCTGCACCAGTTTCAGCCTTCTCGTGCCTTCAGGTCCAACATGGACAATAAATGAGATGTTCCATTCCTTCGCTAAAAGACCGTTGGCGATAGAAGTTTATGCTCTAAAAGTCTTAGAATGTAGAACTCACTTCCACAATTCTTACATTACTACAACTGCCCTCCTGCTGCCCACTATGGCACATCTTTTCCAGCCGTCCTAAACTGCTACTTCCATGCTACACGCTACATCATCTGCTCTCAATCATGACTCAGCTATGATTCTCATTCAGCTGTGCTTCTCGGCTACGCTCCTTGAGCTGGGTCGGGAGAGTGACTTTGTGGAGGTCCACCCCAAATATTGGCGGCGGCGGCGGTGTTCGACCGGAACTAGAGCCGTTAGCTCCACTAGCCGGTGCTGAAGAGCTAGCTCGGCGTCGAAGTCACAGCCAAAAAACGTCGGATTGTATCGCGCATCTGTTAGCACCAATGGGCTTCGCCGAATGTCGGGAAGTTGCTGTTCGATTGACGAGAGCTTGCACAATAAAGTGCCATCCAGTGCAGGATCTTGAAAAACGTAGTCGCGTGTGCGACCGTCCGTCCAAGGCGAGGCGGGCAGGCGCCACTTCCGGCTTTGACACGCACGAGCATTAGTGAGCCTGCGCTGCGGACCCGGGTTCGAGGTTTCGTTTCATAAATTATATGCAAATTGTCATAACAAAATAAGCCACACACATCCAGGGTCGTCCCTTTGCATTAATTAATGCATGAGAAGTTTAGACAGAGGGGGTGGCTAAAGTTGAAACTGAACGTCAGCTGGTTCAGCAGCTTAATTCATATAGTACGAGATGAGCCTTGACGATTTTCACGTCGGGTTGCAATGGGCACCAAAGGATCGCCGGCATCCGGACTTGAACCTGCGACCTGAGCGATGAAGAGCGATCGGCTGATCACTCAGGGCTGAGACCGAAGGACTAGCTGCTTGGGTAAGGCAGGTATCAGGCAGCAAAGCTAACAAGCTAAGCAGTTTTTTTTCCGGTAACTGTGCATCGCTGTCGATTCGTTCACGTTCACGTTCACGTTTTGAAATGAGCAACGTAGAACAATGTAGCGGGATGAATACTCTACACCTTAATTGGAGAATCTCGTGAGTAGGCGAGGCGACTGTACCGGACCAGACATCGATTGCACGCTGATACCCTTAAGTCACAATCGATGGCTGGCAGCGTGGTCGCGAAGCGATGACTTATTGTCCAGCTGCGAGGTGAAATGAATCAATACAGTTATAATTCGAACAGTATGAAAGTACGCACTTGTGTAGCAGCAATTTAAGCATGGTACACATTTTTGTTTTTAGAAAACTAGAGCCTTAGGCATTCTAAGAATCAGGATAACCCTTCAAACGCGGCGGTTCGGTGCTTCGATGGACTTACATCCAAAGGTTTGATAGCGGCTTAATGTACAATTCCTATAGCTGAAGCCGCATTGATGCGCACAGGACGAGCGAGCGATGCTTTCTACTACACTGTATTTCTAATGCCTTCTACTATCCCTCCTCCTGGTTCCTTGCGGCTTCGAGTTTAGTCGCCGTTTTTACGGATATATTTTTTTGCAGCAGCCTAGACAAAATGTGCACTGACAAATTCACACAGCGTGCGCCTAGCATGTCGCTTTCAAGAACAGAATGCACACTTCTGGCAAACTCGAACTCTCAACAGCGATCAGATCAGGCTGCTACTTGTAATGCACTGCACAACGTGACGCCACAGGCGTTAGCAAGTTATGTGTGAGAAAGTAGCTCCGCTTTTGCTTGGTAAAATAAAACGAAATCTCCTGGCTGATGAACTTTACATGTAGGAACTACGTTAAACTGTCACTGCGTGTCCACTAGTTTTGTGTATACACTGAATGGGCAGAAATGTGGCCATATTTATGATCTCAACAGGCACTCTAACTTAGATCCATGCTGTGGTGGTTTTAGCTTATAGCGTCAAACGTTTCTAAAGAGCCTCACATGTCTACATAATGTAAAAAGATGTTTCTTCATATCAAGATGTATATCAAGCATGTTTCTTTTTATCTAATACCTCTCTGAGGTAAGGTGCTAACACGCGTAGTGGTAACGTGCTCGCGTTCAACGACCACGGTTCCGGCGAAAGCTCTGTGAGGGCGAACTGTTATGGAAGCATCTTTTTTATCTATCCCATAGTTTTTTCCGACCTTATCTAGTCAGTAGCCATGAGTGACCGAACAAAGTTTCTCAAACCTCGACCCATCCTCAACAAGCATCCAACGTCGATCATGTTAATTTCTTGAAAGAAGCGTACTTGGCAGTTTATGTAGGTCTTTAAATGCGTTATTAAATTGCAGTGACAAGGCAGTAACTTTAAAAATCGCTAGGCAAGCCTATTTGGCAAGCTTATCACATCCGATCAACAACAGAAAAAAATACAGCGTGTATTATTTGCTCCAAACGTCGCTTCCCCATAATTTCCTCTTTTAGGTGGCATGCTTCTATGGATTATGCCATAACCAGTGGAATTCGAGTCCATGTCTTTTTTTCTCGTTACCGGCTCGCGCTCGGACACAACCTTTCAAACACACTCAGAGTGAGCTTGAGCTGAAGTGAGGCTAAAATTTGCCTACGACTTATGATTTACCTACGCCAGTTACTTATCAAAGCTCCTAAAGTGGCGTGAGTGTTATGCAGGATAATTTTGTATTGTGCAGTCTAAGCCTAAGAGTTGCACTCTGAGTTTCACTAAGCCAAAGCTTCAGCTAAACATGTGAACACAGCTGATGCTTGCAGCGGCCTCGATGAGTACCTATTAGCTGTCTATGAGAACATTTCGGCTACGATGAGCACATAACCGGTTTGTAATCGCTCGCTGGAGGCTCATAACACCGGAAGCTCATAACGCAGGGACAGAGATTGACAATGATTCATTACTGAACTCAACCTGCCTGACCTTCGTGGCATAGCACAGTGCTGTTTGACCCCGTCCATTTAGCAGGTTGAGTCTGAAAATAAAAATACTGCCCAAATTGACAGTTAATTGACATAATGGCATACCTGCAATTAATTGCAGCGGAAGCTAAGGCAAGTTAACGGTCATCAACATTTCTCAGACTTGGTAGATGATAGCAAGGTAACTGTGCAGGCATGCTTCTTTAGCATGTGACCGTGTCGTTAGGATGCCACAGAGAGACAAGTCTGGTTCGTAATCTCGCCAATGCTATCGTTCAGTTACACGTTCCCGTTAAAGATGACCTCGCCTTCTGGTATTTCGCGACAATTTACGGCATCATTTGAGAGGAAGTATAATGGCAACCGACATTGGAGCCTGGTAGCAGGCACTATTTAGTGCATAGCACACAAAACTAATTTGCCTGTTTAATCGGCTGTTTAATCTCGTCGGCCTTGCGGACTATCCAATGGTCGTGAACATTAATCGACGTTTTAAAAAAGTATTATGAGCAGCGTTACTTTGAATCTCGAACTCGGCGATAATGAAGCACGAGGCCGGAGGTTAGATCCCACTTTTCCTATTGACACCCTCGCCGAAGGTCGCCTGCATTAGCTTTTCAGATTGGTTCGCATACTCAACAGGCTCAGAAGGCGCAGCTAGGCCGTTCACTGGCATTCATTATTAGGGATTAGTTGACATTAATTGCTTCTGATACTCACTGACATTCATTCTTAATACATAGTTTTTTCACTTCTCTTCGATGGAAAGGCTTTGATAGCACGCGAATTGTTGCACGAACCGCAACAATCAAGTAGCTTCTCGAACTGACGCCGTTCTTTTAAATAGAAAGAAGATTATCACCCTGATATAAACGTGACGACCGTAGACGCCCTAATGCAACAGCTCCATTGCCAAATGTTTGAAGGTCTCCGAATCTTGATCTTTCCCTGGTCAAGCCAACCGTAGCGATACAGCTGCAAAGCTGTCGCACTGGTTCCTAGTGGTGCGGCAATACTCTGCCCAGGTTGCACTGGCTCCTCTTGATGCCGCCGTGTCGTGCTCAGGGGCTGCATCCACGATCTAGCCGCCTCGGCTACACCGTTAAAGCGATATTACGTAACCAAAATCAAAGTCGCTGGCGGCTCAGCTATTTTCCCACTTGCAAGGGCAGCGCTTCCACTTGGAGCAATTTTTTATTCTTTGCGTTGCCTGCTTTTAGTAAGATCTAACGAGTGTCTAAAGTGCATATTGGTCAGACGTTGTGGATGCCGGAATGCTCAGCCAGTAGCACCACTCAGCAGAACTAATTAGCCCTGTCAAAGTTGAGACATGGCCTCTACAGGCAACACATGTTAGCGCCGTGCAGGCGTTATGGTCATGTGCACCGACATTACATCCGGTAAAAATAAATATAATTCATTTGTATAGCAACACAAGATAACTTAATGTCTATTCAGGCGCTTCACATATACCATGGGGTCGAGCCCACGACATCGGCCTGACCTTGGTTGGGGTGAGCGCCCTAACTGCTGGGTCAAATCAGCTCATAAGCAGACCTGGGATGAAGTGAAAGGAGTGTGGCAGCATTAAAAGCAAACTGTTTCCGGGGTGCAGTGATGATAAGTTAAAAAAATCAGATACCCTTGAAATAATTAGGAAAAGCAGTCCTAAAAGCTACTCAACAAGAATGTCGAGCACGAAAGCCTTCAAATGTGAGTGCTCGAAAACTAGGATCGCGACTGGGAGTGGCGCCTTGGAGAGACTTAAAAGTGCAGCGTACGGGAGACGCGGAGGAATCCATGGCCTTTCCATCCTTTGCATGGAAGGTGCGAGCGGCGTGTGCAAGCTGCAACCTGAAAGCTCAGCTTCTCCTAATGCTGAGACCCTTCCTAATACAGCTCCTCATGTTGTGGCGACCCCAACCATAAAATTATCGTGCAAAAATTATTGTGCAAAGGTGCGCATGCGTGTTTTCCGATGGTCCCACGTGACCTTTGCGAACGGGTTGTTCGACCCTCAAATGGGTGGCGACCCACAGGTTGAGAACCGCTGCTCTAGGGGCAGCTCGTCTAAAACTAGCATATCAGTACCTGCAGAACTGCTTAAGACAGCGGTAGGGCTTTCTTGCTTTTACAGTGCTGGCGATAAGTCGCGCTCAACTAGTAGGCGGACGTCTGTTGTAAGAAAAGTCCACCTTTTAGAACAGTTCCCCTTTTTTTAGGACACTTCATGTTCACTACGTTCACATTCGATGTCCTAAAAAAGGGGAACTGTCCTAAAAGTGGACTTTTCCTCCAGCACTAAAAATTTTGTCCTATGATTTTTTATATCTTTTTTCTGCTAATGTCTAGCATCCTATCAACAATGCCTCGGGCATAATTTTTTATCTTATTCAAACTTGATGGATTGTTTACTTTATCTTGTAAGAAATCAGTTGCAAATGAATCGCTTAACATTTCACCAATACCTAAACCCAATTTTGCTTTTGCCGCCATGATAGCAGCCACTGTTTTAGCGTCTTTCCTAAACATAAGCAGGCTGCCTAGGATCAAGAGCAATGCGGGCAGCACTTTTAGCAAGAACAAGGTCTGACAGATTCCGTATGTCTGTTCTTCTTGGTTCTGGCATTCCATCAGTCTCTGTATATGTATGATCATGGATAAGTGCACGATTATCAAGATCATTAACGCCTTGGTAGCCTTGTTCCATTCTTTGAGCGAACTTAGTTCCCGGACCCGCATAAGTATATCTATTAGTATTATTGAAATTTCCACCAGGAACATTTTCAGATTGAACGCCGTTTGGTAGTTTTAAGTGAAATTCTCTTCCTCCAGATATCTTATTTATTATATCTACAATACCAGAACCATGCTTTCTATTTGTCTTTAACTGTATAAGACTCAAATTCAACTGCATTCCTACTCCTTTAGTCTTATACTTTTCTATTCTTCTTTTTTGAGTATCAGTTACAAGAATAGATTTAGTACCACTTAAATCAGCATGTTTTAATCTTATGGAAATCGGTTCCTTAGATTTATGAATAAGATCAATTTGGTGATCGGATAGATCAAGTTTGACTTCTTTATACATTCTATATAAACTAAAATTATATTAAACATTTATAAAACTATGTATAAATGGATCAAGATGAAGTCACTTCTTTGAGAGAACGTGTCAATGAATTATTATCTTACAATGCTTTTACAGGTAAGTTTGTGTGGAATGAAAGTCGTGGGCGTATTTCTAGAGGAGAAGAAGCTGGAGTGATAACAGTTGGTGGTTATAGACAAATAAAAATTGATGGAAAATCGTACCTTGCTCATAGATTAGCGTGGTTGATTGTAACTGGTAAACTACCTTTGGATGAGATTGATCACACTAATAATGATAAACTAAATACTTCCTTTAATAATTTACGTGAAGCGACTTGTGGTAAAAATCAAAGAAATAAAAGAAAACTAAAAAATAATACTTCTGGCTTTATTGGTGTGTGTTGGAGTGAACGTTCAAAAAAGTGGATGTCACGAGTAGAAGTAAATAAAGTTTCTCATTATATTGGTTTATTTGACGATATAGAGGAAGCAGCCGTTGCTAGGGACATGGAAGCCATACGTTTACATCTCCAATTTGCAAAACTTAATTTTACTTATACTCTAACAGAAGATAATAAAATAGTTCGCTACAGTGACTTTTAGTTCTTACATCTTCGTTTTAGTTCATCTCTAAGTTTAATCATTTCGTTATATATTTCTTGACTCTTACCTTGTGCAAAAAGATTACTCAATAGGATTGCACTCTCAGCTTTATAGTCACATGTTTTACGACCACCAACAGTAGAAGCTTCTACTTTTTTATGTCTCTTTTTAAATCTTCACTATAATTAACACCTCCTTTCTCTACAAGCTCTCTTCCCTTATTAAGATAAGTTAATCTGTTTTTGACTTCTGAATTCTGTACTTTATCACTTAAATCTATATCAACCCCTTTTTCAAGTAGTTCTATCATGTTTTTCAAGTCTACAATAGCATTATTTAATCTTTCTTTTTGGAGTGTATTTTGTTTATCAATCCTGCAACTGCTACAGTTATTGAAACTGCTAAACCAACTTTTCCTATTACACTTGCTATGCTAGCGATGATGGCTGGAATAGCAGGTAAAAAGCCTCCTCTCATTTCAAGAAAGTTCTTCTTCCATGCTATAGGATCAAGTTGCGTTGCACCCCAAAAAACTTCTTCTCCAAATGTTTTAGATAAAAGCTTACTAGGATCTAAATACCAATCACTGTTTGCTTTTTCAGCTTCTAATAATATCTCATTAATGTAGAAACCTACTTCCAAACTTGCAACCATCTTTGAGAGTCCTTCTTTTTTATCTGACATTGTTTTCCAGAAGACTTGTCCATACTTACTAGAAGATATATCATCAACAATTTCTTTTATAAACAAACCAAGATCTACTATTCCTGTTACTCCTGATAGAAAACCTCCTAGAGCTTTTGTAGCTGTTCCAATGACCTTGAAAGATTGTAATACTTTTGGAACGATCTTTGCGATCTTGTTTGAGGCCTGTAAGGACAGCTTCATAGCAACTTTAGGTACTATTTTTATAACTGCTTTAGAACCTACTTCTGTTGCTGTTGTAATACCTGAAACGACTTTTTTAGTTGTATCTACTCCTTCTTTTATACTATCAACACCTTTTCCTTTTTTATTCTTCATATATTATAAGTGAATGGAAAAAGTTAGAAAGATTAATGGTTCTATTTACAGTGATCTTAACGCTAACGGAAATAGAGTTACCAACTTAGCATACCCTATTAATGATGGTGATGCAATAAATTTGAGCAATGGTTTTAGTTCAAACTTTGGAGGAAGTGTTGCTACAAATGTTATAGGCGATTTAGCAACCGTTTCAAGTATGTCTGGGTTTCTTTAAAAAACTAATGGAAAGATGATGTCACAGTTGAATTGTAAGGATGTTTTTGGTATATCAGGAAACTCTGCTGATGGAACTGTATACAGTGATTTAAGACCTTATAAAGTGATTAACTATGGACTCTTAAAAAATATGACACAAGTGTTTCAAGGTAAAGCAACTGCAAGTATGAATATGGGAAATAAGAATATTACTAACTTAAAAGACTCTGATACTGTAACAAAACAATATGTAGATAATAATAAACAAATATCGTTTAGGTATTTTGGAGCAGGCTCTGGTACTTATCCAAACGTATTTTATCTTGATATGCTTGGTTTAAGTATTACAGCTAATGGTAGTACAGGAGATAAATTTCAACTGCAACAACTCACACCAAGTGATAAGCCTATTGTAGCAACCACTGGAGATGTTGTTGCGTATATGATTAATCTTAAAACATTCTTTCCCGGTGTACTACCCAACTTTAAAATGGTGAGTGGTGTTATGTTTGCAACCGACAAAACAAAGTCTTACGTAGAGTTATCTACTGATAATACTTATGGAGTTAGTGGTACTCTAGTTTTAATAATTAACACTGATGGAACGTGTAGATATGCTATCGATAAATTTACTGTTGCAAGTGGAATAACTTACATTGATTTTCTTTTTACTATTGTATAGAAATGTTTAGACCTAAAAGAAGAGGAATTGGTATAACAAATTACATTAAAAAAAGTGGTGATGTACTTACAGGTAGTTTAAGTATGAATGGAAATTTGATAAAGGATTTAGGTGATCCTGTTGATCTTGGAGATGCAGTAAATAGAAAGTATATAGATACCAATTTCGTTACAAAAGTATCAAGAGGAACTACTGCTGATGGAGATATCGATATGAAAAATTATAAGTTGATAGAACTATCAAATCCTGTAAACCCTGGTGATGCTGCAACTAAAGACTATGCAGATAGTAAATTATCTAAGACTGGTGGAACTATTAATGGAACACTAACTGTAAATGGAAATGTAAGTGTTGTAGGACCTCCTACTTCTGATAATGATATTCCAAATAAATCGTATATGGACTCTAACTTCCTTAAACTAACAGGTGGAACTCTTAATGGAAATTTAGATATGAATGGATACTCTATCTTCTTTGAAAATGAACCTGTTAATCCTAACGATGGTGTAAACTTTAAATATCTAAATAAAGTATCAGATGGAAATATTACTGTAATACGTTTTAGAGCAACAGTAGATGGATCTTTAACAAAATCATTATATGGAAAAACAATTAATGGTCAATGGATCTCTACTTTAAGTGATACCACTATCCCTAGAGGTTTACTTGTTGTTACAACATTGTATGAATATGCAACTGGAAAAAAGGTATACTACAACCTCTTCCGGAAACGTTAGTCTCGTTACAAGACCAGTTATACGGTGGTTATGCAATTGATGCAAATAAAAAACTTATTTAATCTTCAACTTTTATATCTGGTTCAAACTTATTTGATAAAGAATTAAATATCTTTGTTTATATAGCAACAACGTAAAAATGCTTAGCAGAAGATTATTAGAAATGAATGGAACTCTAAATCTTGGTAAAAATAGAATAGCAAATGTTGGTTCTACTATTAATGAATTAGAGGTAGTAAGTAAAACGTTTGCTGATAATAATTATATTAGAAAAGACTGATGATATTGTAAGAGGAGACTTAGCTGCTAAGTCAAAAAATATGTAAACATAAGTTATCCGGTGAATGAAAAAGATTTATCTACAAAGCAGTATCTTGATACGAAGGTTGGAACAGAAGGAGGACAAGTAAGAGATGGAACTCTAGAAGTAGATAGATTAACTGTTAATAACACACAACTGATTGTTCATACACAAGAGAAAGAGCTTATACATCATTTCTAAGAACGAATAGACTTTTTAATCATGAGTCATTAATAGTGGAAGGACAAATAGGAAAAAAAGTGTTATTAACTTATCTAACGACACTACTGATGCAATCTCAGCAAAACTATTTGAAATTAACTTAAAAAAAACCTCTATACTCAAAGATAACACTAAAATAAGAAATATCAATAGAGCAAATAATGAAATACTAACATTGTTAATGATGATACTTATTATAATGTTTATGGGAGAACGGCTGAAAATAAATCATTTGTTCTAAAAGACGATAATGCAACTAGAATACCTTATAGAACTATTACATCAACAATATCTATAACAGTGGAAAAGTTGTCTGAAGAATATGACAATTTAATTACTAACTGTTATCATAGGTTCTACTCACCCAACTTTCTTCCTTCTAATTTACTTAATATACCTTATTCAGGTGTTGAAGGTGATTACTTTAAGTAATTCTATAAAAAAACTTGGTATCATTGAAGAAAGTAATAAAAAAGTAATAACATTTGATCTTAGTTATCCTGTTTTAAGTTACGCAGGATTTAGAACACCTAGTCCTTTAGATGTTATTGAGATTAGTTTAGTTAAACAAGTTAGAATACGGTGATATTAAAAAAATTAACTAACCTAACTAATTTTTATTTTTGTTTTTTTTATTTTTTTTTAATAATCTAATAATCAGCTGGATTGAACTCTCCTTTTTTTTTACAGAATCATAGGCTTTAACTTAATCAAGCTTCAATCTAATATTAAGTCTTCCTTCAGAGTTGTAAGAGTCTTTAGTAACATAACTACCATCGAGAACTCCAGTAATAGAAAAGTCACTTCCAAAATTTATTAACTACATCAGCAATAGAACTGAACTTCAACTGTTTATTTTTTTGATCAAAGAATATACTTGGCTTGATACCAAAATCAATTCTAACTCCAATTGTAGACCTTTTACTCAAGTCATATCCCTTGAAATCAAGTTTCTTACATTATGTCTTCAGTGATGTATAACCACATGTTGTAATATTGCTTAGAATATTTTGAAGTCCTCTCTTCAATGTGAACTCGAGCCGGTTTTCCTTTTGGAATTATGACTGAAGCGTTTTCAAGAACTACGAATTTCTTATTTTGGATTTCCATTTCTATAAAGGGTAAATAATTTGTTTAAATCAAATCAATAATTCCATCGTTGTTCCAAAATCAGTCAATTCCATTAGTTTTAAGAAGATTAGACACCTTCTTCCACAATCTTTCTGATTGAACTTTTGTAATTGAAATGTTTGAAAAGATGGTATATCACCGAAGTAACTTATTACCTCTGGCATTGGTGGTGCTCCAAAAGAATCAAAGTAAAAACACTTAGGTCCTTCTTTCTTTAATGCAATCCAGTGATATATTGCAAGGTCTGACTTTCCAGTGTTACAAATAAGACATTCATTCTCTAACGGCTTTGTCAGTTCATCTCTTGCAAAGACACTTCTACAGTTTTTTATATCTAATTTTTTTATATAATTATTTATTTCTACATCTGTCAAAGCTGATGATTTTACTTTTTTTAGTTTATCTATCGCGCTTTTAATCTCACCAATTATTTGTTGTTCACTTGCTCCTCTTCTAATCCTTCTTCCTTGAGATACAGATCCTTCACCAACGCTTCTTCCAATCCTTCTTCCTTGAGATAAAGATCCTTCACCAACACTTCTTTCAATCCTTCTTCCTTGTGATAAAGATCCTTCATCAACAGCAACTGGAACAGCAACTGGAACTGCAACACTACTTCTTAGTCTAACAAACTTTGATTTCTTTTTTCTACAAATTGTACAAATTCCTTTTATCATTCCTCTCATTCCTTTTGTGCTATCCACCTCAACATGCTCCTCGTGGATTGTGTCAGTCGACTTTTTACACTTCATACAATAAATCTCCACATAGAAATATAAACATTTTTAATATAGAATGTCTTTGAAAGTTAAACCTTATGACTTTGGACAGGATACTGCTACAGGACATGAAGAACCATTACCCAAAATACCTATTAGAGCTTAGTTTTAGGTCCTAGTGGGTGTGGTGAGACACAATAATAATGAATTGGATATTTTCATTAAAATTAAAGTATGATGCTTGCACTATTATTGCACCAAGTTTAGATCAACCAGTGTATCGCGGATTGATGAGTATGACAAAAGAAAACCCTGCATTTGTTTGGGTTAGTGGAGTAGATGAAATGCCAGATGTTGATTCATATAAGAAATGTAGAAATGTTGTTGTGTTAGATGATGTTATAAATGAAGATCAAAGTACTATATCAGATTATTTTACTAGAGGAAAGCATAAAAAATGAATATATTTTATCTTTCTCAAGGATTTAAAAATGTTTCTAAAAGAACTATGAGAAAAAATGTAAACTTTATAATAATATTTAATCAAAATGATATTGATATAGAATATATACGACGTTCATATGTTGGTGATATAGATAGAAAGTAATTTAAAGATTGGGTTGATTCTATGACAAGGGAAGAATTCGGTCATTGTGTTATAGATCTAACTAAGACTGAAAAAAAGGAAGATTTTGGTCTTTTGATGAAGAAGGAAAACGATTAATAACCATTTTCAATAGTTAATAGGAAAGGAATGATTAAAGGAAAGTTGTTTCAAAATAAAAATAGAAAATACGAAGGGAGTATTCAAGAAGCCCTTGATTTGGAAAACTTATTTAGTAATTTGGACAAGTTAAATGTTGCAACCATACTTAAAAATGGTGAAGAAATGGCAAGAATAGAAGCTGAAATTGTTGCTAGAGATTAGGTAGAACATAAACTAAATGAACGTGCTTTAGAGCATTCAAAAATTATTCAGGTGGTGTTGATTTTAATAAACTTAGAGTAATAGGACCTAAGCTTGCAATTCAAATGGAGACTAATAAACTAATCGAAAAGGCTATACAGCTTAAATCTAATCCACCTCAAGATGTTTCTTCGGTTTTGAAAAAAGCAATTGCTGATATTACATCTGGAAAATATAAAAAAGCAATAACAAGAGTAAATCAGGCAAAGACTAATGCAGCTAATGCAGAAATAAAAGAAATTATTGATGGTGTTCAAAAGACAGTGGCAGAAAGTCTTAACACTAATCCTCTGCTGGTACTCCAAAGATTAATAAAGGAAGCATAAATGAAGTTGAAACCAATAATCCAAAGAAAAGAGGGAGGAAAAGAAAAACTGCTTTACCAACTGTAAGTGCTAGAGAACCTACTACAGAACCTAGTATTGAACCTAGTATAGAACCTAGTATAGAAACTAGTATAGAACCTGCTGCTAGTGTTATAAAGAAAATTACAGAAGATATATTAATGATAGAAGTCTTTAAAATATGCTAAGAAGAATTAGAGAATAAAAAAAAGAAGTATAAAACAACAAAGTATTTTTGATTATATAAAAATCACTCGGGAGTAGGATTAAAAATCGTTCCAGTGTTTGTTAAGAGTGATAAAGAAGTATTTAATAAGATTGATTTATGGTTGAGAGAGCTTGCTGCTGGAAATAAAGGAGTTGTAAATTCAATAAGTGCTGCTGTAGATTATTTAGCTAGATCTAGGAAAGCACCAAAGTCTTACGTTGCAAAAATAAATAATCTATTATTTAATATATAGAAAATTAGTGATCTTTTAGGTATTACAAAAGACATACTTAAGAATGTTGAAGTTATTAGAAAAAGTAGTCAAGTAAGTAAGGAAGGTTATGTGTTCAATATTATTGGAAATTCTAATCCACTTGGTCTACATATTAGTACTCCTATTTTATTGAGAAACAAAAACCTAAAAGTTTGTTTTAAGAAGTTTGTTGGAATCAATTCCATAAATAATATTACCACTTATAATAATACTTTTGTTTATAGAAGTGCGGGTGGTTCAGAACAAACTGTAACTATAGAAACAGGAATTTATGCTGTTGATAGTGATGACTTAAACACTGGTATTGTTGATAGGATTAACAATTATATTACTCAAACAGGATCTACAACTGATAATTTTACAGTTGGTGTTGATACTGGTACTGCACACTCATGGATTAGTATGCCTGTTGGGTGGAGTTTTATTGCAAGTAAATCCTCTATTTCTAAAGTGCTTGGATTTACTAAACCTGCTTATACAACGGATAGCAAGTTTTTAGAGACATATCCAAACATTATACCCACTGGTTGTACTCCAAACAAAAGTTCTATTCAGAAGAGCAGGTAAGTATTGCAGATGTAAAACTTGTTCTTGTTAATTGTAATCTAGTTGCTCCTGGAACAAGTTTTATAAATGGAATCGAAACTCAAGCTTTAAGAAGTTTTGGATTTGACTTTTACCCATGGGATACAATGGTGTATGAACCAAATACTCCTGAATATCGCAATACTGAAATTATTAGTGATATAAATATTACGGTTACTGATCAAAACTTGAAGTTGTTAGATTTTGGTGGTGAACAAATTGCTGTTGTTATAGAAGTTATAGAAATATAATATGAGAAAAATTATCATAAGATAAGTGGAACTTCGTCTTCTGACTATAAAACATTATATCCCCCAATTAATTTAGGAGAAAAATCTGGATACAATGAAGTTGGTTTAAGAAGGATATAATTTACGTATGTAAATAGAACTATATCAAATGTCTTTAGGGGTGTACATGACAGACTTTGTTTTTAAGTTTTCTCTTGGAAATGTTGGGAATCCTTAATATGTTGAAATTGATTTTGGAAAAGAAGTAAATGGTACTCCTAAAACTTCAGAAACTTATGACACTAATAAGATTGTTCTTGCTTTAAACACGGCTTTATATTTTAAGAAAAAGGATCCTGGTTCTGCAACATCGGAGTTATATAACGGGAGAGCTGGAAGTGGAATAAGATTTAGTGTTGATGCAGATGATAAGATAGTTATGCAAGTAGGTGGTGATAACGTTGTTTTTCTTGGAGCTAACTCTTTCATTGAAAAAACCCTGAATTTTATAGTATTGGAGATACCCTTGGTTTTAACTCAAACGAACAAGGGACGTTTGACCGCGACATGGTTGGAGAGACACAATATGAGGCATTTGAAAAAGCTAAGTATTTTGCCGGAACTTATAAAGCATGGAATAAAATGATTAAACCTGATAATACTGGCTTAAAATGAATAGGTGTTGATTGTGACTTAGTTAATCCAGATCTTAATTATATAGAGAAAAGAAAAGGGTTTTCAGAACAATCAAAATCTTTATATCTCATCGACACCGATGATATTGCTCCAGGCCAAAAAGTTGATTTGCATATTCCAAATGTAACGTACTTACCTACAATAGGTGATATAGTAAAGTTGGGTGCTTATAAAATTGCATTGATAGATCAAAATGGAAATAGCATTAATACAATTACAGATGTTATATCTACAATAGTTATTAGAAAAGGTAAAACAAGTATAGAAAATAGTATAGAAACAAGTATAGGAAAGAGTATAGAAACAATTATAGAAAGGAGTATAGAAAAAATTAAAACAAGTATGGAAAAAATTATAGAAAAAATTATAGGAAAAAATAAAATAAACATAGCAAATGAGGATTAGGTTAACAGGAGCTTCCGATGTAGACTATAAAAATAACTGCCCATCGATAATGCTTGGTCCTAAATGTGGGTACAAAAAAAGTTAGGTTACGAAAAATAGAATTTACTTACACATATAAAAGCATTGTAAAAATTGTTGCTCTTGAAAACGATATGCTTTGGTTTAAAAATAATCCTTCATCAGCTAATAACTATTCAATTTCTGTTCCTCCAGGTTATTACGATAGTGCTAGACTTGTTGCAGCATTAAATAGAGGATTAGATGGTGCTGTATCACTCTACAACCCTTCAAGAAGAGATAGTAGTAGAATTATTTTTAGTGTTGGTGATGGTGATAAAATAGTTATGAAAGCAGTGGGTGAGTATGTTTTTTTACTAGCAAGTGATATATCTGGTGTTATAAATAACATTGGAGATACCCTTGGTTTTAATACAAAGGAACAAGGAACATACGCCCCTGATTACGATTATGGGGATGGAAGAGAAGAAGATAAAAAAGATGAAAAATCACATTACTTTGCTGGAACATACACAGCATGGAATAAAATGAAATCCTCTAATTTCAATGACATTGAATGGACCAGTGTTGATTGTGATTTGGTTAATCCAGAACTTAATTATATAGAGAAAAGAAAAGGGGTTTTAGAACAATCAGGATCTTTATATATTTTTGGTGTAAAAGATATTTCACCAGGTGAGAAAGTTGATTTACATATTCCAAACATAATGTGTCTACCGACAAGGGGTGATATAGAAGGAATAAGTAGTTTTAGGATTACTTTAACAGATCAAAATGGAATTAGACTAAATACAACTAAAGATGTTGTAGCTACAATGGAAATTTCAAAATAATATAGAGAGAGATGGGTAGCTATGTAAGGATTGATCATAAAAACATAAGAGGAGGAAAGTATCAAGGGTCTGGAGTTTTAGATAAAGTACTCTATGGAGTAGATAAAGTAACACCTGTTTTAAGCGGATTAACTGGCTTAAGTATGAACATTGCTAATAAAGGAATTGAAATGCATCAAGCAAGGAAGATTTCTGAACTACAAACTAAAAAGAAAAGATAGATCAAGAATACGCTAACAAACAAAGACAGATGGATGATAAGCTTGAAGAGAAAAGGAGAAAGACAGAATTAGAATATGAAATTGAGAAACGAAAAAAAGAAGAAGATTACGATAGAAAGATGAAAGAAATGGATCTAGAGATTAAACGTGCAATGCTTGAGAAACTTAAGCCAAAAACTAAAAAAGGTAAAAAAGTAATAACTGAAGAGGAAGAAGTAGAAGCTGGTTCAGAAGCTCTTAAAGAAAATGATCCAAAAACATATATAGAAGTTGAGAAAGCAATAAAATCAATTATACCTACTGGAGTGAAAACAAGGCCTCCTGGGTATGGTGGAAGTGTGAGAGAGAAAATTGGACGTGGATTATATTCTCAAAAACTAAAAAATTAGTTTTTTATATAGAGAAAGAATGACGAGCGCAGATGCAAGTACTATACTTGAACTTGAAGACCCTGATTTTCCTAGTTATAAAATCAGTGATTATCAGTTTAGAGAATTTCACCAAACTAATGGATCTGAAACTGATACAATTGCTGATAAACTGGTCACATTCAATATTCCAGCAGATCAACAAATATTATATGTTTTGTCAGATGGCTACATTCTAATAGAAGGACAGTTCCTAGTTCAATTACCGGGGAATGTTGATTATTTACCACCTAATCGTAACCTTGCAGCAGGATTAGTTAACAACGCTGGAGCTTGGATGTTTAATTCAATGAAAGTTAGGCTTGGTGCTGAAGAGGTTGAAAGTGTGTAACAAAATATAGGAACTGTTTCAACTATTATTGGGCTTCTATGTTATCATAGTGAATATAGTAGAACTGAGGGTGGTGCGACTGGGTGGAAAAAAGATGAAGCAAGCTCATTTGAAGATATGTATACCGTTGCTAATGCTGCTACGACAAAGTCTAGACTATTTCCATATCTAATTCCTAACGCCTCCACAGCTAGTAATTCAAACATTGATTTGTTTGTCGAAGAGGTTCTTGCTGATAATGTAGGTACATTCAGTATTTCACTCCCATTGTCAAGAATCTCTGGATTTTGTGCGGATATGAATAAGATTATTTACAATACTCAATTTACGCTTAAACTAAGTAGGGTTAATGGGAATGATTGTACTGCTATTATGACGGCGGTAAGTGGTACTGCTGCGGATAATAATGTTAATGTAATTCAAAGTAGAACAACAGCTAACGCTGCTGGAAATGGTGCTAGGAATGCATTTAAAATTAGCATGTCAAAAATGCGACTAGTTGCTTCATGTGTAATTCCTAAAATGAGTATTCAAAAATCACTTTCTGAAATTACGAGTGAAAGGTCAAAGAAACTTAGACTAAATTATAGAGTTAGACGATATGAATACACTACTATATCAAATTACCATTCAAATCTTAAATTTACAAAGACACTAACTATGCAGAATGAACTTGATAAAGTTAGATGGTTAATTGTTGCAGCTCAAAACTTAAATAAATTTAATAGCTACACTGGAAACCCTTGTACTTTCAATAATTGTGATATTAAAGGTGTCTCAGTAGTTGCTAACGGCACAAAACAATATCCAGTGGTTCTAAGAAATGGCTATCCAAAAGACGCCAAATATTCAACACCTTATTTTGATTTTACTGCATTAAGGAAACAGTTCCTCGGATCAAATAAACTAAATGTATCTGTCGGTGTTACCTTTCCAGAATGGTTAACTCTTTATCCTATTCATGTTATCGATCTACAATATAACGAACAACCTCTTAGATCAGGAACAAAACTTGATGTAACTATTAACTTCAATTCTACAATACCCGGTGTTAGTGCTGCTATTACTGCGTCTGGAAATATACCAGCACAACCTGAAATTACGGCTGCTGCTGCACCTACTATTATGATTCATTATATCACTATCTGTGAGAACACTTTGGAATTAACATCTAATGGAAATGGAACTCCCTTTGTTTGTAGTAGAGGAAGGTCTCTTTACAATCAATTAGATATTAAAGAAATGTAATAACTAAATATAATGCAAAAAAAATTTTCATACAAGGTTTGGATGAGTGGAAAAGTTCTATTAAGTTAAATATTTGCGGATCAGAAGTGTATTCGGTTTTAGGAAATGATATGATATTTGGATCTCAAATTGATTGTGACATTGAAATAGTTTCAAATAGAAAACTAAAAAATATATCACTAATTCTCAACCCATGAGATTTCCTCAGATGATGTTTGGAAAAGTATTCGAGCCAATAGCAGCTAAATTTCTAGAGATGAAGTTGAATAAATGTATTAAGAATTCAAATGAGTGTTTTACTAGCGACGGAGTTTATCGCTATTCTCCAGATGGTATTATTGATCAAGATACTCTAATAGAAATAAAATTTTTATGGAGTAGAACTATTGTAAAAGATGTTATAGCAAAATAATACATTGCACAGTGTCTACTTGGTTTACATGTGTTAAAGCTTAGAAGATGTTTTTATAGTGAATTTGAAATATTCGTTCTAGGTTTGAATTGCTATGATGTACCTAAAGACTATGTTGCTTCAGGAACAGTTAGAATTCCAACAACTTATGAATTTGATATACCAATACGTGAACCAATTTATATGTTTTTACTTAAAGACGAGAAGTACTTTGAATTTGATATAATTTTTGAAAATGGTCGTTTTAATAATAAAAAAACTTTTGGTTATGATATTAAATACTATGTTAAAAAAGTAGAGATACAAGTAGTTGAAAAAGAAGATCCGCTTAGATTTGTAAGAATTATTCCAGTGGTCAAAGAAGTGTTAGAGAGATCTAAAATATTAATAAATAATTATATAGATAAACAAAAAGTTTCACACCGAGGACTGTGTATCGAAGGATAATGGATTAATTCTTTCTGATCTTGATGCAAATGGTATTAAAATTATAAATTTAGGTGATCCTGTAAATGACTATGACGCAGTTACAAAAGCCTATGCTGCCGCTAACTTTGTTGTTAATTCAGGAATAACAATGGATCTTGGTTGGAAAACGTATTACAAATCTAGGAGCAGGTGTTAAACCTAACGATGGTGTAAACGTTTCACAAGTAAACAATTATGTTAAGAAGACGGGTGATACAATGCTAGGAGATTTAGACATGAATGGTAAAGCCATAACATCCACATATTGGAATTCTGGTAATACCAATCCAGTAGTCTTAAACAATGACTATTGTGTTACTTATGGAGGAATGAAAAGAGATGCATTACTAAAGGGTTTTCCTTCAACAACAAATATCAATATGGGTGGTAACTCAATAACAAACGTTGCAGAGCCTGTACATCCTTTGGATGTTGCAACAAAGAATTATGTAAATAAAACACTTACAAAAATAACTGAAGTAATCTCAATCTCAATGGACCCTAAAGCATTAAGCTCAATACTAAATCTATCAATACCTTATTCATGGACAAATACAATTTCTCCACCTATAATGATATTAAATGTTATGGTTGTTGGAGCATCTAATTGTGTATTCCTAAAACCCAATACTGATACAGCAGTAGTATCTGGTGATGTAAGAGCTATAAATACTTCAACAACAGGTGTTAACTTAAAGTACTATGTATATTTTTCTAGGTTACCGACAGAGTATTACTTCGTTGATAGTACTGGAAAACTAAAGTAAACCTCTTAGTTAGTCATGTATCCTCCTGAGAAGTATAAATGAACTATTAAAACTATCAACTCTTTTAACTTTGTTGCTTTGTGTTTACCTTTAACAACCGAAAATAATTTAGAAATAGAACAGGTGGCTTCATGATCTAAACAATGATGTAAAGAAGTAGAACAACATTGTTTTTTTAAGTGTTTCTTAACCAGTAAATACAGTTTAGTTGGTTTTCTTTTTTATAATAATTAGAATTTATGTAGCAGTAGGAACATATTATACCGTGGTTGTTGCGAAAAAGGTTAGAATCAAATTCGGTTTCTTCCATATCGTTATCACAGATACAACAGCGTTTTTCATATTCCTGTTTTGGTTTTTTTACTTTTGGTATACATTATGGATTACCTGTTTCAAGGTATTCAACTTCACTAAACGTGCTTAAGCAAGTATCACACAATATTTCCATTCTCTATAGAATGTCGTTCTTAACTCTAAATGAAAGAAAAAAAGAAGGTAAATTCAATCCTAACTTAGATATACGCCAAGTATTCAAGCCAAGACCTAAAAAAATTCCAAATGGTTTCTATAATATTGTTGAGCCTAATGAAAATCACCAAACAGACATTTGTGTATATGCCTAATGATTCTGGATATAAATATGCTTTGAGTGTTATTGATGTTGCTAGTAGATATAAAAAATCAAGACCTCTTAAATCAAAGTCTTCTAAAGAAGTAACTAAAGCAATAATATATATCTACAGTAAAGGTCCTTTGAAGTGGCCAAAGAAAATGACGGTTGATCCTGGGTCAGAGTTTAAAGATGAGTTTGCTACAGAAATGAAAAACATGAAACACAAATAATTGAAGGCACTACTAAAAAGAGTGTTGCATTAGTTGAAAGAATGAATAGAACAGTTGCTGAGAGAGCATTTATTGCTCAGTATGAAAAAGAATTGGAAAGTATTAATAAAGGAGATTATATTAGAAATAAAGAATGGGTCTATAATTTACCAAAGATCATTGAGTATCTAAATAATAGTGTTACAAGAATGATTGGCGAAGAACCTACAAAGGCGATACAAAAAGAAAAGATAGGACTAAAGAAACCAAAATATCATGGGGAAAAGCTATTAGAACTTGGCACAAGTGTTGGGTATTTATTAGAACCGGGTGAGGGAGAAGATGAAAAAAGAAGAAGAGCTACAGACCCAATATGGAGTCTAACTAAACATACTATTCTTAGAATAATGGTATTAAGAGAACAACCGACTAGATATTTCGTAAATGATGTTAAGAGAAGTTTTGTTGGAGAGGAGTTACAAGTTATCAACCAACATTAATTTCAGTTTGTGAGTTCCCCAATGCAAGTCCTTCAAACTCTTCTTTTGTAATCCCATCATCAGATAAAGCATTAGAATCTTTGAGATATATTGATAATTAGAATTTAAAGCATTCCTTTTACGTTTGTCTATTTCTGTAAGCACACCATCAACTGACACAAAAATACCGATAGAGCTAAAAAGAATGTTACAGCATGGCTAATAAACGGTAATACTTGAATATAAGTACTTGAAACAGTTACTCCTAATGCTATTACTATATTTATAAATTTAATTACATATCTAGCTCTTGATAATTTTATTAGGCATCCCCTAATTTTGTTATTAAATTTAGCAGTCTCTTCATATTTTTTAACAGAAAAATCTTTTCTCAAATTTGGCATTTTTCTATATCTGTGTAAATATTTTTTTTGAGTTCCACCAATCCATAGTCTCTTCAATCAACTCTTCGGGAGGTTCAAAGTCTTTTCCTTGATCTATTTATTTTTTTATTTGTTTTGTTAGTTCTATTTGTTTACAGTAAGCTTCTGATTTATTTTTATTTATTTTTTCTATTTTTAAGTCATTGAGAAACTCTTCAAAGATTGACCCATCTCTAACCTTAGTAAATATGTTAGCGGTTTCTGGTTCAGAGTGATTGATTCTTAAAGCCTTGTGTTCAATAACTAGTTTAACAGCGTTTAGTAATGTTGATCTAATGTCTTCAATTCTACCCATAGGATATGAACAAATCTTAAAATTTGAATGATGCTGACCTTGACCTTCATTAAGACAATCCCTACTCCTTGTTTCAATACCCACTTCTATATAATGTTTGTTTTTCTTTTAATTAAAATAATTATGCTGATTGTGCTTCTAGAGCTGCAGCAGTAGCCCTTTGTATTGAGCTAACACCATCTGATAGATCAGGAAGAACTGCATAACACTCGTCTCTAACGATTCCAGAGATGTCTGGTTTAACTCCTGAAACTCCTGAAATAACTGTTGAGAGTGTTGGAAGTTGAGATGCAATCCATGTTGTATAGCCAGAGATTTCAGAAGGATCGTCAAGAAGTGTGTCTACTTTAGACCTAACAGTAGATTCAAGATTTGCTGTTACATCAGTTAAGCCGGCAGTTCTAATCTTTTGAGCTTCGATATCACATTCATCGAGATATAACTTCTTAACCGAATTGTCAGTCATAACTGAAAAATCTGAATCAAGTGTTTGGGAATCATACGCAGTCATTCTTGACCTAACAAGATAATCAACGTAAGACTTAAGGAGAGTAGCACTAGTAGCAAGATTGGGGTCGGTAACGTCGTTCTGCATTTCCTATATAAAAAACGAAAATTACTTATATGTAAAAGTGATTAGTTTTTTGTTTTTACATCATCAAATATTTGATGAAATTTATCAAATGCTGAAGTATATTTTCTTTCTTTCTTTTTCATTTTATCATATGCATCACAAACATCTAAAAGAACCCAAATTTTTGGTGCAGGTAGTTTAAACATATGCTTATACAAATCTGTAGGGATGTATGGTGTGTCATCCTCAAAACCACAAAACTTTTTAGCAATTCTTATAGCATACTCACAACAAAGAATTCTTGAAACTTTTTGATCCATCTTCCTATATAAGGTTTAAATATTTGATTTAATAGAATCTAATTTTCTATTCTCGTATATTTGTGTAGCCTTATCTTCTAATTTCCTAATAGGCTTATCAATAACTTCATATTGATTAGTAATGTCAAGAAGCGTGTCAATAAATAATGGGTCTAATTCTTTTAACATTTTATAAGATTTACAAGTAACTTCAAATTCAGATTTACAACCTCCTAATAGGTGTGAACAAATTAAAAATATAATATTACGTGCAGCATAATGTCCAATAACCTTTTTCAAACTTTTCAACAAAATCCATTTCCTATATAAGGTTTAAGAATTGTTTAATTCATTTTTTCTATCCTTCACACCTTTTAAAAACACTATAATTATAAAATGCTTTTGAATATTCCTCTTCACTTTTTTATGTGTATCAATTGCATCACAAATATCTATAAGGTCAGAAATTATTGAATCATCTAATTCATAAAGACTCTTATAAAGATCAAAAGGAATGACAGGATTCCTATTAAAAAACTAGTAGCACTATAAAAACAAGTTCTAGAACTAATAGACTCAACCATAAGAATTGCAAATGCTAAAGCATCATCATAACAAAGAATTCTTAAAAATTTTTCATAAATATTTTCTACCTCTTCTTTAGTTCCATCCCTTTTCATATTAATACTTCTTAAATCATTATATTTACGTTCCAAACTATAAATGAAATTTTAATATTTTGAATACTCTAAATCATATTCTTATTTTCTTTTTTTTACATTTATCATATAAATCACTAATCTGTGAAAGAACAGAAAATTTTGAATAATCTAATAAATAAATACTCCTACGAAACTCTTTAGTAACACAAGTAGATATCTTTGGAAAACCACAAAATACACTAGCTATCTCTTCAGCACCTTCACATCTTGGAATTCTTGAAACTTTTTGATCCATCTTTTTTCCTAAATAAAGTTTAAGATTGTTTAATAGAACTAATTAATTTATACTCCTTGTTTTGTTTTTGGGCTTTTTGATTTCTTAGATGCTTCTTCAAGCATTTCATTTATCTTACCTCTACAATCCATTAGTTTATCAGAAGCTTCACAGATTTCTATAAGAACTCTAACAAATGAATAATCTAAATCTGGAATAAGTTTATCAAGAGAGTGTCTAATTATACGTTGATCATTACCTTTAAGTTTTTGAAGACACATCTTTACAGCCATATCTCTGGATTGTTCACAGCTTAGAATTCTCGAGACGTCCATTTCTATATAAGTAAGAATCCATATACTCGTAAGGATAAACTCCTTTTCTTGTTATGGCATCTTTGAGAACATTAACATCAATGTCTGGATATAATGTTTTAAAGACACCAATTGTAATGTCAAAGTTTGAATTTGCTTTCTTTAATGAAGTAACAATATCACTTAAACCATTATTCATAAAATTAAAAGAATCTTTAAACTCGAAATTCTCAAATGACATTGATATATAGTTCTCCATATTATGTGCAACAGGCTTACAATCAAGACCAAATGCTGACATTCCTTTTACAATCAAATGAGAATCATAACCTTTCAAGTTGTGAATAAAGATTGGAAGTTTCCGGCTAATTTTTTTGAATCTAACGAGCGAATTACAAAGTTTATGTGCTGCTCCTCTAAACTTACCTGTAAAATGGCAATGATCTCTTACTTTAAACTTTCCATTTACATAATTAAATTCTTTTGTACAAATCCAACATTTTTTAGAATATTTAAATTGCTTATGAGTATCAGAATCAAAAATAATAGGTGCTTCAACGTGATTTAATAGTTTCTTTTTAATTCGTTAGAAGTATTAATTATAAATTCTAATAGTAGTTCAACACAATATTTCCCTCTGTTTAAAAACCTATCTATAACATTTCCATTAATATCAACAATAATCGCACATAAACCACATGGAACTTGTAACATATTCGTTCATGTATCACTACATTTACCAGTTGTTAATTTACTATTGCAATAAGTTGGATTGATATTGTTAGATACTATACTTTCATAACAAACATCACATGTCTTTACATTCAAACTCTCAAAATCCGCATAACAAACGTATGGAGACTTAATAAGTTTTTTGTGGTCACTAAAACTTAAAAGTATAGTATCCTTTGTTCGTCCTGTTTTCTTATTTTCAACAATACCAGGCATTTTTAATTTGGAATAAGTAGAGTTAAGACCTTTACATAAATCTAAGTGATTCTGAAAATCTACATCTGAAAACAGTTTGTCCATACATCTATGACAATAAAATATTGATCCACTTTTATTAGGTGTTCTACAGAGTCCACTAAAATTCTTTATCAATGCATAATGACTTGTTTCGGATTTTGTTATCAACAGGAGATTAATATGTCTATCTGGAACCTCTAATTTTCTTGATACAATTTTTAGAGGATATACACCAGATTTGTCATTATATTCGTTAACATTTATACTAACATTAAATAGTTTACCAAGTTTTTTAACATCAATTACTTTGAGTGGCCATTCAAGTTGTGAAAGAGCTTCATTTAGTTCTTGATACTTACTTCTTAATATATTAATTAAATCAATGTATCTCTCTGGATGTACACTTACAGGATGTAGGAATCTTAATACACACCATAAAGCACAATATTTATCTTTATTCTTTATATTAACACAGCAGCGCTTCTTTGCTAAACCAGTTGGTAGTGGTAAATAAGACGAACCAGCTATAATAATATATTCAATAACATTAATCTCAAGACGTTTTACTCCTATTAGCCTCCAACCAGAACCTGGATTCTTGTCAATCATTTTATCTATTGATTCCTTTAAAGATTTTAATTGGTCTTTAATAATATTAGTATAATCAGATCTTTTAACAACTGCAACCAACTTAGAACCTGTTACAACACTATGACTATGTGTGTCAGTTTGACTGTGATATGAATGAATTGAAATCTCCGTTTGTAATTTAAATGAAGAAAATCTAGTTGTTACTTCTTTTAACACATTGTTATAACTTGGTATTAAACTATTAAACAAATCATCAATTTTAATTGCAGAATAGTCTCTTCCTTTAAGAATATATCTATCATGCTTTCCACTTGCTCCAACAAAATCTAATTTAAACTTATGAAGCCTAGAAGCAATACTTTTACTAGGAGTTATGTCATCAATATTCATTAGTCTTCTTGACTCACTGTAAAAAGAGTTTCCCTTTTGAGGACTTCTTCGGTACATCTATACTAAGCAGATTTGTGTTCAAATAAAAAATCATAGGACAAAATTTTTAGTGCTGGAGGAAAAGTCCACTTTTAGGACAGTTCCCCTTTTTAGGACATCGAATGTGAACGTAGTGAACATGAAGTGTCCTAAAAGGGGAACTGTCCTAAAAGGTGACTTTTCTTACAACAGACGTAGCGTCATAGACGTGTGCCAGCCAGTCGAAATTTAAAGGGCCGACCGCTGCAGCCGCCGCCTACCCCGAGGTGCTGGGGGTGAGCGGCCTTCAGCCCCACCCCTCCGCAGTCAATGACCTGGTGTTTGTCTGCTGTGGCCGGTCTCAGACTGTCAGCCGACCAGGTCTATTCACAGCCATCAATGGCCTTATCCAAGATCATTGATCTGCCTTTGACCTAGGCAGTGCAACGGCCATGTAGAAATACAGCGGTACCTCGGCTTACGAGTGTCTCGACATATGAACGTTTCGAGAGGCAATCTGTCTGTCGGCCGATGTTTTGCTTTTAGTTGCGAGGTAAAATTCGGGTAACGAGTCAGCTTCAGATACTCTACCACTAGTTGCCGCAGTGAACGACGTTGACACTGCCTGTGGTTACTCAGGCCAACAAGGGTAGGGCAGCGAACGACGTTTCCTTCCAAGACGCGGCCCTACTACTCGAGTGTGACGCCAAGCCCAGGCCAGTTGGATCGCTCCCAGGGCAGACTCAAGCGAGCCATCGCGGTGCTTAGACGAACAAGATCGCCAAACTCCGGTGTTAAATTTGGCTACTGCAGGAACAGCTAAATACGTACTGTATTATATTAAGCAATATAATCGTGTGAGAGCTCACTGCTTAATTCATAACGATCGGCGCGTCCACACAAAGGCCCAGCCAATAAACAATCTCAGTGTCTTTTGGGGGTGCGGAACGAATTGATGACATTTCAATTTATTTCAACGTGGAAAATTGATTGGAAATATGATTAGTTTGACTTAAGAGCTCTGGCATGGAAAGAATTAAGCTCGTAAGCCGAGGCACCACTGTAACCCGAAGTACTTCCGGCCGATGTCTATTTATCTCCGTAAGTCAGCCTTCAAAAGAGGCCAAAGTTTCCTTTGAAAAGTAAGTACAATACTTCGCTTAAGTAATAACATAATTTTGCGTACTATTTTTTACAATGATGCAATTCATCGAAATATTTTGTTGAGCAGAGCGTGCGAGGCGTGCGCTAGGGCGGCGATGGGTAAACGAAGCCTTTTCCGTTTTCTTTTTAAGATTTGAGAATCTGCTCTCGTCAGAGAAAGTGCCGGTCAGCGGTATAACAGCTAGGCATCTGCCGGCAGCGTCGAGCTCAAAGAGCGAGCGAGAGAGATATTAGAGAGAGAGAGAAAGAGAGAGAGACAGAGAGAGACAGACAACAGTGGGGGAAAGAGAGAGAGAGAGAGAGAGAGAGAGAGAGAGAGAGAGAGAGAGAGAGAGAGAGAGAGAGAGAGAGAGAGAGAGAGAGAGAGAGAGAGAGAGAGAGAGAGAGAGACAGAGAGAGACAGAGACAGAGACAGAGACAGAGAGAGAGACAGAGACAGAGACAGAGACAGAGACAAAGAGACAGAGAGAGAGAGTGAGACAGAAAACAGGGGGAAAGAGAGACAGAGAAAGAGAGAGACAGAAAGAGAAAGAGAGAGAGAGGCCGAGACAGAAACAGAGAGAATGAGAGAGAGATTGAGAGAGAGAAAGCGAGCGAGAGAGAGATTAGAGAGAGAGAGAGAGAGATAGAGAGAGAGAGAGAGAGAGATTAGAGAGAGAGAGAGAGAGAGATTAGAGAGAGAGAGATTAGAGAGAGAGAGAGACAGAGAGAGACAGAGAGAGACAGAGAGAGACAGAGAGAGACAGAGATAGAGAGAGAGAAAGAGAGAGAGGGCGAGACAGAAACGGAGAGAATAAGAGAGAGATCGAGAGAGAGAAAGCGAGAGAGAGAGAGAGAGAGAGAGAGAGAGAGAGAGAGAGAGAGAGAGAGAGAGAGAGAGAGAGAATGAGAGAGAAAGAGAGATTAGAGAGAGAGAGAGAGAGAGATTAGAGAGAGACAGGGAGAGAGAGAAAGACAGACAGAGAGACAGAGAGGGTCAGAGAGAGACAGACAGCGAGACAGAGAGAGAGAGAGAGAGAGAGAGAGAGAGAGAGAGAGAGAGAGAGAGAGAGAGAGAGAGAGAGAGAGAGAGAGAGAGAGAGAGAGAGAGCAGGGATCTCTCCTAATGAAGCCAACGTAAGCGTATTCCCGCACATCCCTTCACTTCCGGAGCATTATTGGATATAACGATGAAGCAAGCCTTGCCGCTAGTGGCTCGATTCGATGCCGGACCGCCCACCTGATCAGAAGCTTAAACACGCGTCGCCTCGGTCGGCTTCCGCTAGTCCTCGTCGGGCGCGCACGCCCGCTGCGGCAGTGCCATATTTTGAAATCAGCCATCTATCCACCGCTGGCAACCAAAAGCGATAGGCGGCCCGAGAGTCGGGGCGGAGGTATGTCGATTTTGGCAAGGACCCCCGGTACCGGGTCGGCGTCCGGATCTCGCTGACGAGGCTTGGTTGCTACGCTCGCGGTTTGCCGGAGGAGTCACGATTGCTGCGGAGGCATCGACCTCGAGTAACTGGCAGCTGTAAGCGCTGCTCCTTTGCCGCGCCACAGTTGCTTACGCCTCCTTCTATATTGTATATACTGTATATCTTTTTATACTTTTACAAGCCTGGAGAACAATGCGACACCGTTATGCTGCACGGTTTTCCTAAGGGGATGAAGTTCTCTTTGGCCTTCTACAATCAATTTGCAATGAATGGGCTTTAGGTGAAAAATGATGTAATGAAGTAATCGAGTAGCAGATAAGTTTGGCTGAAAATGAAGTGCTAAGAGTCACCAGCCGCAGAGGGGATTTCATCTAGGAGTAGCTGTCATTTAATCGCAACAGTTCTGTACCTGCGGTTTTTAAGCACCTGTTAAGAGAAGAAGTCCGAAAAGAGCGAAATAGTGGGGAAAGTGTATTTTGCAAGGATCCCTTAGGGCATGGGGTGTTTGATAGTTCTGTTACGTTATAGGAAGTTATGGTTTGCATCGCCGCGGGCCATAATTCCAAAAGGTGGAATTTCTTCAATGTATAGAGATTCGTCTGGCAGAGGATTTTTTTGACATGACCTATCGCACCTATCTAATCGATACAGAAGGATTTTAGGCAGTAAGAGAGCTGTTTATAAGGTTAATGAATTTCAATGTACACGTGGCAGATGGTCTATTTTATTGGACTAGGAATATCTATTTATTTAAGAAAAACTGCACAAGCTAGAAGGAATTATTTCGGCAGCCCTGCTAAACAAAAGCTACGGTGGTCTGACGAATGGAGAATAACGGACAACGAACGGGTGTTCGATTGAGAATTGGCGTTCCATACGAGGCCGAGCCATACGTCGCCATTTATTTAACTTTTATATGGCGTCAGTAATACCAATTGTTCACCTGCCAGACGAGATCAGATCTGTTTCCATGCAGAATACTAAATAAGCTCTTACTAGAGAATTTTGTAAATAAACTTTGAAGGCTTGCAAAACCTCGGCGATGAGGACTCTGTGGAGTGATTAGCTCTAAAGCTAGACTATAATTTAATAGCAAGGCTTGAAGTTTCAAGGTGTGAGTTGAGCTAGTCTGCCACGATTAATGAACATGATACCGGCCCACTAATCATCTTTAAACCCAGCGTCACTCAACAGGTGGAGCACATGACCCTTAGGATTTGTTCAGAGAGCATCACTTTCATCGTGCCCGGCTTACCATTCCGAAGTGACTAGTCATGAGAGGATAACTATTCCTTCTCTTTTAAGTCAGCCTACTTTCAGTCGAGAATATTGAAAAAGAGACTTCTTAGATAAGAGTACGAAAGCCAAGCTAGTTATTTTGACTGGGTATGGGTTATTGCTATAATATTATTATGAATGCAGTAAACCTGTATTCAGGACTTCTGGTCTGTTCCTATAATTGACCACAATCGGTGCCAACATCAACAGCTGGTCTGGTCTGGCATCAAAGATGCGGCTGCCACATATCGCCATATATCTCTTGCCTTCACTGGCTTTCTATCAAGCATTGAATCAATTCAAAATTCCCAGCCTGGCATACAAGCAAGTTCGCACACTTGCTCCTACCTACCCGTCAGACCTTCTTTCTCCCCCATAGTCGCTCTTTGAGCAACGATCTGCAGGTCTGCGAGTCCTAACACTGAGCGTGAGCTGTCTTGTTAGGCAGTCGGCTGGAAGTTACCTCTTTACTAGCCGTAATGCACAGACTATTGCTTCGCTTTTCCTAATAAGGCGTATGTGTTGTTAGCTGCCTGCCGAATATTTGTTAGCTGCGCGCCCAGGGCACTGTGTTGTTATCGTCGGCGTATTGCTAGCTTCATGTCTTCGAAAATTGGGCATGCTGTGCAGCTACCCGAACTAATGAGAGTCGCGCAGCATAACACTGTCTTGACCAGATCATAACGGCAATGAGATAATAAAAGTGGTTTCTGAATTACAGCCCACGGAAGCAAGATATATCAAGTCTTACATTCGTAATTTCTAACATAGCTTCGCCATGATTTAGCCACTACTGCTGGTGCTTTAAATAACTGCTTCCTTGCCGCCATGAAGTTGCCGGTCGAGGTTGATGACAGGAACTTGATAGATCAACGTATTTGTGAAATAAATTGCTTCCATGATATGCAATTATCGACTTGCTTTTGTTTAGGCAGCAACTGTGACTATCTGCCGCCTCGCTTCGATGGGCCAGCGTAGCCACCATCTTGCTACGTTGTCGAGGACTGGCACCGCCAAGGGTCCCATGTTTGTCAGCAAAGAACTTGATCACTGGAGCTGCTACAGCACGAGCTCAACACTTGGCATCGCCTATGAAAAATGTCTTGACCACTGCTAGTGTCATCATCCGTCTCCAAAGACGGAGCTGTTGGTGCTTCAGCGCTCTTCCTGCTCATGTGCGTGAGCTTATCCAAACAGAGTTTAAACTAACAAACCGACATGCTTCATGCTCAGCGAACGTGAACTGCCTAGAAAGGGATTCGGTTATCATTAGGCTCTGTACAGGTTTTGTGCTAGACTAGTTAAATGCAGCACAATTGACCCTCCACACTGTGGACATATTGTCTAAGCTTCTTTGAACAAACTCAGTCGTGGTATTGTATTGCAAAAATGGCAGCTTGGACGTTTGTTGAAACCAGTCCCAAAGCTTCTCAGGAAAAACACGACTGCGAGAGTAAAAGTAAAGTTTAGCTGATCTAACAGCAGCCTCGTTTGCTGAGAGAGCCACAAAAGCCCCGATCTGCATAGGGGCGATGATGCCTACAGCTTCAGTCGTTAACATATCGCTTCACGATAGCACTGCTGACAGCCGCAATCTCTTAGTGTATTTCTGGTACCGAACTAGAAAAGATGATCAAAGCAAAATTCAAAATTTTTTTAATCAAAGAAATTCAAATCTTGCAAGGCTGGCTCTGCACTTGTCGGTCACTAATCGATGAGCCTGGCTGCTCGTAACATAATCTCAAGCAAATGCCGTTGCTGCGTTCGCATCAAACTGAACCAGTGCCAACATTTGCCAAGGTAAATGTCCCTGACCTTTCTACACTAATCGGGAAGTTTTTTTTGCTGATTGAACAGGCTCATTTGTATAGTGGCAGAAGAGCATTGTCGGCTATAGTCACAGGCTTGCGATTGGCAATGAAGGATCGCCCAACTCTATGATTCGAACCAACTAATTCAGTCATGAAGAACGAGCACATTACCTAAAGGGCTATTACGATCTTTGGAAACATCCGAGTAAGGCTCACATGCAGTGCTGATGCCGTTTTATCATTGCTAAGCATGACAGCTGACAGCATGCTAAATATTGTGTCGGCTTCAAGGACGCTACTGAAAACCCTAGCCGTCGCACTAAAACTCCTCGATGCGTAAACACAGCTTTGTCGACTCATAGCGGATAAATGCACTGCATGCCTGCAACCTCAGTGCACGTGGGAGTTTTCCAACATTTGAATATTTTACACAGACAAGAGCTCTCGGCTGTATTAGCTGCTCATCTCTACTCGATTCGTGGATCGTACTTGACAGGACATTGGCTGTCGTTCATTGCTCGCAGGAAGGGAAGGTGCAGCAATTCGTTTACCGACGACCAAATAAGCTTAAAGGGATTTTCTTTGAATAGCGCCGCTAACGATACCCAGAAAATTCTGTAGAAGGCAAATATTCTCACAGCCGCCTTTGCATATCCTTGCAGCTCACGGTGGGTGAGATGGGAGTTACGTTGACTGATGTAGTCGTTGAGTGTGTTGAAAATTTGTCTGCATACTTCATTCTGGTATTTTATGTATGTGGGCTCGCGTGGCGGAGCACCGCTGCACTGAGGGCTGGAATTCTCAGCATCATATTATCACAGCATCCTCTTAGCATAAGCATCAGTTCATTACTTGAAACTCGTCAAGGACAAATGCTCGAGTATCTACAGCGACCCCTGTCATGGCGGCAGCACGATAAGCAGGATTTGGTAATAGTGAGTGATGTTAAAGTGCAGTTGCATGAGAAAAATTTGGTCGAGTGTATGACCCTTGACACGAGTAGGGCTATGCAAAAGAGCGAAAAGAGACAGCGAGTCAGTCAATGCGAGAAATTCAGTCCTGACGGTGTCTGACGAGTTATAGAAGTGAATGTTTAAATCGCCCTTAATGAGGATGGATCGATTCACACACAGAATAGAAAAGATCGGATAGATCGGAGATTAAGGAGGATTCGATACCTGGTGTTCAATTGATTACTTCCATCATCGGTAGCTTATTTTCGGGTGAAATCAAGGCAATCAATTCAAAAGACGACTTCGATGGTTCTGCAAATGGCTTGAAGTTGAATTTCAAGCGCACGCTACAAGCAACGCCACCTTAATTTTTGATTGATCTAGGGAAGTGAAAGAATGAGAAACTAGTCGGGATGGCGTATTTAATTGTCGGACAGTTTACCGATTTTAGCCAAGTTCGAGTCAATTAGTAGAGCTTTATTTGCTCATTGAGCGAAGATTCCAAAGGCAAGCGTTAAGTTGGGCGGCCGGATTTATAACAGGCCTAATGACCACTAAGTTAGAGAGATTCACAGAGAAGTTTGTGGGGTAGCGTGGTGAGCGGTTCGAGACAATCCTAAGAATATCGAATGAGCGGGTACTCAGTTCACAGTTCCTGCCAAATGTGCGGCGTCAAAGCTGGCGGCTTCGGTCACAGAGGCGGCCCCGGTTGCTTTTATTCTGTTAATGCATAATTCACAAATCGAAGCAACAGAAGTAACATCTAGGAATTCCTTTGATCTACGATAAAGAGAAGATAATAGCTACACACGATCATAACTAACATGCTGGTAACTAGCCGCCGGCGTAGTTAAGTTCGCCGCCGGCGTGGAAGACCCAGCAGCCCGAAGCGATAAGTGCTTAGACAAATACGGACTCGTCATTTCTTATGAACTATGGTCCAATAGCAATCTGAAAAACTTTAAACAGGTCTTAGCTGTATTTTTTCTGTAGACGATGCTCGCGAGAACTTCGATTGCATAGCTACGATTAAACACTTCCCATTACCGAGAGAAATTACTTTGACATTAACTTTAAAGGTCATCATGCAAGTCAGTTAACAAAGAAACATACATCCTTAAATTGTCTAATGATGTCCACTATACTCTTCAAGACTAGCGATAGTGCCTCTATGATAGTTGCAAAATGGCATTCAAGAATAAAATGATCGTTCTTATCGCCAACTGCTGTTGAACATTCCCTGAAACTAGCTGCTCCGTAATTTAAAACGAATGACAGTTAGTGTTGTTAGCATTCGCTGGTTGCTGAAGGGTGCAAGCCTTTAAACCACGTGCTGACAACGCGTTCATTGGAATTTCTCAAGATCGTGCGGCGGCCACTATACGATCAAGCTACATTGCATCAACCGAAAACTTTTTAATGTCGTTTGTGAACTTAAGAAAATAATTAGAATGGGCTAAATGTAAAGCAATTAATTTTGCATGGCAAGCTTAAAGAACCGAACATCTATCGATGCACTTGTTGATTCCACAAGTGAAGCTATCACGAAGATTTAATGACGAGCTACAGTTTAATATCTCTATCTGCTGTTTCTAGAATCAAAAAAACTGTGCGGTTAGTTCGCAAACAAATAAATTAAATCGTATCGCGAACTCTTGAGCATCGTGCACTCAAAGCTGGAGTGGCTTTCGATGAACACGTGGTCACGCCGTCGTCAGTGGCATAGTGAGGTCTTTTGGCGACCTGAAATATAGCTAGAAATTGCACCCCTCTTGTCAGAAATAGCTGCAAAATAGTTCCACCGCAAAAGAAATGCAAAAAACACGCTAGCAGGCGTACAGAGCAGAGAAAGTTATGTCAGTTGTAGCAATGGTAAAAGGCAGCTATCACCAATTTAGCTTAGAGGGAAATTTTGAAAGTTATCCCCCATCCCTATAATAGTACCATAGCAGTTATATTTCTCGAAACACATTTAGTTATATTTCTCAAATACTAATTGACCAAAAAGAATGCAAATTTGCTCAGAAAACAAAGGCAACATCATCTATCTTTTGATGTAAGCATACTGCCACTTTGAACTTTTGATGACCTGTATAAGTTAAGGTAAAATTTTGCTCGGTATATCACTTTGGTTTTATTCATACTAATTTGTTAAAATGCATTGTAGAATCATGTTAAACCTTTCAAACGATGCAGAACAATTTTCTGAGCCTGGGATTCTTCTAAAAAGTAAATAACAATTTTTGTGACGTTCAAAAAATCCCATTAATCAGGAAAATGTCGATCATGTGACTTTAAAGGATAGTGACGCTATACTCACTTCACATACAACCAAACATGAGAACTCTACCTGTCATACAAGTTAACCAGAGCATATATTCAAAATTTTAAGTCGATGTGGCCATAGAAGGCCAATCTGTAGTATCTCAAAGGCTCAAAGCCTAACTCTTCAGGAAGCACAGTCCCAAGTTGCCAGCTTATAGCTCAGCACATACCTTGATGTCAAAAAGCCCGTCTTAACATGTTACCAATAATGTCAAAATATATTTCTGGTAGACTGTACATTTCACAAAATCATACATTTCAAGTTTATTGGATCACTATTATTGGAGATATTGTATAAGCATGATAGCGAAGGTAGGCACGATAGCTCTCATACCGCTGGCAGTCAAACCACGCCAGCAGTAAAATCACCCGGGAGTCTGACCCCCGCTCCCACAGAAAAATCTCAAGTTATAAGCGGCATTATTGAGAACTCAAAATCACCCCAAAACTTGCCTTAAATAGAATCGAATCAAAATTTTCAGACTGATTCCAGGTGAACGACGCGCTAGCTCCATCAAAGTCACGGCGCTGACCGGCCAACGGACTACGTTACTTACCGGATTCTGGCCGCTACATGAACCAGATCAAATATCCCAAGATTCAGTCGGTGCAGTGGTAATGGACTCCTTAGTTACGGCGGCCTGGGCCGCAGTAAATTCTCAATTCATTATCCCTAATGATTGTCTACTTGCCATACGATAACCACTTTCGGTTTCTGAGCTAATGTAAACATACCAATGTAAATATGTTTCTGCCAAGTAAATAAGGAATGGACGTTGAAATGCCGCTTGCTGCCGGTTGCTATGGGCGGGGCGGGGAAGTGGTTGCGGGAATTGGTCTCGACCGTAAGGGTTTCCGATTTTATGATTTTATTATACAACCAGTTGAAAGTTCGATCTCACTGGGCGTATCATTTTTATAAATTTAACTTATTTTGGTTGTTTGAAGTTATGTTCTGCGGGTCCGTTTAGTGCTGAGTACCTTATATTTACACAATTTGCCACTAATGCTCGGTTCTGGAGGTCGGGTCTTAAAAAAAGACCTGTTGAGCTCGACGTGCTACCTCCGGTTTAAGTATGTCTTACAAACTAATTTTATTTACCATGTTCCGGTCATCTGTCAACCACTACAATTTTAGATTGCATTTGTAGCTGGTTTTTCTTTTAAAAAGCAAATTTCCAAATCCTGGCCACTTTTCGTAAATTCCCCCTGAGTCTTTCTACGGTTGAAAGTGGCAAACTAGTCAACTAGTTATTGAAAATTTATATTTTCAAGTGTTTTTTCCACGACTAGCAAAGCCCTAATAACAAAGTAAATCTAACGCAATTGAGACTCTAAGATATAACAATAATAATAATAATAATAATATTAATAATACACTCGACAAAGCGCCCTCAGAGAACTCAGTCTCTATCAAGGCGCTTTACATTTGCTGCAAAGAGAAACGTGATAAAATCGTGGGCAATATCATGCTTGATAATCAAATAAAATGAATAATATGGTTAGTGGTGACATTCACAGGGTCAGCATGCAAGTGTGGTTAGTTTCAGCAAGCACAGTGTCAGCACGCCTAAACGCATGAAGGACAAATCACTAGGACACTCTAAATGCTGTCCTAAATAGGTGCGTTTTTAAGTTTTTTTTTAAATGTGGTCAAGTCAGGGGATGTTTAGACGTAAGTCTGGAATGAGTTCCAGTTTTTGAGCTCATGCAATCTAAACGCACTGTCTCCAAAGGATTTGAGGTATGTGCGAGGTATTGGTAGACTGTTGGATTTCGAAAATAGGTGATACGATGCGTGGCCTGGTGGGGGAGTAGATCTGTGATACAGGACAGAGCCAAAGAATGAAGTGAACTAAAAGTGAGCGACAAAACCTTGAAGTCGATCCGTTGCTTGATTGGGAAGCAGTGCAGGTCGGCGAGAAGTGGTGTGATGTGGCAGCTGCGACGCTCACGACAGACAAGCCTAGAGATTCGAGGTTTGCTCCATCAAACCTCGAATAATGTGTAAGCACCTGATAATAATAGTGTAAGCACCTGATTGCACATGCTGGTAGGCCAGCAAGCCGAGAGTTACAGAAGTTAAGACGGGATGTCACAAATGCATGGACCAACTTAGATGTGGTATCCTTATCTAAACAAGCCCGAATTTTAGCGATGTGATGTAGCTTAAAGTAAGCAGACTTGACTTTGGAACTGATGTGGTCTTCTAGCGACAAGATTATCAAAAGCTTGCTAAAGGAAATCTTACAGCTGACAGCTGTTGCAGCTATAATGAGATGAACTTGCAAGGTAACTCTCAAATTTGGAAGCACATCTTCTCCATGACTGGCCATGAAAGACGTGAGTTCCAGAGGCGTCTTTAGTGACGAGTTGTGAAGTGTGGCAAGAAGCACTTTAGAGTTACCTATTTCGTTGAAAAGCTCTGTTCTACCAACGTCCGTGCAAATGAAGCCTACAACATCTAGACGTTGCCGGCTGAGTGCGGTCCGTTCAGATGTCTTCTAAAGCTTCTCAACTTTCAGCAAGAAACCAAATTTGGCATCAAGATCGTGGATTCTGGAAAACCTATTTTAATTCTTTTCTCAGAGATTGTCCATGATGTCCTTAATAATTCTTGAAATCTCCCCCTCTGCCGTGAGACCAACATCTTAACACAGTTCTTTAGACATCTGTGTCTATATGCTGATTCTCCAATCAACTGATACTCCTACAATTCACATCTCACGTTGGCATCTATCAGCGATTCCTAGTTCAGGTCTTCTCCAAGTTCTGCCAAATCAATGTCACGAGCGTGCGTGTCACAAGAGGCACGTTTGAAGTTCATCTTTGGATCATCCAGCTTTTCTGAACGTGGTCAATTTTTCTTAAAATGCTGTACTAAAATGACAACAAAGCCAAGAATTTTAAGCTCAGAATACGATGAAGAAGACTGTCAGCTTTACTTCTTGTTTCAAATATTCCACTAGCATACTCAGACAGTTGCTCTAATACCTACAATGCTGTTAAGTCCATCATTGATAGCTTTCGCATCTTCTACTCTCGCACTCCGACTTGAAGCGGAGTCACGTTTGACATTGGCAAAGTCTTTCTTAACATCTGCATTTAGTTCGTACGCTCCCAAAGCCTGATAACTAGGTCAACCAGAATTTTTCAAGTCAATTGAGACAAGGACTTGTTTGAATCAAGATTAGAACCCTCAGATGAAATTTTTCTTAAAGCAAAATGAATATTTATTTTGCTTGTGGAACCCCCTTGGCCTTGGCGCCAGTGCCTGGGGACGTTGCAGTGAGGCTTGGCAATAAAGCGCGTGGTAGTCTCGGCAGCCGGCAATAAATGATTACGATGTAGCATAGCAAACATTTGTGAGAGTGCCGAAGTAATTCCAAGCGTAGCTATTTTCGTAAGACTAAAGCTACACACTAGTCCTTGTTCACAGAGTAGACGGATGTCAAGATTCAGTAAATATTTAGGATGGTCAATTTAGAACTATCAATTTACTTTGTGCATATGCGTACCTAAAGCATTTTCTTAGTTTCAAACCTCTACTGGCCTCCACTTAGTATCCATCAAGGAGAATGACGAAAAAGAATGAGAACAATGTCGTATCACCAAGAGGCCAACCTAAGCGATGATGCATCCAGATGGAATGAACAGAGGTCGATAAAGTTCAAGTAAAGATGTATTCAAGTTTGGAAGTTTGCACACTTTTGCTGCCTGATGTGCTTGTACCTATCACGGGCGCATCGACTAAGTTCTGGAAACATCTGTATGAGGATACGTACCCACAAAACCATATTTACCTTCTGTGTGTTCTCAGCTAAACTTTATTGATTATCATGATTGTTACGTTAGAGCACAATTGCATATGATTAGGTCCAATGCATGATACTTGAGGGGTAAGGCATAATGGAGCAATCTCGAAAAATCTCGCCTATCTAGTTCATGCCATGTAGAAAGCCGTAGTAGTCCTATCAAGTTTAAAAATCTCAGTAAAATCTTTTCCCTATCCCCTGTGAATAATAAATTGCATTATTGACTTTGAAAGCCGCAAAATTTGTTAGCTCAAAATAAAAATTCAACCAAACTCAATACAGCAATCGGCAGGTCTTCGTTATTTGTCCTTCGTGTTCGTGCACCTGTTTTGCTAAAGTGCTCGCCCCAATCGGGGTCCGGCCGAGCTCATTTTCTCGGGCCCCTTAGCCAAAGTGTAGTTCATATGTAGTGCATAAATAGAAATTAAGCTTTCTTAGGGCGCTATGCAAATGCATTTTACTTATTTCACTTATTATACATTATGCGTGCTGTTTGCGGACGTTATTACGAATCAATTGGTAACGCTTTATTACAGCATATTTAAAGTCCCAACAAAAATTTAGTTCTCTGAGGAGGTCATACAATGTATTAATATCATTATTATTGTTACAATTGGCTATATATATCATGGTAAAATTAATACTATCATTAGTTATAGCGAAGTTCTATTTCGATTTTGCAACTTCGTTTCGTCTTTTTTGAGAAAGATTCACACTGCAACTACATCTTTGCCACATTGAGTAATAATAACTGAGAAAAAAAAGCTAGAAATGATGCCCCTTCCATTGTCAAAAATTGCTACAAGATAGCTCAACAATACAAGAAATGCAAAAAATACTGTAACGCCGAAGGCTCGGCGGAGTAGGCTTGACCTGCCGCTTACCTAGCGGCGTAGCCTAGCGCCTATTACCGTTCGGTGCGCGCCTACGCGCAATAGGCTTGTCGCCACGAAACAAGCGTTTCTGGCGCCGACCTGCTTATCGTTACAAAAGGGGGTCGTGAGTCCGCGGCGTGAATTAGAAAGCGAGACACACACAAATTTGGGATTTTACTGAGCTTTATTCGCTAGCGCACAAAGTCGCTGCGCGTCTGGCTCAGCTTAATCTCCACACTCCTCGCACGCTCTCAACTGCACCAACACTCTTGCGGAGAGAATACTTCTCCACACTGAGCGCGAACCAGAGCCTAAACCCTAACTGGAGAACTAGGACTCGGTTTCCACCAGTGCTACAGGAATACTCCCCACACACCACCTCAAGCACTCTTGCGGAGGAAACACGTCTCCACACTTAAGCTAATTAAATATATACAGGGGAACGACCCAAATAGACAGAGCTCGAACTGAAGCCTAAACCCTAACCGGAGAACTAGGACTCCACACACGCCAACTACGTCTAGCTCGCTCCGGCAAATATGCCGAGACCAAGTACAAGCGCACGCACACAAAACACAAAAGAAGCACAAAATGTCAGCACGGGCGCAATACGACCGTATTCAATGGAGTCCACAGTATCCTCCTAGCGCTGCCTCGTCCTGTTCCGTCGATCGCCAGCGAACAGCCCACCCTCCTCCCTCGCATTCGGAGAAACGAGTCCGACGGCGTCGAAGCTCGGAGCCAGACAAAAGACACAAGACCAAAAGACCAAGAGCGAGCGTCGCTCGACTCTTATATACCTAGCTGAGACAGTGGGGAAAGGGCTTGGTGGTATTGGGCCCGACACCTTGGCCCATTACGGTAAGGAATTAATACCGTCCCCAGGCCACTGGAAGGGCACCTCTGTCCAGCTTGAATAGTGAATGGGTTTCAGACGATTATTTCTTGGAACGAGTGAAGGCGGAGGTTGACAGGCCAGCCAACATCCATCAGCAGCTTCCGCGGGTATCGGACCAATTCTAAAGGCCGAATCGCCACCGCTGGTCTCAGAGCTTCCTTGCTTACTCTTAAGCTCTTGCTCTCTAACCGCACTGACGGCCCTCTCTGGCTTACTGCTCCAGGACAAAGGAGCTCTAGCCCTCCTCCAAACAGCTCTTGTTCGTGCTAAAATTCAGCCAAGGCCAGCAGGGCGCTACAATACACGCTAGCAGGCATTTAGAGCTGCGAAAGTTATATTAGCTGTCGCAAAGGTACAAGGCAGCTATCACAAATTTAACTTACGGGAGTCTTTCAACCCTTAAAAGTGGCGAAATGGTCTACTATTGTTTGAAAAGTAACATTATTAAGTGTTTCCTTCCTACGGCTAACAAGTGGTAATAAAAAGTCGATCTAACCCAATTGATGCTCTCAGATAAGGCAGGCTTACCTTAAGCTTGGTAAAGGAAATTTTACAACTGCCATCTGTTGCAGCTATGATGAGAAGAACTTGATAGGTAACTCTCAAATTTGGAAACACATCTTCTCCATGACTGACGGTGAAAGACGTGAGTTCCTGTGGCGTCTTTAAAGCCGAGCTGTGACGCGTGGCAAGAAGCATTTTTAAGTTGCATATTTCGTTGTACAGCTCTGTTCCACCAACGTCTGAATAAGTGATGCCTACAACATCTAGACATTGCCGGCTGAGAGTGGTCTGGTCAGGCGTCGTCTAAAGATTCTCCACTTCCAGCAAGAAACCATGTTTGGCATGAAGATCTGTAAGCCGGGAAAACCTGGTTTCAATTTCTTTTCTCGGAGATTGTCTATGCTGTCCTTAATGTTTCTTGAAATCTCCTCAGCAGCGAGACCAACATCTTAACCGGGTTCCTAAGGCATCTGTGTCTTTCTGCCGATTCTCTAATCAACTGCAACTCTCTACAAATTACATCTCCCATTGGCATCTAGTAGTAATTCCTGGTTCAGGTCTCCTCGAAGTCCTGCCAACTTAATCTAACGTGAATGCGTGTCACAGGAGGTGTCTTTGAAGTTCAACTTAGAATTATGCAGTATTTTCTAAACGAGGTCAAACTATCTTAAAATGCTGTACCAAAATGGCAACAAAGCCAAGAAGTTAAAGCTCAGAAAACAATGAATGCTACTGCCAGCTTCACTTCTTGTTTTAAATATTCCACTAGCATTTTCAGATCTGTGACTTGCTTGACGAAATCCCCTGACGACCACACTTGAAAAAAATTAAAATATGTACCTCATTTCAGCAGGATTTTCCCGGTCCCTGTGATTCGTTCTCTACGTAATTTGCGTGCTGAAACTGTTCAGGCTGCCACAAACTACACTGGCATTCTGACCCTGTGCATGTCACACCTAACCGTGTTATTCTTGTCATTTATTGAGCATGCTACCACTAACCATTCAATCTTGTTTCCGTTGCAGAAAATGCAAAGCGCGTAGAAGGCGATTGAGTTCTCCAAGGTGCTTTATAAAATTTGTTATTAATATTACTATTATTATTATTCCAAATGTCACTGTTGATCTTGAAAAGAATGAGCAGGTGAGAGCTTTCTATCGTTCTAAACAAGGTAATAAGAACGTAACCTTGACACGCAGCATGAGCTCCTGCCAAATGCAAGCTTTAATGATCATAGTTTACAAAAGCTGCTTTCTCACTCAAGGACAGCTTGCGAGCGGCCAGACATGACTTCTGCTTTGTTGTAAGCACAGCCCGTTAGGCCTTGCTTGTGTGCTCTAACAGCTTGTCGGCGATCAGCCACTGCTCAGCAGCTGGCTCGTCATTGATGAGGTGTAGCAGGTTCCCTCTCGGTGTGAGGCAGCCCGCCTGCGGCAGGCAGGTCGGAGCGAGAGGACGGAAAGGGCATGCGGAACACCGTCGGATGGGTGAGTGGTTGCTGCGCTACGAGCTCCAGCCGAAAGCATGGTGGTTAAAGCGCCCTCGATGTTTCAATGTCGTAGCTTGTCTTGCTTGAACGTCAAGCTATGGCTTGGTGTAGGCCTTTGAAAATCCTTAACTGGGTCAGCCAGCAACATTTAAATCCATTGAAACAAGGACTTGTTCAAAATCAGGATTAGAATCGTAACAAGAAATGTTCCTTAAAATCAAATGCATTACTTATTTGTCTCGTGGAACCCCCATGGCCTTGGCACCCGGGGACATCTGTACCCCTATGCATTTCTTGCTGCACCTCTGACCACTGTACTACTTAAACGCGGGCAAAGAAAATTGTGACGCATTTCTTAGGTCTGAATAGCGGCCATCGGTTGTGGCGGCGCACATATTGAAATGAAAAAGGGCATGAATGAATTTGGATTTGGAAAGGGCGTGGTAGTTTCGATAGCCGGCAATTGCTGACTACAATGTGGCAGAGCATAAATTCATGAGAGTTCCCTAGTCATTCCAAGGGTAGCTATTTCCGTAAGGCTCAACCTGAACACAAGAACTTGTTTGCAGAGTACGTAGATGTCAAGATTTCTAAAATATTCAGGATGGAAAACTTGGAACCATCAATTTTTTGTGCACATATGTGTTTATGCACATGTGTTTTGCAGCATATGTTTTGTTTCAAACCTGTACCGGCTATCACTAAGTGTCCGTCCAAGACAATGAGGGAAAAGGGTGAGAACAAGGTCTTGTCAGCAAGAAGCTAAAATGAGCGATAATGCATGCAGATGCGAATAAAAGAGGTCGATAAAGTGCCTGTATAGGAATATTAAAATTCTAAAGTTAGTGTACTTTCTTTCCTGGTGGGCTTGGACCTAGATAAAGGGCATTGACTGAGCTCTGGCTAATAGCTGTAAGCGGACTCGTATCACCAAAACCAAATTTCCCTTCTGCGTGTTCTCAGCCGAACTTTATTTACTCTCATGATTGATTATGTTAGAGCGCAATCGCATATGATTAGGTCCGATGCATGAGGATTTGAGGAGTGAGGCATAATTGAACAATCTCGGAAAATCTCGCCTATCTAGTTAATGCCAAGTAGAGAGTCGTAGCAGTGTGAGAAAGTTATAAAATCTCCACAAAACGTTTTCTCTGTCACTAGTAAGTTGTTAATTGCATTACCAGATTTGGCAAGAATCGAAACTAGGAGAATGTTTTTGGTCGCTGAATATTCAAATTCAACCGAATTCAATGCAGCTTTCCGTAGGTCTTTGTGACGTGTCCTTCATGTTCATGCACCTGTTTCCCCGGTGGCCTAGGTGTTCTCGCCAGATCAGGGTCTCGCCGAAGTCATTTGCTCGTGTTCCGCGGCATAAGTAAAGGGCAGAAATAGAATGAAAGCTCTCACAGGCCGCTATGCGAATGAATTTTCCTTATTTTACATCATGCCTGCTGCTTGCGGACGTTAATACGAATAATTTAGTAACACTTTCTTACAGCAAGTTTAAAGTCTCAAAAATAGGATTTAGTTCTCTGAAGGGGGCTATACAAATGTTTTACTATATTTGGGATTTATTGCAATCGGCTATATTTTGGCGCTAAAAATACTATCATTGGTTCTCGCAAAATTCTACGTGAATTTTGCAAACAGTCTCGTGTTTATCGAGAACAATTCTCACTCCAACTGCATGGTTGCTGCATTATGTAATAACAATAATACACTCGATATTTACGGCTCTCAGAGAACTCAATCAATATCTAGGCGCTTTACATTTGCTGCGAATTAAACACTATCTAATGGTTAGTGTAAGCATGCTCAATAAACAACAAGTACAACATGGTTCGAGGCGACTTGCACAGGTTCAGCTTGCAAGTAGGGTTTGTAGCAGCTTTTAAAGTGTCAGCAAGCGTAAGGACATAAAGGAAGGAATTACGTGTAAACGCTAAATGCTCTGATATATGCGTTTTTTTGTCTCGTTTTATGTGTAGTCAAGTCGGACAATGTCGTGACGAAAGTCAAGAGTGAATTCCAGGCATTGGGAGCATAGGAACTAAAGGCACGGCATACAAAGGATTTGAGATTTGTACGAGGTATAGATAAACAATTAGATTCCAAGAAGTAGGTGATACGATGTTTAGCCTTCTGGATGAGTAGATCTGATAGGTAGACTAAAGACAACGATCAACTGACCTAAAAGAGAGTGACAACACCTTATAGTCAATGCGTTGCTTGACTTGGAGCCAGTGCAGGTCGGCAATAAGTGGTGTGACATGGCAACTGTGAAGCTCACGACAGGCAAGCCTAGCTGCAGAGTTTTGCACCAGCTGTAAGTGCCTGATTGGACTGGCCGGTTGAGAAGTAAGAAGGGAGTTACAGAAGTAAAGACGGGATGTCGCTCTGGCATGGACCTAGGCTATGCAAATTTAAAGTCAAGGAGCAAATATTTTCTGATTGAGATAAGATTTTTAGTGATGGCATATACAAGTGACAACATTGATTAAGGAGAAATATGCCTTGGAACTATTAGTTATTTCTTAAGACAACTGCTTTGGCTTTCGGGCTCAGAAATGATGTGACTAAAATAGGCTTACAATATTTTATTCAGTTAATGGCAGATGCAGATAAGTGTGAAACACAGAAGCCAGTCTTAGCCTAGCCAAAATCTCTTAGCCAGGAGCTGCTATATTTTTCAGAATTGATCACCTGAAAAAACTTAAACATGTAAAATCCACAATACCACGTGCGGGCAGTATGAGCACGCACTTATATAACTTGACTATGCTTCCGTGTCAGAACACTCAAAGTTGTTTGACGCCAAGCGCTCAACAGAGGAGTCATACCCAGCGATTGCCGGCGGCATAGCTAACTACCAAATCGGTGAGCTGAATGTGCGATCATTGGATCTCCTAGCCTGACCGTTTTTTTATAGCGATAAGTCAATTGAGTAACAAGAATGTACCTATTTGTTTGAAATTTTGATCTGCCGCACCTTCCGACATCAGAGCTAGTCCGTTGGAGGATTTTTTTCGATACAACCGGCTGGCCGCGGGCGACTGACGCAGCCTGGACGTCAGCTGAGTCGTCCTCGAATGCTAAATCTCCTTCCTTACCTCATATCCGCGCCTTGGTGAACTGATCCACTTCCTAATTAAAAGCCTAAATGCCATATCGAAAAAACTATAGCAGGCGTTAGAAATTAGAAGCGCATTTTGAATTACAGCGTGCAGGTTCGGATGTTAGATATTAAAGGCATTAAACCTACACTTGTCACAGCTAACCGCATGGCTCGTGAGCCCTCTTGCAAGTGCTTGTAATGTAATTTAATGTAATGCATCTCCGTCAGTAACTCCACAAAGTCATAAAGACCATGTGGGTGTTACGCAGGAGAGTTTTGTATAGCACACTCACAGCCTAAGCGGCTTTCGGTATGCATTCGGTAGCCAACCGACTTCGTCTCACGCAACAAAGAGAAAGTGGGAAGCATAGCAGAGTCAGGAGAGCAGTTGAGGTAGTGAGTAGCATAGAAGTAGCAGATCAGGACCGCTGAAAAGGATGTTCCATAGTCGGCAGTAGGAGAGTAGTTGTCGTTTCGTAAGAATTGTGGAAGCGAGTTCCTCAGTCTAGGAACTGCAGAGCTAAAGCTTCTGTCTTTAAGCGGAGGAATGGGACAGCTAATTTATTGTCCAAACAGGACCTGAGGGCGCGAACAGGCTGAAACTGATGCAGCAGTTCAGCTAGGTACGAAGGAGCCAAGCCGTGGCAGGCCTTGTGAGTCAGCGTAAGAACTTTGCTCTGTATCGTTTGCTCAACCGGCAACCATCCTAGCTCTAACAGCAGAGGTGACACGTGCTCAAACCACTGGTACTTGTAGACTAGCCTTGCAGCCATGTTCATAGTCCGCTGCAGTGGCCTAATAGCTTTCTTTGGCAGCCCAGCCAAAAGAGAATTACAATAATCAAGCCGAGACAGAACTAAAGAGCTAGTTAAATGTTTTACAAGTCACTGTGGGAGACAGCTTCTAATCTTGGATAAGGATCGGATGTCATGGCTAGCTGCAGAGGCAGTCTTCTGAATGAAGCTCTTAAAATTGAGGCAGCTGTCTAAAACCGACAGCTAAATTTCGAGCACGTGGTGATGGTCACGCAATAGCATCACCTATTAGAACAGCAAAGCCTTTTAATCCAGCCACACGCTTAGGGTGCTAAACACGGGCGTGCCAAGAATATCACTGCTGGCTGGAATCGTGACGCAAAATACGTCGGCAACTTGAGCAAAACATCTTGCTGAACTTCACCGGCTGATACTGGAACACAGTCATTGCCAAATGTTTGCTGTGTAAGTCAAAGCTATTACATTATATATGTAATACCGCATAAACACACCTATTTAGGACAGCATTTAGTGGGTCCCTGTGATTCGTCCTTCATGTGCTTATGCGTGCTGACACTGTGCCTGCTGCGACTAACCACACTTGCACGGTGACCCTGTGCATGTCATGCCTAACAATATTATTCATGTCGTTTATCAAGCATGATATTTGTCACCATTTAAGCGTGTTTCCCTTTGCAGCAAACGTAAAGCGCCTAGAACGAGATTGAGTTATCCAAGGGCGCTTTATCAAGTGCATTATTATTATTATTACCGTACGATTAAAATAGGTTACTTTTTAATAGTGCACGATTCACAGTACTAATCGGTGTTTTGATGCAAAGCCTTACGAATAGGCACCAGACTTTTTTAAAATGTGTCGACATGCGTCACGAAATCTTTTGAATAATTATTATTAGGATATGAAAATTAAAGTAAAGATTAGCTTATCTAACAGTACCACTTATTTAGATGCCGAAGAGCCTTTTCTCCCCAATGAATTTCGATCTGCTTAGGTATGACTACATCTAGAACTTCAGTGGCTCAAGCTGCATCAACCTATAACTCTTTGGCGTCCACATATTCTTAATAGATTTCAGGATACCTAGTAAAATATGATGGGTAAATCATAACTCTAATACCCTTTAAGTGAAAGACTAAACTTTCTGTATGGCTGGAACCTTACTAGTCAGTCAGTAAAGTAAAATAATCCAACTTTCTGTAATTCTGTCACTTACTAGTCAGTCACTAATACATTATCGATGAGCTTAGCAAGCAAATCTCGTGTGATCCAACATCTCATCTTGTAGCACACTGTATTTTCCTCGAAACGTCATGGATTCAATGTCTCCGACCCTTCTCATACCGGTGAAAACTGAAAATAATTATTCCAGGCTATCGTACGATGCTTTATAATACTTTATGGATGCCAAAATGAACTCTATAGACACGTGGTAGAGTACCACAACTTGCATCAGCTTCGAGCCTGCTACTGGAACACGTCCGTCGTCAAGGTAAGAACCAAAGGCGGGTAAACAAGGCTTTGCCGACGAGGATTAGAAGCATACATAGGCGTTCAGCCTGAATGTATGCGTGAATTAGTACGTAATTAAATCCACTATACAAGCAGCTTTCACAGCTTATCCAGTGCTGCTCAGTATCAATTTAGAGATTGTGAGTCACTTCACGCCTGTTCGTGCCTCCGCCCGTCCATCCGTGCATAAATCCGTGTATATCCACTTATGCATCCATCCTTCTTTCCATCCATCCATCCATCCTTCTTTCCATCCATCCATCCATCCATCCATCCATCCATCCATCCATCCATCCATCCATCCATCCATCCATCTATCCATCCATCCATCCATCTATCCATCATCCATCCATCCATCCATCCATCCATCCATCCATCCATCCATCCATCCATCCATCCATCCATCCATCCATCCATCCATCCATCCATCCATCCATCCATCCATCCATCCATCCATCCATCTATCCATCCATCCATCCGTCCGTCCATCCATCCATCCCTCCGTCCGTCCATCCATCCGTTCGTCTTTCTGTCTGTCAATCTATCTATCTATCTATCTATCTATCTATCTATCTATCTATCTATCTATCTATCTATCTATCTCTCTATCTATCTATCTATCTATCTATCTATCTATCTATCTATCTATCTATCTATCTATCTATCTATCTATCTATCTATCTATCTATCTATCTATTTATTTATCTATTTATCTATCTATATGTGTATCGGTCTATCTATCTATATACCTATCCCTCTATCTCTCCTCTCTCTCTCTCTATATATATATATATGTACATTTATCTATCTATCTACCTATCTATCTATCTATGCACATAAATGTATCTATATTGTTATATCTCCAAATAAGCATAATAATAATAAATTCGTTGTAGCACCCTGAGAACTCAAAACTCCTTCTAGTCACTTTTACTTTGCTGCAAAGGAAGCACGATCAGATGGTTAGCAATAGCATGGTCAACGACAACGGTTAGGGATGCCATACCCAAGGGTCACCATGCAATATGATTTAAGGCAGGACGCAGACTTAGCACGCACAACCAAACGAAGAACATATCACATGGACATACTTAGTGTTGAGACAAATAGATACCTTTTAAGCTTCTTTTTAAATGTGTTAAGGTTAGGGATGTTGTTACGCCAGTCGAAAGTGAACTCCAGGCTTTGGGAGCATGCAAACTGAAGGCAGGGTCTCTAAATGCTTTTAGGTTCGTACTTCATATTATTAAAATGATTAGATTAAAAAAGGGGGTGGTACAATGCGTAACCTGGCGGGGAGTAGATCTGACAGATATTCTGGATTCGAATAATGTAGAGACCTAAAAGTGAGTAAAACAAACGTGAAGTCGATACGTTACTTGAATGGGATCCAGCGCAGGTTCACTAAATATGATAATTTTATAACTTTGAAGCTCTCGACAAACGACCCGAGCTGAAGAGCTTTTCACCAGCTGTAAGTACATGCGTGCACAGGGCGGAAGACCAGCGAGGGGTAAGCTACAGAAGTCATGATTGGATGTCACAAATACATGGACCAATTTAAATGTGCTATGACTGTCTTAACAAGCCAGAATTTTAGCATTTTTATGTAGCTAAACCTTGACTGACTTGACCATGGATGCAATCTGGTCACCTTTCAGAAAAGCTGTAGTCAGGCCACTTCTCAAGAAAGCTACACTCGACCAAGAGAAATTGAGCAACTACCGCCCAGTTTCCCTTCTACCATTCCTATCAAAGACACTCGAACGGGTCGTCGCGGACCAGCTGAACTCGTATATCGAAACCTCACACCTTGCTAGTAAGTTCCAGTCTGGCTTTAGAGCTAATCACTCCACAGAGTCAGCATTGCTTCGGGTATGCAACGACCTACTTAGGAATGCAGACATGGGTAGAGTGTCTCTGCTTGTTTTGCTTAACCTTTCGGCAGCTTTTGATACCATCGATCACAAAATTCTTCTAGAGCGCCTCTCATCTCGCCTGGGCATCACTGGCACTGCTCTGCAGTGGTTCACGTCCTATCTCAGTGAAAGACTCCAGAGTATTGACGTAAATGGACAAAGATCATCTGAAGTACCTCTGAAATATGGAGTACCTCAGGGCTCAGTGCTAGGTCCGGTTCTTTTCACGGTTTATACTCTGCCTCTTGCTGATGTGATTGCCAAGCACAATCTAGGCTTTCACTTCTATGCGGATGACACTCAGTTGTACCTTTGCTTTAATTTCTCCCAGCAATCGAGCACCTCAAATTCTCTAAACTCACTAGCTGCATGCATTGATGACATCCGCACATGGATGGCAGCAAATTTTCTAAAACTTAACGATGATAAAACTAACTTACTAGTTATGGGAAAACCCAGTGTGATCCAGAGATTGGAAAGGCTGACTCTCAAAATTGGCTGTGCCAGCATATCTCCAGTTGAATCATCTCGAAATCTAGGTGTCATATTCCAAAGTGACCTCTCGTTAGACGACCACATCAGCTCCACAGTCAAATCCGCCTATTTTAAGCTTCATAACATTGCTAAAACTCGGGCTTGTTTAGATAAAGATACCACATCTAAGTTGGTCCATGCATTCGTGACATCCCTTCTCGACTTCTGCAACTCACTGCTTACTGGCCTACCAGCATGTGCGATCAGGCGATTGCAGCTGGTGCGAAACTCTGCAGCTAGGCTTGTCTGTCATGAGCGTCTCAGTTGCCACATTACTCCACTTCCCGCCGACCTGCACTGGCTACCAGTCAAGCAACGGATTGACTTCAAGGTTTTGTCGCTCACTTTTAGGTCTCTTCATTCTATGGCTCCAGCCTATATGTCAGATATACTACCCCATCAGGCCAAGCATCGTGCCACCCGCTTTTCGGAATCCAACAGTCTAGAAATACCTCATACAAACCTTAAATCCTTTGGAGACCGTGCATTTAGTTAATATGCTCCCAAAGCCTGGAACTGGCTCCCGACCTGCATCAGAACATCCCCTGACCTGACCACATTTAAAAGGAACTTAAAAACACACCTATTTAGGACAGCATTTAGTGGGTCCCTGTGATTCGTCCTTGATGTGCTTATGCGTGCTGACACTGTGCATGCTACCACTAACCACATTTGCATGCTGACCCTGTGCATGTCACACCTAACCATATTATTCATTTCGTTTGTTTTTCAAGCATGATTTTACTTACCATTCAATTGCATTTCACTTTACAGCAAATGTAAAGCGCCTAGAGAGAGATCAGGTTCTCTGAGGGCGCTTTATCAAGTGAATTATTATTAATATTATTATTAACTAATCAGAGGACACTTTGGAATAAAACTCCTAGACTTCGCACAGAGTCAACAGACGACATGCTGGCAGCGCCAATTTTAAGCGTTGATTTTTCGTAAGTCTTAATCGCACTTGGTTAGGCTACAAATATTAGGTTGCTTTTAGGATCATTTAATTTAAGAAAGTTTTATGCTAGCCTTGTGCGAATGTCGTCAATACATGCAGCACTAAAGCTAGTTGTATAATAATGTTGCCCATTATTGAAAAACCGAAAACTTTAAAAAAGGATTGAGTTGACATCCAATGCTTCCTGGTGTTCCGTGCAACTAGGCCGGGAGACTAGACTCATGCAGACTTCAGATATTAAAAGCCGTCTAAAATTACGGCCAACAGGTAGGGATTTTAATTACTTACGGCATGCATTAGCATGTATCTCCTCAGACCAAGTGGCTCTGCAGCTTACCTGCTACAGTTCGCTGATCACCTGCCCACTCAAATTAAACAACAGATGGATGCATTTCCAGTTCCGAACTTGCAAATGCGTAGAAAAATCATACAGCTATCTTATCGTGCCAGATTCATTTTTTAATATTTTTTATAATGGTGCCCAATCGATCCTCTACAATGTGGGCCGTTTCATCTGTGAGTCTCTAAAATAAACCACCACTTGGTGGAATCGTGTGACCGTATCTGCTGGTGACTTAAGCAAAGCATCTTGCCAAAATTAACTAACTGGTAGTTGGAGGCTGTCATCGTCAACTTTGTGCTATCTTTTAGCCGAATCTATAATGTTGAGATGTTGCAAGGTTATTATAAAAAGATTAATTTATTAATTTAAGTTGTAGGATTGATATTACCGGCCGGTGTTTCGCTGAAAAGCCTTGCGAAACATGAGGCTGAGATTCGTTTAAAATGCACCACAAAATTTCCTTTGAAAAGATAATTAGGATAGCAAAGTAAAGTAAAGATTAGTTTATCTAACAGCCGTGTTTATAGAGAGGCAGAAGAGCCGTATTAGCTGATGAATCCTGATCTGCTTAGGCCCGACTACACACAGAGCTTCAGTGACTGACACTGCTCTAGCCTAAAAGTCCTTGGCGGCTGCGAATTCTCGATCAATTTCTGGATTGATAAGTGGAGACGATGGGCAAGTTAGAAGTAAAGAAAATTTCAGAGTGAAAGACGGTCTCATTTCTTTAAGGCTACAAACTTACTTGCCAGTCGCTCAAAACTATTCGATGAACCACTTGACAGTAGATTGCCACTGCACCGTCCCATCACAACAGTGCTCTGAGCATCCCCCACAGTGCTACAGATCCAACGTGTGTGATTCTTCTTAAACGAATTCCACTTTGAAAACGACAGAGCCAGGCTCGCGTGCGGTGCTTGATAGCGCTTTATGGTTCCAGCAGACAAGCTCTATAGACGCCTGATAGCCCACCTCACGTTTTGCCGGCTTCTAGAATGCTGCCTAAAAACTCCCCCATCATAATAAAAATGTATACAGGTAAAAGTGGCTTTGCCGACTTGTAGTAGATGTATGCGTACACCTAAAGCCTAAGTTCACGCAGGAACTTGTACGTATTTAAATGCACTACACAAATAGCTCACACCGCTTACTCAGTGCTGCTCTTTCCTCCAAGTGCTAGAGAGCGGCCTCGGGCGACTCCTAGCTTGGTATGGACCTTTGCTTGATTTTTTCGTATTAACTTCGAGTATTCCGCTGCTATTTTCGCTGTGACTATTTATGAGCTGTCCTCGGATATGCTACACAAAATAGGACCTGCTTAGCATAAGGTTCGACGTCGCCACTAGTCGATACCTACCGGTGGGCGTTCTCCAGCGGGTCAGTGAGAACCTTAATGCATCCTGCGTTCGCCCTGTGAACAGCTCGGCTATCAAACCTACGACTCGTAAGTTTAAAGCCCTGATTAGTACTTGTTGCGATAGTAGCCCAGCATGTTGTGAAACGTCGTCCGACGGCCGTTACCAAGGTCCAATTCAAATTTGAAGAGCTCGCGTCCGCCGGGCCGGACGTAAACTGAGGAGAATAAAAGTCACTTCATCGCCGTCGCCCAGTTGATGGACATCCTCTTAAATTCCGCCTACTTAATGTCCGCTCGCTAAAAACTAAGGGTTTACTTATCCGCGATCAGGTGATCCAGGAGAAGCTAAACGCATTTCTGCTTACCGAAACTTGGATGACGCCTTGTTCCAGTTGCTGGATTTCTGAGACTGCTCTACCCGGGTTCTCATTCTATCAATCCATGCCTTCTGACAAACTTGGCGGCGAGGTTGAAATTGTTGTTCGCGAATCGTTTGGCTATAAAATGTGCAGTTTCTCGCATGGGTCATCGTTTGAATAGGTTGCAATCAGGTCTTCATCAAAGACAATGCCTCCCACTGTTGTGATATTCCGGCCTCCTTATTGCTGTCTACACTTGTTTATAGAGGAGTTTTCAGAGTTCCTCGCTGAAATATTTGTGTATGGCAGGCCGTTACTAATTGTAGGAGACTTCAATATTCACGTTGACAACCCTAGCAACAGCCAGGTCCGCTCATTTCTTGACTGTCTGGAGAATTTTGGTTTGGCCCAACACGTAAATCATTGCACCCACGTCGGTGGCCACATTCTAGATCTCGTGATCACTAAGGATGTCCGCCCCGCAGACCTTGTCGTGTGCCAACTGACACTCTCAGATCATTGTTCGGTCACGTTTACTGTTCCTGCTCCCTCGTACTTACTGGGCAATGTCAAATTTGGCAAATGACATAACTTAAAAAGCATTGGCATGGACAAGTTTTTGAAATCTGTTTGTGGTTCAGGTCTTCTTGATCTGTACCCAAGCTCGACCGGTAGCCGCGATGCCCTCACTGATGCGATGAACATGACACACAGGAGTGCTCTTGACAAGCATGCTCCCGTTCGTTCTATCTGGTGTTCAAAGTCGTGGAGATTCCTTCCAATTTACAAAAAAACTCCTAAAGATTTGCCGGGTTAAGCACAAGCTTGAACGTCGTTTCAAAACATCTAGGTCTGATGCAGATATGTTCGATTTCAAAGACCTCTTTGGAGTTTACACCCGAAAGCTTAAAAAACCAGGGCTTCTCTTTTCATTAGAAAGCTGAATTCCTGCCAGTCGGACACTAAACAGATTTATAAGACAGTAAACCATTTACTGGCCAATGCTGTGAGGTCTGTCTCCCCAGATATTAAGGGCTCAGCCGAAAGGTTTTCAGCCTTCTTTACTGAAAAAATTATGCAAATTCGTGACTCCATTAGACCCCCCCCCAACTAAAGCAATCGCGGTTCATCAACCTGTGACCTTCCTTAAAAGGTTGTCCGATGTTTCTGCATGCAATGTGGCTATCTTACTAAGATCTAGAAAAAAGAGCTCGTCTCCTGATGACTCTATACCTTCATCCCTTTGGTCGTCACTAGAAGACCAACTTAGCCCTGCCATAATCAAGATTTGTAATGCTTCTTCGGGAAAAGGAATCGTCCCCTAAGTCTTTCAAATCGGCAATCCTTAGACCCATTCTTAAAATGCCTGGATTAGAGACAGGTCCAAGCACACTATCACCCAGTATCCCTTCTTCCTTTCTTATCAAAGATTCTTGAAAAAATTGTTGCTAAGCAGCTGGTTGAGCATATTGAGAATAAAGAAACGTCAGACACATTTCAATCAGGGTTCAAGCACTCCACTGAAACTACTCTCCTCCGAGTTAGCAATGACATTCCATGTTGAAACGACGACGGGAATGTCATTGCCCTATGTCTGCCAGATCTGTCTGCTACATTTGACAGAATTGATCACGAAGTTCTGCTTGAACGATTGACAACAACGATCGGTCTGGCAGACGAAGCACTGGCGTGGTTTAAATCGTACTTGTCTGATCGTGTTCAATCCGTGTCGTGTGGGGGTCAGGTTTCAGACATGAGAAGGGTCACCTGTGGAGTCCCTCAAGGGTCCTTACTCGTCCCCTTGCTGTTCTCCATTTATACACTACCTATGGGAAAAGTGATTGAGGCCCATGGAAGAGGATATCACTTCTATGCTGACGATACTCAGTTGTATTTGTAATTCAAACCGTCCTAATCTGCTGCAGCATCTGAGAAACTGAATACTTGCCTTGCCGACATTCTATCCTGAATATCGGAAAATTTCCTGAAATTAAATGATGATAAAACCGAACTGCTGCTCATACGACACCCTAAGCGTATGGCTGGATTAAATGGCTTTGCTCTTCTAACAGGTGATGCTGTTGTGGGACCATCACCACGTGCTCTAAGTTTATGTGTCGTTTTCGACAGCTGCCTCAATTTTAAAAGCTTTATTCAGAAGACTGCTTCTGTAACTAGCCGTCACGTCCGATCCCTATCCAAGATTAGGAGCTGTCTTCCACAGTGGCTCCCAAAAAATTTTATTAGCTCCTTAGTTCTGTCTCGGCTTGATTATTGCAATTCCTTATTGGCTGGGCTAACAAAAAAAGTGAATAGGCCACTGCAGCTGACTATAACTACTATAACTACTGGCTGCAAGGCTAGTCTTTGAGTCCCAGAAGTTTGAGCACGTGTCTCTTTTGTTAAAAGAGCTAAGACGGTTGCCGGTTGACCAACGGATTCCGAGCAAGGTTCTTATGCTGACCCCCAAGGCCCGCCATGGCTTGGCTTCTTCGTACCTAGCTGAACTGCTGCATCAGGGTCAGCTTGTTCGCGCCATCAGCTCCTGTGTGGATAATAAATTAGCTGTCCCATTCCTTCGCTTAAAGACCGTTGGCTACAGAAGCTTTAGCTCTGCAGGTCCTAGACTGTGGAACTCGCTTCCACAATTCTGACGCAACGACATCTACTCTCCAACTGCCGACTATGGCTCATCCTGTAAAACAGTCCTAAGCGATTTTCATGCTTCTCACTACATGCTACTTAGTACGACTGAGCCAGGCTCACGTGCGGTGCTTGATAGCTATTTATAGTTCGAGCAGACACGCTCCATAGACGCCTGATGGCTCACCGCATGTTTTGCCGTCATCAGAATGCTGCCTAAAAACTTCCCCGTCATAATCAAAATATATACAAGTAAACGCCGCTTTGCCGACTTGTAATATATGTATGCGTACACCTAAAGCCTAAGTACATGCGGGAACATGTACGTATTTACATGCACTACACAAACATCTCACACCGCTTACTCAGTGCTGCTCAGTATCAATTTTTGGTCAAACCTTTCGTTGGGGTTCTCAGCTTGTGTTAAGGGAAATCAAAGCTTCGATGCAACGCAATTTTGTTAGCATGTTTGATTGGTTTTGATAGCCGAATGCCATTGAATGGAAACTTTAAAATTGCAAGTTTTCTGATATTTGACTATGATTCGGTAGATTCTCTCGAATTTGCAGCATTAAAAGATGTACATTTTATTCTTTAGGCAGAAAATCACGTCCACATAGCCGCCTTCGTTAGCCATTAAGCTCACGCTCCGATAGCTCGGTTGAGGCGGTGGATGACTCTCTTGCATCTTCGGTTTGGCTTAGTGACGAGTGGAATAAGTGCAACAACTTTGAATTTCTTGTTCTTTACAACGTGGATCTTTTTTGTGGCCCTAACGGTCAAACCAGCCTCTTTTGCTGCAGCGACCAGTACTTGCGTCTTGCAATCACCAGGGTAGACGAGCTTGTTGGCCTTCTTGAGCTCGGCGGAATAGGCAGCCAGGAAACAGGATGAGACGATTGCGACGAGCAGCGTAAGCTTGAAAAATCCGTTCATGTTCTAAAAACCGTGTAAGGAATTTGTAATGCAGGGCGCGCGACGTGGCATTGCATGGATAATTCTGAAAAGATTGGCTCTCATCCCATAAACAATCGAAATGCATTGGGCACTATTCGATGGCAAACGCTCTATGGGCAATTAGGGATTTTCATTAGGGCAGTGAGGCGTTCCTCGTACTGATTTAGCCATATGACATAATTACTCGGAGCTTCTATAGTACCTCAAAGCATTCAACTGTATAGCTATTAATTTCTCTTTGACCCCCTTCTCTCTCTCTCTCTCTCTCTCTCTCTCTCTCTCTCTCTCTCTCTCTAGCGCTCCTTTATCTATCTATCTATCCATCTATCTGTATATCTGTTTGTTTATCCGTCTGTCTGCATGTCTATCCATATGTCTATCTATATGTTTTTCTTTCTGTCAGTCTGTCAGTCTATCTATCTGGTCTGCAGCATCTGTGCGTATGGTATGTCTGTCTGTCTGTCTGTCTGTCTGTTTATCTCTCTGTAACTCTCAATCGTTGCTCCCTTTTCAACTTCTCTTTCTTTCTGCTCTTTCTCCGCTAACTATTTCTATCTTCTCTTGACTCACATCTGCCTCTCTTCCTTGCGCTTTGAGCTGTAACTTACTTTTTTATATCAATTTTACTATGTTCTGCCAAGCAGGATGGGATGTCAACGTGCTTAAAATTTGGAAAAACTCAACGGATTGATTGAGAGTGAGATTCCGATTCACCAATATCTGGCGTCTCACATCATCCTGCAAATCAATGCTTCATAATGCCCAGTCAAGCGGTGCCTGTGCTCTTGCAAATCATAGGTATTAATCGGATAGAAACATAGGAGACAGGCCTAGGCCATAAAGAGCAGCTAGTCAAAGCAATTATCGATTAACCTTTGCGAGAAAATAAAGCCGTTGCAACTAAGTAAAAAGCATGTCTGTAGCGAGGAGTTTAGTTACGTTTTTTGTAGACTCTGTCCAAAGAAGTTGAATTATAATTTATAAAGTACAAGGATTTTTAATAAACGTATCGCAAGTACCCGTTTTAATCCTCAAGGAATGAGTAGCCACTTCATCAATCGGTCTCGGCTACGTAGTTTATACAGTGTGAGTTCTCGAGCAGTACTGAGAAAATTCCAG
>WPIO01000042.1:1395000-1765000 GCA_009760855.2 Cristatella mucedo
ACCAAGACGGATGCCGCACGAGCATACGATGGCATGGCTGATGCACAACTATCTGAGCAGGCCCTGCTTCCAATCATGTTTCCAAGCTAAAAGCAGGCTAACTTGATGGTGGAGGTGATGTGATTGTCCAGCTGGCCCAGATTACAGGCAGGGCAGAACTCATAATAGGGATACTGGATGGTCCCCTCTTTTAGGTGAGGCCATGCCACTTTAGTGTGACTGACATAAGTTCATTTAGGCACTGGCATGCCTCTAAAGTCCATCTACGCGGCCTGTACCTTGCATTGCTGAGCAAGGTAGCGTGAGCTGAGTGGTAGTTTGATCGAACCTCTGTACGACAAAATCGCATGCCCCAAAAAACAACAAGGAAGATAAACTGAGCCACTGCGGCCCTTTAGGTACACCAGGCTGCATAGGACGCTGGAAACACGAAGCCAACATTCCAACAACGGAGGAAGGTGCTGGGCTGGAGCAATCTTGAAGACGCTGCAGTAAAAACAAATACTGGCCGATTCAACAGCCTCTGTCGCATAGCGACAGAATAACCTGCTTGGCTATTGAGCAAAGTTCGTTTGCAGTAGGGAAAGTGGATCGCCTACCATAGGATTGGAATCCACGACCTCGGGACCAAAGCCATGAAATACATCAGTAGCATCAGTGGCATGGGAAAAAAGCCACAATGACTAATCTTACTATACTAATCTTACTGATGACTATGTTACTATACTTACTTGCTATGCTCTTATGTGGAATGCGACCGTCCTATATCGTACCTAGCAGGTAGATGCAAGTCTGGCAGCAGGAGCATCACGACTAATGCCTCATGTGTAACAGCCTGAGTCTAAGTAATGAGAGCAATTTGAAACTCAGCTCTGCAGTCTAAATTGACTGGAAAGTTTGAAACAGTAACCTGATGAGAGCTTACGACTCAATGGGTTCGTTGACAAATGGCGACGCCTGATTCCAAAAGGTCCGAGTTGGCTACAGAGAGTTATTGGGTATTCCAGACGGCAAAATCCAGTTAATTCATTGAAATTAGCCACTGTCTGTCCGATAAACAATGCGAATTTGTTGAGATGTCACCCAAGGGTTTCGTTACCCAGTTGGAAGTATGAGGGTATTCTTTGCCACGATACCGCAGCATCTCGCAGTTCCACCGGGATGCTAATGACGTTTGAACGTACATTCTTCTCTTTGGGGTATAATTTTCAGTACGTATATGCTGCTACTCCAGTCAGAGAAGAAACATAAACAGAGAGCGAGAGAGCAAGAGAGAGAGACAAAGATAGAAAGCAAAAAAGGCAGAGGCACTCAACACTCCCTGATCTATGCGCCTAGAGAGAGAGATTAAGTTCTCTGAGGGAGCTTTATCAAGTGAATTATTATCATTATTATTACTATGATCTATCGTATATTTTTCTGAACAGCTGACTTCTACGAATAGGCTTGAGACGAAGACTGCGACAAAGCACTCACTAGCCTGTGTTTACTGAATAGTTCAACAGAGTCCGTCGGTCTTCTACAAGTCTCGTGATGCTCGCTTATGCTACCTCGCTTTGGAACAGTGAATAGCACTTTAGCTATGCCCGAGCTCATTTGAAGAATAATGAATGTTCATCCTTACGGCGCCAATCCCAAGCTCGAGCAACAGCATATTGATCAGCAAGGCAGGCCAAACAAGTCGAGCCAAAGCCAGCTTATCGACGGTCTATGTCAGCGAGTTTCGGGAGAGGGAATTCAATCGCAGTACGAGGCTGCTAAAGAAAAATCGCTGGCCAAGAAAGACTCGTGGACGAGAGGCCGGTGGGCCGCATCCAGCGATGCAGCTCTTACTCACCAATTTCACCACGGCCTGCGGTAAAATGCCGGCATCCGGATGCAGGATACCATTTGTGGCCAGGCTTGCTTCGCTGATGAAGCAATAGAAGTGATCTGAGCTACGTCCGCTGATTACTCCATCGCTGCATGAGCCGAAGCACAGTGCCACTCAAACTAAACGCTAAGGAGCTGATATTGCCGTTAAGAAGTCAATCAATTCATACTTTCGAGATGTGGTTTCAGCGAAATTCAAATCGGCTGCCATTCGACTAATTGTCGTACACCCTGGATGAGAGTCAGGACGCCCAAAAAAATATCACCAAGTCTTTTTTATTCACGCCATTTTCTAGATCCTCAAAAAGATTGTTGCTAGAAGAGTTCAGACGAAATTAAAAATATGAATTTTCAGAAAATTCACAGGCGGCCTTTAAAAAGTATCACCATTGCTTTCCTCCCTCCAAATTAGCTACATTATAACCAGCGACCCTACGATCTCGATGCAACTATATTATGCTGACCCTACCAGAACTGCCAGCATCGCATTGAAACGGCGGCGACCTAAGTAAACCCGATCGTGGCTTACATGGACCATACGAAACTCCTGAAATGTTAAGGCTAGGAGCAGAGAGGAGCTAAAATATGGCAGCATCCGCACGTCAAGTAACCCATTGGTAAACCTCATGGCCACTACTGGAACGTCTGGAGTCCTCTGCTGTTTAATGGAGTTTTCCTAAGCAGCTGGCTGAACACATTGAAAATAGTGGAACGCCAGACACAATTTCAATCAGGGTTCAAGAGGCAACTTTGCACTGAAACTGCGCTCCCACGTGCTAACACTGACATTCTACGTGGCAACGACGACGGGAATGTCACGACCCTAGCTCTGCTAGATCTGTCTAGAGCCTTCGACACTATTGATTACGAGATTCTGCTTGAACGATTGACAATAACGATCGGTCCGGCAGACAAAGCACTGGCGTGGTTTAAATCATAATTGTCTGATCATGTTCAATCCGTGTCGTGTGTGGGTCAGGTGTCACACACGAGAAGGGTGACCTGGGGAGTCCCTCGTGGGTCCGTACTCATCCCCTTGCTGTTCTCTATTTACACACAACCTCTGGGAAAAGTGATTAAGGCACATGGAATAGGATATCACTTCTATGCTGAAGATACTCAGTTGTATTTGTAATTCAAACCGTCTTAATCTGCTGCTGCAACTGAGAAATTGAATGCTTGCCTTGCCGATATTCGATCTGGATGATGAAAAACTTCCTGAAATTAAATGATGATAAAACCGAACTGCTGCTCATGGGACACCCTAAGCGTGTGGCCGTATTAAAAGGCTTTGCTCTTCTAGTAGCTGATGCTATTTTGAGACCATCACCACGTGCTCGAAATTTAGCTGTCGTTTTCGACAGCTGCCTCAATTTCAGAAGCTTCATTCAGAAGTCTGCCTCTGCAGCTAGCCATCACATACGAACTTTATCCAAGATTAGGAGCTGTCTCCCACAGTGACTTGTAAAAAATTAAACCAGCTCTTGAAGTTCTGTCTCGGCTTGATTATTGTAATTCCCCTTTGGCAGGGCTGCCAAAGAAAGCTATTAGTGTATTGCAGCAGACTTTAGATATGGTGTCAAGGCTAGTCTTCAAGTCCGAGCGGTTCAAGCACGTGTCATCTTTGCTGAAAGAGCTAGGATGGTTGCCGGTTGAGCAAACGATACAGAGCAAAGTTCTTATGCTGACCCACAAGGCCCGCAACAGCGTGGCTCCTTCGTACCTAGCTCAACTGCTTCATCAGTTTCAGCCTATTTGCGCCCTCAGGTCCTGTGTGGACAATAAATTAGCTGTCCCATTCCTCCGCTTAAAGACAGTTGGCGACAGAAGCTTTAGCTCAGCAGGTCCTAGACTGTGGAACACGCTTCCACAGTTCTTACGCAACGACATCTACTCTCCAACTGCCGACTATGGCACATCTTTTTCAGCGGTCCTGAACTGCTACTTCTATGCTACTCACTACCTCAACTGCTCTCCTGACTCTGCTATGCTTCCCACTTTCTCTTTGTTGCGTGAGACGAAGTCTGTTGGCTACCGAATGCGTACCGAAAGCCGCTTAGGCTGTGAGTGTGCTATGCACAAATCTCCTGCGAAACATCCACATGGTCTTTATGACTTTGTGAAGTAACAGACGGAGATACATTACATTTCCAAGTTGGGGCTATGTAGTTCTGGATGGTCGGTGATTAGCGATCTTCGTCGCCCATGTCGCTCAACCACCGTTGGCATGCATTGTTGCTACACCTACTTTTTGCTAGCCGTAATGCATAAGGTTCAGGCGGCAAAAATATTTTTGTCCACCATTGGGGCTTGAACCTCTACTAGCTCCGGGTTTTTAGTCTATTTCTGTACGAATGTTAACGCCGCGCCCCAAATCTGCCACAGCTTGACAGTGTTGATGGCGATATGTTACTTTGAATGATCAAGAGTAAAGACAGTAATAAAAATAAAAATGCATTGGATATAGTGCCCTCAGAGGACTCGATCTCTTTCTACCCACTTTTCACTCGTTGGAACGGAAGCACGATCGAATGATTAGTGGTAACATATTCGATAAACAAAACACATATCATGGTTCAGGGTGACATACACAGGGTCGGCGTGCAGTTGTGGTTAGTGGCAGCATGCACAGTGTCAGAACGCATAAGCAAATAAAGAAAGAATCACGGTGACTTGATGCGGTGACAGATAGATAAATGCGGTGACAGACAGATAAATAAATGCGGTGACAGATAGATGCTTTTGTAGTTTCTTTTAGATGCATTCAAGTCAAGAGATGTCTTGGTGCAGGTTGGGAGTGAGTCGCAGTCTTTGGTAGCGTACGTACTACAGGCACGGTCTCCAAAGGATTTGAAATTTGCACAAGGTTTTGGTAAAGACTTATATTCGGAAAAGCGGATGATACGATGCTAAACCAGGTACCACGGATATTCCAGTGGCACGCGATGCTGAACTTTTACGACTCCACAGGAAGTGGTGAATCGATAAGGATCGAGTAAGAGCTTGGTAGTGAGTAATGCCGTGCAGCGGTGATATCGTGTCCACCAGCAATCGGATGTTTCGCGAATCGCAGACGGCGGTGAGCGTGTTACTCACTTCCTCGACTGGCCTCCCGACTCGGCTTCTCCGTTTCTCTTCGCTGCGTGAGATGAAGTCTGCTAGCTACCGCAGTAGTGCCGAAAGCCGGTCAGGCTTTGTGAGGACGCTACAGACGCTCTTCTGCGTAGCATTCACTTTGCCGTTGCGACTTTCGTCGAGATACAGAAGAAGAGACATTACATTACAGTAGAAACCTGTGGCGCTAGGAGCAGCTTGTGGTGGTGGGAATCCTCGGGGAAATATCGATTGGCACATTTCGGAAAACCTCTTAGAGATCGATGGCAGTACTTATTGAACACTTGGCGCATTTTCGGCTTTTGGTTCAAAAACAATTGACGCCGGTCTCTTACTTGGCGTGGAAACGAAACACGGTGGCGAGGACGTAACTAAGAAACCTGTAAATATTTTAATTGCAGCATATTGGCAGCGACTCGAGGGCAAATTTTTGCAATGGACAAGCTTAGTCGTTGCAGCGAGGAATAATAATAATAATAATAAATTAGTATAGCACCGTCAGAGAGCTTAATCTCTTTCTAGGCACATTCCATCTAGGAAGAAGCCACGCTGCCTAGTGGTTTTGATCACTGTCACGTGCTTCCGCAGGCAGGCGAGTGAGCGACGTTCCGTTGAGAGCCGATCTGACGGCTGCTCACCGGCGTCAGGTCGGCTGCTCCGCTCAAAGAAGGGGCTGGCAGAGGGTAAAGCATCCAAACTGGGCGACAGACGGCCCCGGAAGGCGATTAGGGTAGCATGAACCGCATAGTGATTGGCCGGACGCGACGCGACAGGCCAGCGACTACGGACCTCAGAAAGCCAAGGGCAGCCGCTCGAGGGCTGAAGGCTGTGGACCCCAACAGTGGACGAATTTTCAGTTCCAAACCTGACTGAGAGTGGTTCAAACAACTAGACTGGAGCGTGAGCATTAAGGAACATAACATTGAGGTGTCAATAAGTGGAATCGATGAAGTTCTTCCTATGAAGCAAGTCCAGATAGGCAGTAAGTTTGGCAAGATGTCAACTGCTACTCATTCCATAAAGAAACCTCGCGACGGAGCTTTACGCCGCCTGTGAATGCCTTATTTCACTGTCCGGTGAACCTGAAAGGGCTGAGTTAATGAATTGAGAAGGGATATGATCAATGCGTAGATTACAGAAGAGTTCTCTTTAAACTTCGATGAGTTCAATTTGCTATCGAAAATCGGAGATAACTACAGACTGGCGTGACGACATAAATGGACATGACAAAATTTCAAAGGATAAAACCCATACGTTCCTTAAACCGTTGCTTTGTGCAATCGTCTTTGGGTTTCTGAGCAAGCTTAATATATATATATATATATATATATATATATATTTATTTATTTATGTATATATATAGATATGCGTATGTATATAAATGAATGAATGCTCAATAAACAGCCTCTTGTGTATAGCGACAGAAGAGCGTTTACGGCTATCACCACCGCTCGCAGCAGTGATAAAGGATCGTCCGCTGCAGGAATTAAACCCACAACCTCGGGACCGAGGTCGTGAAAGCAACCACCTTCCCTAGCATGCCATCACGGCCTGTCGATTAAGCTGAAGCAGCTCTCGTCAGCAATTACCTATTGGCCTGTTTCTTTTCCTTTCTTATTTATTGTCAAGTTAAGGAAAGATCTACTCACATGAAAATGCAAGAATCTTGGAGACTTTTAAATTAACGATCGGGCACGATTGCAACTGGAAAGATTCGCATATCCTCACTGGATTAGCCAGTGTTCAATTAGTGAGACCGCTGAAATCATAGAGAAACCACCTTAAAATTGAACAGCTTGACAAGAAACGCGAGTTTAATAAATTAACTGGATTTTTAAGAACGCGAAATCCTTTTCTGAAGTAGATGAGGCTCCTCAAGTTAGTAAATTACGTTCGCGGTATTGCATAGCATCGCATAGCTGCCGTTGCTGAAAGTAGAAATATTGGTCGCTAGGAAGTTTGCTAGGGATTTCATGACAACTCTTCACGAAGCTGGCCTACACTGGCATACCTAATTGGACAAGTGTGCATCTAGCATGGCTTATGAGAGGTAAGCCATGCTAGTGAGATTAACTGAGATTCCTGCTCCGCATATTGCAATTACTCTGGTGAGAAACCATTTAGGCACGAGTCAATCGGGCGAGATACCGGAATGTTTTGAGAGGTCCTGTGACAGTCTGGACAACTGAACCAATCGGTTGAAGTGTCGCGGAATTCTCTCAAGGATACTGTTGTCAATAGCTGCAGCCTATACGTATGCCTTTTACGTTTAATAACCTGGACATTATTATATGCCTGGAATGTAAAAGTAATAACAATGACATAAATTCCATGCTTAGGAAAGCGGTGAAAAGCTTAATACGTCTCAAACGTTGGCAAAGCTGCTGCAAATGCTCAAAAGACCAGACTTTTGGCCGCTGGTTAGTTAGCTCCTGGTTAGTAAAAAGACAGCTTGTAGGCACTAAAATTAGTGAAGACATTACTGCATCTCTTCCGAAACGTTATCGTTTCAGGCCGATTTTTGCTTGCAAATATAGTTAACTACCATTTGATCGCTGAAAGCAACTCCGGCTATAAATGGGCTATGCTCAATTCTTAATCTAAATACCAGCTTAGTTTATAGCTTTTAGGAACTGCAGACAAAGATCGGAAGCTCTTCTCTGTCACCAAGTCTTTGTTACATCTTCTGCTGCCGAATTAGCAAGAGCCTTTTCGAGAGTGATTTGGTTCTCCGAGGCTACTATGCAAATTTTATTATTAGTTTTAGGTTTAGCCCGGTATCATATTCGGAGCCGGAATTTTTACGGCAGCGACCATTGCAATAAGACGGTTAGTTGATTTTCTGAATAAGGCAGGCAATTGCAACAATGCCGTACGAGCCTACTTTTCTAGCCTTCAAGAGCATGGCGGAAACCAAATCAGAATAAATTTAAGGTTTTGGCGGCTGACTTCCAAATAAAACGGAAGATTTAATTTTACGTTAAACCACATTTTCTCGGTTATGGGCGAGATTTAAACGCGTCCAGGAGATTGCATCATCATCTAGAAATGCGGGTGGAGTTGTCCGAGGAAATGCAGGGCATGACTAATGCAAAAACTTCTCCGGAGAGTGTGCCTGTGTATGTGTGTGTGTGTGTGTGTGTGTGTGTGTGTGTGTGTGTGTGTGTGTGTGTGTGTGTGTGTGTGTGTGTGTGTGTGTGTGTGTGTGTGAGTATAAATGAGTGGAGTGGATGCCTTAGCGACACCCACCGTGCCTCTGCACAAGAACATATTTGAGGGCTGTGAACTCGGACGACTTCGGTAAGTGTAAGCTGGCGGCCACAGCTGACAGGAGTTGTGCGATTGATATCGTTGAGCGTCAACGGTGTACACATCGTTCCTGTAGAAGCTGGAGCTTCCCTGGGCTGGCGTAAATATTAGAATGTGATCAAGAAGAATATCTTGTTGTCAAACTGCTCTTTTCAAAGGATTTTTAGGGGGGCTCAAGTATGAAATTTCAGATTGTATGCATATATTATGTATGTGTATAATTTCAGACTGTGACAAAGTGCAAAGTTCACGTACTTGAATTTTCCCAGTGCCTGTTGAGAACTCACACTGTATAAACTACGTAGCCGTGACCAATTGATGAAGCGGCTACTTATTCGTTAAGGACTAAAATAGGTACTTTTGATACATTTATTAAAAATATTTGTACGTTATAGATTATAAGTTAACTTTTTTAGATAGAGTGCCAAACAAAGAAAATAAATTGCTCGCTACAGATAAGCTTTGTTCTTAGCTGCAAAGGCTTTGTTTTCAGGAAATCGGTAACCGCTTTGACGATACGTTTATTAAAAATCCTTGTACTTTATAAATTATAATTCAACTTCTTTGGACAGAGTCTGTCTACAAAAAACGTAACTAAACTCCTCGCTACAGACATGCTTTTTACTTAGTTGCAACGGCTTTATTTTCTCGCAGAGGTTAATCGATAATTGCTTTGACTAGCTGCCCTTTATGGCCTAGGCCTGTCTCCTATGTTTCTATCCGATTAATACCTATGATTTGCAAGAGCACAGGCACCGCTCGACTGGGCATTATGAAGCATTGATTTGCAGGATGATGTGAGACGCCAGATATTGGTGAATCGGAATCTCACTCTCAATCAATCCGTTGAGTTTTTCCAAATTTTAAGCACGTTGACATCCCATCCTGCTTGGCAGAACATAGTAAAATTGATATAAAAAAGTAAGTTACAGCTCAAAGCGCAAGGAAGAGAGGCAGATGTGAGTCAAGAGAAGATAGAAATAGTTAGCGGAGAAAGAGCAGAAAGAAAGAGAAGTTGAAAAGGGAGCAACGATTGAGAGTTACAGAGAGATAAACAGACAGACAGACATACCAGACGCACAGATGCTGCAGACCAGATAGATAGACTGACAGACTGACAGAAAGAAAAACATATAGATAGACATATGGATAGACATGCAGACAGACGGATAAACAAACAGATATACAGATAGATGGATAGATAGATAGATAAAGGAGCGCTAGAGAGAGAGAGAGAGAGAGAGAGAGAGAGAGAGAGAGAGAGAGAGAAGGGGGTCAAAGAGAAATTAATAGCTATACAGTTGAATGCTTTGAGGTACTATAGAAGCTCCGAGTAATTATGTCATATGGCTAAATCAGTACGAGGAACGCCTCACTGCCCTAATGAAAATCCCTAATTGCCCATAGAGCGTTTGCCATCGAATAGTGCCCAATGCATTTCGATTGTTTATGGGATGAGAGCCAATCTTTTCAGAATTATCCATGCAATGCCACGTCGCGCGCCCTGAATTACAAATTCCTTACACGGTTTTTAGAACATGAACGGATTTTTCAAGCTTACGCTGCTCGTCGCAATCATCTCATCCTGTTTCCTGGCTGCCTATTCCGCCGAGCTCAAGAAGGCCAACAAGCTCGTCTACCCTGGTGATTGCAAGACGCAAGTACTGGTCGCTGCAGCAAAAGAGGCTGGTTTGACCGTTAGGGCCACAAAAAAGATCCACGTTGTAAAGAACAAGAAATTCAAAGTTGTTGCACTTATTCCACTCGTCACTAAGCCAAACCGAAGATGCAAGAGAGTCATCCACCGCCTCAACCGAGCTATCGGAGCGTGAGCTTAATGGCTAACGAAGGCGGCTATGTGGACGTGATTTTCTGCCTAAAGAATAAAATGTACATCTTTTAATGCTGCAAATTCGAGAGAATCTACCGAATCATAGTCAAATATCAGAAAACTTGCAATTAAAAGTTTCCATTCAATGGCATTTGGCTATCAAAACCAAATAAACATGCTAACAAAATTGCGTTGTATCGAAGCTTTGATTTCCCTTAACACAAGCTGAGAACCCCAACGAAAGGTTTGACCAAAAATTGATACTGAGTAAGCGGTGTGAGATGTTTGTGTAGTGCATGTAAATACGTACATGCTCCCGCATGTACTTAGGCTTTAGGTGTACGCATACATATATTACAAGTCGGCAAAGCGGCGTTTACTTGTATATATCTTGATTATGACGGGGAAGTTTTTAGGCAGCATTCTGATGACGGCAAAACATGCGGTGAGCCATCAGGCGTCTATGGAGCGTGTCTGCTCGAACTATAAATCGCTATCAAGCACCGCACGTGAGCCTGGCTCTGTCGTTTTTAAAGTGGAATTTGTATAAGAAGGATCACACACGTTGGATCTATAGCACTGTGGGGGAAGTGCAGAGCACTGCTATGATGGAAGGGTGCACTGGCAATCTAATGTCACTTAGCTCATCGAATAGTTTTTAGCGACTGGCAAGTAAGTTTGTAGCGTTACAAAAAAGACCTTCTTTCATTCTGAAAGTTTTCTTTACTTCTGACTTGCCCACCGTCTCCACTTATCAATCCAGAAATTGATCGGGAAGTTACTTTCGCCAACGACATTTTAGGTTGGAGCAGTGTCTGTCACTGAAGCTCTGTGTGTATTCGGGTCTAAGCAGATCAGGATTCATTAGCTGATAAGGTTCTTCTGCCTCCCTATAAATACGGCTGCTAGATAAGCTAATCTTTCCTTTACTGCTGCTATCCAAATTATTTTTTCAATGGAAATTTTGTGTCTAAAAAGCTTTTCTTCTAAAACAAAACTCTGCCGCCTGTTTCGCAATGCTTTTCAGCGAAACGCCGACCGGTAATATTATTCCTTCATTTTTAGAAATCAATCTTATTATAATTACATTGCAACATCCCAACATTATAGCTTCGGCTAAAAGATAGCGAAAAGCTTACAATGACAGCCTCCCACTACCAGTTAGTTAATTTTGATTAGATTTTTTGCTTAAGTCACCAACAGATATTGCCACACGGTACCACCCAACAACGACTTATTTTAGAGACGTACAGATAAAATGGCCCAAATTGTAGAGGATCGATCGGGCACCATTATATTCAAAGTATTGAAAATTCATCTAGCATCATAGGGTAGCTGTATCTTTTTCTACGCACCTTGCAAGTGCGGAACCGGAAGTGCCTCCATCTCTTGTTTAGTTTCAGTGCTCACGTGAACAGGGAACTCTAGCAGGTAAGCTGCAGAGCCACTTGGTCTGCTGAGATACATGCTAATGCAATACATTTTAAATTTAAATTTAATTAGTAAAATTCAAACCTGTACGCCGTACTTTTTGGAGAGCTTTTAATCTTTGAATCGGTGTGATTCTAGTTTCCCGGCCTAGTCTCACAGAACGCCAGGTAGCATTGGAGGTCAACTCAAACCGGTTTTAGAGTTTTTGGTTTTTCAATAATGGGCAACATTATTATTCAACTACTTCCACCACAAACTCTTGAAATTGGGACTATCTCTTATACAGCCTTTAGTGTAAGGCTGACGCATCTGCAACTTGCGAATGCTAAATACGCTTGCTGTTACTGGGTTTAAATTTTTCAAGTAGCTGATTGCCGAGAAAGTTTCGGACAACCTTGCGATAAGACACTTGACATTCAGAAAAAGACGCAGACACCACCGTGAAGACTTTGCTTGTTGGTCATCAAGAGTGTGGTGGATAAAATTCCAAGACGTAGTTATAGCTTTGGTGACTGAATTGCATACAAATTAAACTTTCGAGTTTACATTATTAAAGTATGTTTTCTCGGTTATAAATGTTATTTACATGCGTCAAGGCAATCAACTCATCTAGAAATTCGGATAGATTTGTTCAAGGAAGGGAGGCTAATCACGACTACTACAAAATGAGTGTAGGCGAATGTGTGTGTGTGTGTGTGTGTGTGTGTGTGTGTGTGTGTGTGTCTGTATATAAATAAATAGAAGATGAATTTGCGACATGCCTGGTGCCTCGGCACGCGAGCATGCTCTTGAGATGTGCACGCAGGCGAGTTGATAGGGTGCTATCTTGTAGCCCTGCGATTGACTTCATTCGGTGTCAGAAGTGCAAGCGCCAATGCTATAAAAGCCGGAGCTTCCCAGGGTCGGTGTAGATGTTGGAGTAAGATTCTGTTAGATATACGTAGTTCTTAGATCTTTTTCATAGCGGGTTTCGAAGTATCAAGGATCAAGTTTTTTATCATGCTGGGACGAAGTGCAAAGTTTATGTATTTCGGTTTCATACCGTTACTCATAAACAACTACTTTCTAAACTGTGTAGCTTTGGTCCTTTGACTAAGTGAATGCTTCTTAATTTTAGACTAGATAGATCTTAATTTGGGATATATGCACGTTGTACGTGTGTTAGAAATCTGTGTACTGTGCATTTTCTAAATTTGAATTATTTACAGACTCGCATTTCATAAATTTCAGACAGCCTTCTGAACAATCATAAAGTTGCTAGCTACCACGTATGGTTGTTACTTAGCTTCAAATTATTTTATTCTTGCAACGGTTACCCGGCAACTACTTTGACTGGTAGTATTTACGTCATTGGCATTTCATCTACATCCTGTTTCTTGGAATATCACAAGCGGCACTCAGCAGCGGATGTTAAAGCATTTATCACTGATTCAGCTGACTCTTATAACAAGCGTCGACCTCACGTGCCAGGCTGTGAAAGGAAGGTCCATTTAATCAGTGAAAGAGTTGGCATTGGAACATAAGCGTGTAGTCAGCCATATAGAGCTCACACCTCTCTCAGAAGGTCAGCGGCACCTGGGCATGACGTACTTTGCGTTAAGATTTAAGATATCCACTTCTAAGCAAATAATAATAATATATTAATAACAATTCCCTTGATAATGCGTCCTCAGAGAACTCAATCTATTTCTAGGCGCTTTAAATTTGTTGCAAGTGAAACGCGACCGGATGGTGAGTAATATCATGTTTGATAAACGACATGAAAAACATGGTTAGGGGTGACATGAACAGGGTCAGCATGCAGTTGTCATTAGAGGCAGCATGCACAGTGTTAGTATACATAAGGTCATAAAGAACGAATCATAAGGACCCACTAAAAGCTGTCCTAAATAGGTGCATTTTAAGTTCTTTGTAATTGTGGTCAAGTCAGGGGATGTTGTGACACAAGTCGGGAGTGATTTCTGGGCTTTGGTAGCATACGAACTAAATGCACGGTCTCTAAATGATTTGAAGGTCGTACGAGGTGTTGGTAAATTTTTAGATTCCGAAAGGCTGGTGGTACGATACTTAGCCTGGTGGAGGAGTAGATCTGAGAGCCCACTTTTCGGAATCCAAGAGTCTACAAATACCTCGTACAAACCTTAAATCCTTTGGAGATCGTGCATTTAGTTCGTATGCTCCCACAACCTGGAACTTCCTCCCGACCTGCGTCAGAACATCCCCTGACCTGACCCCATATAAAAAGGAACTTAAAAACACACCTTTTTAGGCCAGCATTTAGTGGGTCCCTGTGATTCGTCCTTCATGTGCTTATGCGGGCTGACACTGTGCATGCTGCCACTAACCACATTTGCATGCTGACCCTGTGCATGTCACCCCTAACAATACTATTCATTTTGTTTGTTTTTCAAGCATGATTTTACTTACCATTCAATTGCATTTCCCTTTGCAGCAAACGTAAAGCGCCTAGAAAGAAATTAAGTTCTCTGAGGGCACTTTGTCAAGTGCATTATTATTATTATTAATATTGAGAGATAGGCCTGAGCCTAACAATTAAGTGAACTAAAAGTGAGCGACAAAACCTTGAAGTTGATCGATTGCTTGACTGATAGCAGTGCAGGTTGGTGAGAAGTGGAGTAATGTGGCCACTGCGAAGCTCACGATGGAAAAGCCTAGCTACAGAGGTTTGCAGCAGCTGTAAGCGCATGATTGCACTCGCCGGTCAGCTAGCATGCAGCGAGTTACTGAAGTCAATACGGGTTGTCAAAAATATATGGACCAACTTAGATGTGGTATCCCCATCTAAACTAGCCCGAATTTTAGCAATATCATGTAGCTGAAAGTACGTTGAATTGACCCTGGAGCTGATGTTGTCGTCTAACGAAAGTTCACTTTGAGACAGGACAATTAGATTTTGTTTGGATTCAACAGGAGATATGCTGCAGAGCCGATTTTTAGCGTTATAGTTTCCAATTTATGATCATACTTAGTTTGCCCATAACTATTAAGTTAGTTTTAACATCATTTAATTTAAGGAAACTTGCTGCCATCCATGTGCGGACGTCATCAATACGTGCAGCAAGGATTTGATAGAATTCTTAGTGCTTGAAGGCTGGGAGAGATCAAAGCAAAGGTACAAACAGTGTGTCATCCACATAGAAGTGAAAGCCTAGATTGTGCTTGGCTCTCACATCGGCTAGAGGGAGAGTATGAATCGTGAATGGATACGGAAATAGCATGGAGCTCTTAGGCACCCCACAGTTCAGAGATACTTTGTCCATTCACGTCAATAATCTGGAGTCTCCCACTGAGATAGGATCTGAACCATTGCAGAGCAGTGCCAGTTATGCCAAGGCAATATGAGAGGTGCTCTATAAGAAGTTTGTGATGGACAGCAGTAAAATCTGCCGAGAGATCGAGAAAAACAAGCAGAGATACGCTAACAATGCCTACATTCGTAATCACATCGTTGTTCATCCGGAGCAATGCTGATTCTGTTGAATGATTAGCTCTAAAGCAAGACTGGAACTTACTAGCAAGGTTGTAAGTTTCAATATAAGATTTCAGCTGGTACGCCGCGACTCTTTCCCGTGTCTTTGATAGGAACAGTCGGACACTAAACAGATTTATAAGACAGTAAACCATTTACTGGCCAATGCTGTCAGGTCTGACTCCACAGATATTAAGGGCTCAGACGAAAAGTTTTCAGCCTTCTTTACTGAAAAAATTGTGCACATTCGTGCCTCCATTAAGCCCCCTCCGACCAAAGCAATCGCCGTTCCTCAACCTGTGACCTTTCTTAACAGGTTCTCTCATGTTTCTGCCTGTGATGTGGCTGCCTTAATAAGGTCTAGCAAAAAGAGCTCGTCTCCTGAAGACCCTATACCTTCATCTCTATGGTCTTCACTTGCAGACCATCTTAGCCCTGCCATAACTAAGATTTTTAATGCTTCTTAAAGTTCTTACGCTGACCCACAAGGCCCGCCACGGCTTGGCTCCTTCATACCTGGCTGAACTGCTGCATCAGTTTCAGCCTGTTTGCGCCCTCAGGTCCTGTGTGGACAGTAAATTAGCTGTCCCATTCCTCCGCTTAAAGACAGTTGGCGACAGAAGCTTTAGCTCTGCAGGTCCTAGACTGTGGAACTCGCTTCCACAATTCTTACACAACGACATATACTCTCCAACTGCCGACTGTGGCACATCTTTTTCAGCGGTCCCGAACTGCTACTTCTATGCTACTCACTACCTCAGCTGCTCTCCTGACTCTGCTATGCTTCCCACTTTCTCTTTGTTGCGTGAGACGAAGTCTGTTGGCTACCGAACGCGTAACGAAAGCCGCTTTGGCTGTGAGTGTGCTATACAAAATTCTCCTGCGTAACACCCACATGGTCTTTATGACTTTGTGGAGTTACTGACGGAGATACATTACATTACATTATAGAAAGAAAACTCGGCGGTATTTGCTCAAGTTATCTCGGTCTGGTTTCGCTTTCTCGAGTAGTGGCCTGATTAAAGCTTTTTTGAAAACGCTGAGACACGACCTGAGGCTAATGATATATTACTGATGCTATTTATGCATGGCAGAAACAGATAAACGCACCGTATGAGCTGGACAGGTAGAATAGATTTCAAAGGACTTGTTGCCTTCTTTGATTGGGATATCAACTTCCTGAAGCGATCCCTAGTGGCCTACTTAAATGTAGACATTGAGCTGGCGCCACGAATCGAGGGACAGCATTTTAGAGGGGATGCTGACTTTGCAGGGATAGACTTCTTGATCTTGTCCATCTTATGGACAAAGAATCGAGAGAAGAAATTGGCTAGTTTATCATCAGGATCATCAGATAAGAAGCTAATCTGGGAGTGGTTAAGGAGATGGTTTATCGTCGATGTCAGCATTTTTTGGGTTGAGCATCTGTGATTCAACGATGTTTTTATAGAAGCTAGACTTGGCCTTTGCTCGGATTGATTGGTACGACCAACAATAGTCCTCGTATGAATCTCGATGGACAGTCAGTTCTGATCTTTTGTATGCTATACATGTCCGTAAACACTTGGTTTTTATAAACTTTCAATTATCATAGCAGTTGTGGGTTAAAATAGAGGATAGCAGACACTCTATTCTGACCGGTTTTTCTCCGTGAATGCAGCCAAGCTTGGCTACACTTACTAAATACATTTAATCTATTGAATATCTTGCCGTGACTGATGACGGCCTGATTGATCGCGGCTAATCGACAGACTCAATGGCAGCAATGTTCAATGTTCAATAGCAGCGGCAAAACTCCTTGGTCTTCATAGCCGGGCATTACAGAATAATGGTATTCGCCAAAAACGTGACTCGTCAAAGTCTGAACATTAATTTGCCCTATACATTTTCGGAATTTATTAGCTTTGAAAAAATTTCTTTCTGCTTGCCAGAATAGAATGCAATAAATAGAAAGAGAGTGCCTAATCGAGAGAAAATAGAGGGCTAAGGTAGAGGGTAGGCAGAGGCGAGGCAAGACAGGATAAAAAATAGTTAGATGAAAAAGATTAGAATAAGAGAGATGGAGAGAGAGAGAGAGAGAGAGAGAGAGAGAGAGAGAGAGAACGAGTGAGGGAGAGAGAGAGCTATAAAAGATAACTGAGATTAAGAAAGATTTAGATATGTATATATATATATATATACATGCATGCTTATGCACAGATATATATATATATATATATATATATATATATATATATATATATATATACACACACACACACACACACATATATATATACATACACAGACGTACATATAGATAAATAGATAGCTAGATTTGCTGGTACCGTGCATAAATAAAAGTGTCAACGGATCATTCGCCTCAGATCATATATCAGCACCCTTCAAAAGTGCTTTAGGCAGGCCACTACTAAAAAGCACTAGACAACGAGAACTTGAGCAGCTTCTGCCCATTCTATCTTACACGGTTCCTATTAATTAAACGGGAACGAGTTGTGGTAGTCCAGCTACAGTCATATATTAAAAACTCAAAGTTTGCTAGTACGTTCCAGCCTGGTTTTAGAGCAAAACACTCCGTTGAGTCGGCATTGCTTTGTGTGTATAACGACCGACTTATGAATGCAGACTTGGGTAGAAAATCTCTTTTGTTTTGTTTTGAATTGTTTTGTTCGATATTTCAGCAGTTTTTGATACTTTCAATCGCTACATCATCATTTTGTGCCTCGCCTTTCGCCTAGGCATCACTGGCACAGCTCTGCAATGGTTCAGGTCTTATCTCAGTGGGAAACTCCAGAGTACTGATGCAAATAGAAAAAGATCATCCGAGGAACCTCTGAAGTATGCGGTACATCAGGAGTCTGTGCTTGGTCCGAATGTCTTTTTACGGCTTATACAATCCTCTAGCTGATTTAATTGTCATGCACAATCCAGGCTTTCGCTTCTATGCAGGTGGCGCTTGGTTGTGTCTTTGTTTTGATCCCTCCCAGCCCTCCAGCATGTCAAAATCATTCAATTCTTTTACTGCATGTATTGATGGCATCCACACATTAATGGCAGCAAAACTTTCTATAAATTGAATGCTGATAAAACTAACATACTACTTATGGGCAAACAAGTGCGATTCAGAAATCGCACAAATTAAGGCTCAAAATCGGCTCTTCCAGCATATCTTCTGCTTAATCGGTGAGCAGTCTAGGTGCTTTATTCCACAGTGTCCGTAATTTAGACGACCAGAACACCTCCACAATCAAGCCTGTCTACTTTTAGCTCCGTAAAATCGCTAATATTATAGCTCGTTAAGAGAGAGATACCTCATCTAAATCGGTCCATGTATTTTCGAAATCCGGTCTTGACTTCTGTAACTCACTGCTTACTGGTCTTCCGGCCTGTGCACTTAGGTATTTACCGCTTGTGCAAAACTTAAAATAGGTTCGTATGTCGCGAGCGCCAAAGTTGTAACATCACAACGTTTAGCTAAACTGCCCTGCCTTCCAGTCAAGTAATGTATTGACTTCAAGGTTCTTTTACACTTTTAGATCCTTATATTATTTGACTCCAGCCTACCTCTCAGATCTACTCTTCCGCCAGGGTAAGCACCTTACCACCCTCATTTCGGAGTCTAATCCGTTTAATTTTACTAAGTACGAACCTAAAATCCTTTGGAGACCCTGCCTTCAGTTCATATGCTCCTAAAGACTGGAACTCACTTTCGACTAGCGTCACGGCATCCCCTAACTTTAGCACATTGAAAAAGAAGCTTCAAACGTACGTATTTATCTCAAACCAAGTAAATACTGTGATTAGTTCTTCGTTTGGTTATGGGTGCGGAAGGTGCTAACCGCCATAAATCTTATTGCATGCGGACCCTGTGCATATTACCCGTAACCGTTGTCATTAACCATGCTACTGCCAACCATTCGATCGTGGTTTCTTCGCAGCTAAGGTTACTTGCCTAGGAAGAGTTTGGTTTCTCTGAGGGTGCTATAACTAATTTATAATTAGTATGCTTTATTCTATAGATATAATAACATATATATTTATATTTGCATATATATATAGATAGACGGGTAGACAGTTAGATAAATGGACCGGTATGCAGATACATTGATAGATAGATAGACAGGCAGACGCACAGACAGACTGCCTGACGAATGGATGAATCAATGGATGGCAGATTTTTAGGATGGACTGGCTGACGGATGGATGGACGGACGGATGGGTTGGGTGAATAGGGTGGGCGGGTGGATGGATGAATGGATGGATGGCGGGACGGACGGACGGACGGGCGGCCGGGTGGACGGACTTACTGAGAAATGAATGGACCTATGGATGAATGAATTGATGGATGGATAGATGAATACATGGATGTATGGATAGATGGACGGACGGGTGGATGGATGGACGGACGGATGGGCTGACGGACGGACGGATGGATCGGATCAAATTGGATCGGATCGGATGAATGGGTGGATGGATGGATCGTAAGTATGTATTGGATGAATGGATCGAATGGAAGGATGGGATTAATGGATTGGATTGATAGACAGATTACTGAGTGGATAGATAGACACGGATGCACGGATGGACGGGCGGACGGACGAATGGACGTGACGTGACTCACAATCTCAAAATCGATACTGTGCAGCACTGGCTAAGCGGTGAAAGCTGTTTTATGTAGTGGATTGAAGTGCTTACTAATTCCCGCATACTCTCAGGCTTTAGTTCCGTGCATGCATCCGCTACTTGTCTGCAAAGCCATGTTTGCACGCCCTCTATTTTAACCTAGACAGCAAACGTTTTAAAGTTGCATGCTCGAAGCTGAAGCAAGTCCGGTACTCTATCACTTGTCTGTAGATTTCATATGTCGCAAACGGAAAGTGTTATTAAGCACCGCACGTTTGCCTGACTTAATTATTTCCAATGTAGGCCCATATGAGAAGGGTCGGTGATATTGAATCTATGACGTACCGAGGAAAACACGGTGTGCTATAAGATGAGAGATGGTGGGCTGCACTAGAGCTATGCTCACTAAGCTCATCGATAATGTATTGGTAACTGATTAGTAAGGTGCCGGCCTTACGGAAAGTCGACTGCGTTTTACTTCAAAGGCTTATTATATTCTTATTAATTCATCATCTTGTATTAGGTATCCTTAAATCGATAAAGAGTATATGGCGGCCAACGAATTTTAGGGGGGTGCTGGTTTAGCCACTGAAGCTCTAGATATACTCATACCTCAGCAGATCAGGATTCATTAGGCAAAAAAGCTCTTCTGCCTCTAAATAAATGGGGCTGCTAGATAAGCTTATCTTTCCTTTTTATTTAATATCCTAATAGTAATTATGTACAAAATTTCCTGACACATGCTGACACATTTTAACAGAGACAGCTGCTTTTTTGTAATGCTTTGCAGCCAAACACCGACTGGAATTATGAATCTTGAACTATTAAAATTAAATTTATTAAAATAATCTTGCAATATTACATATATAATATAATAGCTATGGCTAAAACATAGTGAAAACTTGGCGATAACTGCGTTCCACTATCAGTCAATAAAGTTTGGAAAGATGTTTTGCTCAAATCACCGACAGATATTGTTACACGATTCCAGTCATCAATGACTTTTTCAGAAAAGCACGCACAAGATGGTTCGCAATGTACGAGAATAATTGTGAACTGTAACGATGAGGATATTTAATTATTTCTATACCGCCTCAGGATAGCTGAATCCTTTTCTATGCCCTTTAAACGTGTTAAACCAGAAGTGCGTCAATTGGTAAGTTTTCACATGCCCGTGTTAAGCAAGCACTAGCAAGAGTGCTAACGAGCCTCTCAGTATTTGGAGACAGATTCAGGTTTATGCTGTCAATAATTAATATCCAAACCTGTAGGCTGTAATTCCAAATGCACATTTATTACCTAAAACCTGCTATAATTTGTTCGATACGGCATTCAAGCTTTTTATTAAGAAATTGAGCTGTTCGCCATGGCCCGGCTATGAGGCGAGGAAGGAGATGCAGCATTCGACGACGACTCAGCTGACGTCCGTGGGCATCAGTAACAGGCTGCCTGCCTTTTGGATCGGAAGAGATCTATTTCGTCGGCCCGGCGCTGACGCTGGAAGGTTCGGTGGACCAAAATTTCAATTAAACATGTACATTCTTTTCACTCAGTTGGCTTATCGCAATAACAGCTGGTCAGGCCCTTGCCTGACCAGCTGTTATTGCGATAAGCCAACTGAGATCTTATTAATCATGCAAACCGAATCACCTTTCAGGTAGTTGGCTATGCCGCCGGCATTCGAGGGATATGTTTCTTCTACCGAGCGGTTGGCGTAAAACAACTTTGAGTGGTTTGACAAGAAAGCATAGCTAAGTTATACAAGTGCCTGCTGCTACTGCCTGCACAGGTTCACTGCTTATCTCTGAAGCAATAAATCTGATCGCAATTTAAATCCTAAAACTAACGAATTAACATGCCAAACCGCTTCCCTACGACAAAATCAGACGCCTAAACCTACTAAATCGCACAGCTTCACTCGTCTAAAAAATTCTTCTACTTGGCATTGCGTTATTACACTAAAATTTTGCAAAGTGCTCCAAGTGAACATGGTCTCCATTCCGGCACTTTAAAAGTCGCTGCAAGAGAATCAGTAGCTAAGGGCTAGTTTAATGCACAGAAAAAAGCCTTCAATTGCAAACATATATCCTGATCGGGCGAGTATTCTAAAGCCAGGACAGTCAGCGAAACCGGTTAACTAAAGCTATTCCGAACGACTTGCCCTGTCTTATGCGCACGCATGCAAAGCATACTGGAACAAAAAGAAGACTATTTTACAGCTGCAATGAAAAAGCTGTTGACGGCCTAGAGTTGGCGGCAGCCGCGGTGGCCAACAGTGCATGGGCAGCAGCAGGGCCGCCAGGCAGAACTTGAGCAGGCGGTGCAGGTGCAGCCGCTGCCGTGATTCCATTTGCAGCGAATGCCTGTAAACCCTCGACCCTCATTTTCATCAATCTTCGCTGGTCATGTTACTTATGGATTTACGTGGCGTCAACCGGCCAGACATGTACACATATCTTTGTGTCTTCCTGGAAGGAGATGCTTTCACTCTCTATTAACGCAGATTTAGTAAACAAGACAGCAGCGTCCAGCAGAGAGGCGGCAGCTTAGAGGCAACGGCCAGCGAGGCAGCGCACGTAATGAAAGTGATTTTTGCTTACGACGAGACGGTGGGCTGCGACGCAACACTGGTCGCCGATGCCGGGGCGTGTGCCTAAGATGCATCGAATGTCGGAGACGTGGCGCGCAAGATGGAGACACGACGGAGCCAGCAGACGAAGCGTCCACGAGCAAGCCTGAGACATACAGTAAGGCAGTGGAGGCGTACGAACGACAATTGAAAGCGTGTGTGAAAAATTCGGCCCACGCCAGAGAGGCGAATTATGTATGTGGTGCAACTGCTTTGCAAAGCAGCCTTACAGGAGACGAAGCTCGTGGCACCTGCCTCACGGGCGACGTGCGAGGTGACAGTTGTGACAGTTGACAGTTATGACAGTTTGACGCGGTGACAGTTGATGTGGCGACGTGGTTGCAATCCGGAAGATGATGGCAGACAATAACAGACAGCGGCCTGACAGCACTAGGGTGAATGCCCGGGAGCCCCCTGTAGTGGAGGAGGCTATTTCAGCAGCAGAGACTGGAAATACATCGGAGACTGGTGGCCCGGCAGAAAGATGTACGGCTCGGCGATGCAAGAAAGCTGGTGCTATCCATAGCCTCAAAGTTAGAAAAGGGTGTGCTAACACCAGTCTCGTCCGAGCAACCGTTACCTAGTCTCGTGCTTGATAGGAAGACAATAGCCTGCATCTCTAAGAGGATGGCATGTACTGTTAAGAAGAAGTACGGCTGTCTAATGCTTCTTTGCAAGCGGCTATCGAACTGCCGCTTTGTGCTTAGATTTGGACATGATGGGCGAGCCTTCCTGTCATAACTTTGTTACAGCCCAGGTAAATGAGCATGATTTTGAGATAACGGGGATATGTTTGTTTTTTAGCAGTGCCTACAGTGTACTGGCTGTTTTCTGGGCCACGTGGGTTTATTGGGAAATGTTTTCAATTAGTCAAGGGATGTCAGGGGTTAGTCAAGGGTTATTCAAGAGTTACTCAAGCAGGATGGAGGGTTGAACGGCTGTGCTGTAGCTCTGTGAGCGTTAGCGAAACGCAGAGTTTTTAAGTCCCCTTCAGTGTCCGTGCTTCGTCGCTTGTGTACCGTAAGAGCGGCAGCTTGCGATATCCCTTGTAGATTTGGCACGTTTGATTATTTTGCCATTCAGATGATCAGGCCTGAAAAATATAGCGCTTCTGGCTAAGAGACTTAGGCTACGTTTATACTTGCTCATGTGTTTCACACTTAATCTGCATCTGCTATAAACTGAATAAAATAATATTTTAGCTTATTTTAGGCGCACCATTCCTGAGCTCGAAAGCCAAAGTAGCTGTCTTAAGATAATAATAATTATTTTAATTTTTAATTATAATTATTTTTATTATAAGATAATAATAATTATTAATATAATTAGCTTAAGATATAACTGACAGTTGTAAGGCATATTACTCCTTTGCTCAGTTAGTTAATCAATGTTGTCACATTTATATGCCATTACTAAACTCTAAAATATACAAATTCTTAAGTAGAAAATATTTGGTCCCTGACTTAAAATTTGCATAGCCTGTGTAGAATCAGTAGCTTCTTTCCGTCCTGACATCTGCAGCTCACTGCTTTCTGGTCGACCAGCCAGTCCAATCAGGCGCTTACAGCTGGTGCAAAAACCTGCAGCTAGGCGTGTCTATCGTAAGTTTGGCAGTTGCCTAATCACACCACTTCTTGCCGACCTGCACAGGCTCCCAGTCAAGCAACGCATCGACTGCACGGATTTGTCACTCACTTTTAGGTTAGTTAACTCTTTGTCTCCAGTCGACCAATCAGATATACTCTTCCAGCAGACTAGGCATCCTACAACCCAATTTTCGGAATCTAATTGTTTACCTATATCTCGTCCGACCCACAAATCCTTTGGAGACAGTGCCTTTAGTTCACGCGCTCCCAAAGCCTGGAATTCACTCTTGACTTTCGTCACGACATTGCCTGATTTTACTACACTTAAAACGAGACAAACAGCATCTATCAGAGCATTTAGCTTATGGCCATAATTCGTTCTTTATGTCCTTACGCTTGCTGAAACTTTGAAAGCAGCAACTAACCATACTTGCATGCTGGACCTGTGCATGGCAGCTCTAACCGTGTTGTTCTTGTTGCTTATTGAGCAGGCTTACACTAACCATTTGATCACGCTTAATTTTCAGCAAATGTAAAGCACCTAGAAATTTAATGAGTTTACTGAGAGCCATAAATATCGACTGTATTAATATTATTACTCAATGCAGCAACCATGTACTTGGAGTGAGAATTTTTCTCGATAAACACGAGACTAGGTTGCAAAATTCAAACAGAGCTTTGCTATATCCAATGATAGTATTTTAGCGCCACGATATAGCCGATTGTAACAATAATAATAATAATAATACGTTTGTATTGCCACCTCAAAGAACTGAATTGATATTGTTGGGACTTTAAAGATGCTGTAAAAAGCGTAATTAAATTATTCGTATTAACGTCCGCAAGCAGATAGCATAATGAAAAATAAATAAAATTCATTCGTATAGCGGCCTGTGAGAGCTTTCAATCTATTTCTGCACTTTACTTATGCCGCGGAACACGAGCAAATGACTTCGGCGAGACCCTGATCTGGCGAGAACACCTAGGCCACCGGGGGAAACAGGTGCATGAACATGAAGGACACGTCACAAAGACCTACGGAAAGCTGCATTGAATTCGGTTGAATTTTAGGGTTACGGTTACGCATTGTACCACCCCCTTTTTGTAATCTAATCATTTTAATAATATGAAGTACGAACCTAAAAGCATTTGGAGACCCTGCCTTCAGTTTGCATGCTCCCAAAGCCTGGAGTTCACTTTCGACTGGCGTAACAACATCCCTAACTTTAACACATTTAAAAAGAAGCTTAAAAGGTATCTATTTGTCTCAACACTAAGTATGTCCATGTGATATGTCCTTCGTTTGGTTGTGCGTGCTAAGTCTGCGTCCTGCCTTAAATCATATTGCATGGTGACCCTTGGGCATGGCATCCCTAACCGTTGTCATTGACCATGCTATTGCTAACCATCTGATCGTGCTTCCTTTGCAGCAAAGTAAAAGTGACTAGAAGGAGTTTTGAGTTCTCAGAGTGCTACAACGAATGTATTATTATTATGCTTATTTGGAGATATATCAATATAGATACATTTATGTGCATAGATAGATAGATAGGTAGATAGATAGATAAATGTACATATATATATATAGAGAGAGAGATAGAGGAGAGAGAGAGGGATAGGTATATAGATAGATAGACCGATACACATATAGATAGATAAATAGATAAATAGATAGATAGATAGATAGATAGATAGATAGCTAGATAGGTAGAGAGATAGATAGATAGATAGATAGATAGATTAATAGATAGATAGATAGATAGATAGATAGATAGATAGATAGATAGATAGATAGATAGATAGATAGATAGATAGATAGATAGATAGATAGACCGATACACATATAGATAGATAAATAGATAAATAAATAGATAGATAGATAGATAGATAGATAGATAGATAGATAGATAGAGAGATAGATAGATAGATAGATAGATAGATAGATAGATAGATAGATAGATAGATAGATAGATAGATAGATAGATAGATAGATAGATAGATAGATAGATAGATAGATAGATAGATAGATAGATAGATAGATAGATAGATAGATAGATAGATAGATAGATAGATAGATAGATAGATAGATAGATAGATAGATAGATAGATAGATAGATAGATAGATAGATAGATAGATAGATAGATAGATAGATAGATAGATAGATAGATAGATTGACAGACAGAAAGACGAACGGATGGATGGACGGACGGACAGACTTACGGACGTACGAACGGGCGGGCGGGCGGACGGACGGACGGACGAACGGATTGGATGGATGGATGAATGGATGGATGGACGGATGGAAAGACGGATAGATAGACGGATGGATGGATGGATGGATGGATAGATGGACGGATGGATGGATGGACGGACGGACGGACGGACGGACGGAGGGATGGATGGATGGATGGACGGACGGATGGATGGATGGATAGATGGATGGATGGATGGATGGATGGATGGATGGATGGATGGATGGATGGACGGACGGACGGATGGATGGATGGATGGATGGATGGATGGATGGATGGATGGATGGATGGATGGATGGATGGATGGATGGATGGATGGATGGATGGATGGATGGAAAGAAGGATGGATGGATGGATGGAAAGAAGGATGGATGCATAAGTGGATATACACGGATTTATGCACGGATGGACGGGCGGAGGCACGAACAGGCGTGAAGTGACTCACAATCTCTAAATTGATACTGAGCAGCACTGGATAAGCTGTGAAAGCTGCTTGTATAGTGGATTTAATTACGTACTAATTCACGCATACATTCAGGCTGAACGCCTATGTATGCTTCTAATCCTCGTCGGCAAAGCCTTGTTTACCCGCCTTTGGTTCTTACCTTGACGACGGACGTGTTCCAGTAGCAGGCTCGAAGCTGATGCAAGTTGTGGTACTCTACCACGTGTCTATAGAGTTCATTTTGGCATCCATAAAGTATTATAAAGCATCGTACGATAGCCTGGAATAATTATTTTCAGTTTTCACCGGTATGAGAAGGGTCGGAGACATTGAATCCATGACGTTTCGAGGAAAATACAGTGTGCTACAAGATGAGATGTTGGATCACACGAGATTTGCTTGCTAAGCTCATCGATAATGTATTAGTGACTGACTAGTAAGTGACAGAATTACAGAAAGTTGGATTATTTTACTTTACTGACTGACTAGTAAGGTTCCAGCCATACAGAAAGTTTAGTCTTTCACTTAAAGGGTATTAGAATTATGATTTACCCATCATATTTTACTAGGTATCCTGAAATCTATTAAGAATATGTGGACGCCAAAGAGTTATAGGTTGATGCAGCTTGAGCCACTGAAGTTCTAGATGTAGTCATACCTAAGCAGATCGAAATTCATTGGGGAGAAAAGGCTCTTCGGCATCTAAATAAGTGGTACTGTTAGATAAGCTAATCTTTACTTTAATTTTCATATCCTAATAATAATTATTCAAAAGATTTCGTGACGCATGTCGACACGTTTTAAAACAGTCTGGTGCCTATTCGTAAGGCTTTGCATCAAAACACCGATTAGTACTGTGAATCGTGCACTATTAAAAAGTAACCTATTTTAATCGTACGGTAATAATAATAATAATGCACTTGATAAAGCGCCCTTGGATAACTCAATCTCGTTCTAGGCGCTTTACGTTTGCTGCAAAGGGAAACACGCTTAAATGGTGACAAATATCATGCTTGATAAACGACATGAATAATATTGTTAGGCATGACATGCACAGGGTCACCGTGCAAGTGTGGTTAGTCGCAGCAGGCACAGTGTCAGCACGCATAAGCACATGAAGGACGAATCACAGGGACCCACTAAATGCTGTCCTAAATAGGTGTGTTTATGCGGTATTACATATATAATGTAATAGCTTTGACTTACACAGCAAACATTTGGCAATGACTGTGTTCCAGTATCAGCCGGTGAAGTTCAGCAAGATGTTTTGCTCAAGTTGCCGACGTATTTTGCGTCACGATTCCAGCCAGCAGTGATATTCTTGGCACGCCCGTGTTTAGCACCCTAAGCGTGTGGCTGGATTAAAAGGCTTTGCTGTTCTAATAGGTGATGCTATTGCGTGACCATCACCACGTGCTCGAAATTTAGCTGTCGTTTTAGACAGCTGCCTCAATTTTAAGAGCTTCATTCAGAAGACTGCCTCTGCAGCTAGCCATGACATCCGATCCTTATCCAAGATTAGAAGCTGTCTCCCACAGTGACTTGTAAAACATTTAACTAGCTCTTTAGTTCTATCTCGGCTTGATTATTGTAATTCTCTTTTGACTGGGCTGCCAAAGAAAGCTATTAGGCCACTGCAGCGGACTATGAACATGGCTGCAAGGCTAGTCTACAAGTACCAGTGGTTTGAGCACGTGTCACCTCTGCTGTTAGAGCTAGGATGGTTGCCGGTTGAGCAAACGATACAGAGCAAAGTTCTTACGCTGACTCACAAGGCCTGCCACGGCTTGGCTCCTTCGTACCTAGCTGAACTGCTGCATCAGTTTCAGCCTGTTCGCGCCCTCAGGTCCTGTTTGGACAATAAATTAGCTGTCCCATTCCTCCGCTTAAAGACAGAAGCTTTAGCTCTGCAGTTCCTAGACTGAGGAACTCGCTTCCACAATTCTTACGAAACGACAACTACTCTCCTACTGCCGACTATGGAACATCCTTTTCAGCGGTCCTGATCTGCTACTTCTATGCTACTCACTACCTCAACTGCTCTCCTGACTCTGCTATGCTTCCCACTTTCTCTTTGTTGCGTGAGACGAAGTCGGTTGGCTACCGAATGCATACCGAAAGCCGCTTAGGCTGTGAGTGTGCTATACAAAACTCTCCTGCGTAACACCCACATGGTCTTTATGACTTTGTGGAGTTACTGACGGAGATGCATTACATTAAATTACATTACAAGCACTAGCAAGAGGGCTCACGAGCCATGCGGTCAGCTGTGACAAGTGTAGGTTTAATGCCTTTAATATCTAACATCCGAACCTGCACGCTGTAATTCAAAATGCGCTTCTAATTTCTAACGCCTGCTATAGTTTTTTTCGATATGGAAAAAAATCCTCCAACGGACTAGCTCTGATGTCGGAAGGTGCGGCAGATCAAAATTTCAAACAAATAGGTACATTCTTGTTACTCAATTGACTCATCGCTATAAAAAAACGGTCAGGCTAGGAGATCCAATGATCGCACATTCAGCTCACCGATTTGGTAGTTAGCTATGCCGCCGGCAATCGCTGGGTATGACTCCTCTGTTGAGCGCTTGGCGTCAAACAACTTTGAGTGTTCTGACACGGAAGCATAGTCAAGTTATATAAGTGCGTGCTCATACTGCCCGCACGTGGTATTGTGGATTTTACATGTTTAAGTTTTTTCAGGTGATCAATTCTGAAAAATATAGCAGCTCCTGGCTAAGAGATTTTGGCTAGGCTAAGACTGGCTTCTGTGTTTCACACTTATCTGCATCTGCCATTAACTGAATAAAATATTGTAAGCCTATTTTAGTCACATCATTTCTGAGCCCGAAAGCCAAAGCAGTTGTCTTAAGAAATAACTAATAGTTCCAAGGCATATTTCTCCTTAATCAATGTTGTCACTTGTATATGCCATCACTAAAAATCTTATCTCAATCAGAAAATATTTGCTCCTTGACTTTAAATTTGCATAGCCTAGGTCCATGCCAGAGCGACATCCCGTCTTTACTTCTGTAACTCCCTTCTTACTTCTCAACCGGCCAGTCCAATCAGGCACTTACAGCTGGTGCAAAACTCTGCAGCTAGGCTTGCCTGTCGTGAGCTTCACAGTTGCCATGTCACACCACTTATTGCCGACCTGCACTGGCTCCAAGTCAAGCAACGCATTGACTATAAGGTGTTGTCACTCTCTTTTAGGTCAGTTGATCGTTGTCTTTAGTCTACCTATCAGATCTACTCATCCAGAAGGCTAAACATCGTATCACCTACTTCTTGGAATCTAATTGTTTATCTATACCTCGTACAAATCTCAAATCCTTTGTATGCCGTGCCTTTAGTTCCTATGCTCCCAATGCCTGGAATTCACTCTTGACTTTCGTCACGACATTGTCCGACTTGACTACACATAAAACGAGACAAAAAACGCATATATCAGAGCATTTAGCGTTTACACGTAATTCCTTCCTTTATGTCCTTACGCTTGCTGACACTTTAAAAGCTGCTACAAACCCTACTTGCAAGCTGAACCTGTGCAAGTCACCTCGAACCATGTTGTACTTGTTATTTATTGAGCATGCTTACACTAACCATTAGATAGTGTTTAATTCGCAGCAAATGTAAAGCGCCTAGATATTGATTGAGTTCTCTGAGAGCCGTAAATATCGAGTGTATTATTGTTATTACATAATGCAGCAACCATGCAGTTGGAGTGAGAATTGTTCTCGATAAACACGAGACTGTTTGCAAAATTCACGTAGAATTTTGCGAAAACCAATGATAGTATTTTTAGCGCCAAAATATAGCCGATTGTAATAAATCCCAAATATAGTAAAACATTTGTATAGCCCCCTTCAGAGAACTAAATCCTATTTTTGAGACTTTAAACTTGCTGTAAGAAAGTGTTACTAAATTATTCGTATTAACGTCCGCAAGCAGCAGGCATGATGTAAAATAAGGAAAATTCATTCGCATAGCGGCCTGTGAGAGCTTTCATTCTATTTCTGCCCTTTACTTATGCCGCGGAACACGAGCAAATGACTTCGGCGAGACCCTGATCTGGCGAGAACACCTAGGCCACCGGGGAAACAGGTGCATGAACATGAAGGACACGTCACAAAGACCTACGGAAAGCTGCATTGAATTCGGTTGAATTTGAATATTCAGCGACCAAAAACATTCTCCTAGTTTCGATTCTTGCCAAATCTGGTAATGCAATTAACAACTTACTAGTGACAGAGAAAACGTTTTGTGGAGATTTTATAACTTTCTCACACTGCTACGACTCTCTACTTGGCATTAACTAGATAGGCGAGATTTTCCGAGATTGTTCAATTATGCCTCACTCCTCAAATCCTCATGCATCGGACCTAATCATATGCGATTGCGCTCTAACATAATCAATCATGAGAGTAAATAAAGTTCGGCTGAGAACACGCAGAAGGGAAATTTGGTTTTGGTGATACGAGTCCGCTTACAGCTATTAGCCAGAGCTCAGTCAATGCGCTCTTTCTAGGTCCAAACCCACCAGGAAACAAAGTTGAATAATAATGAACTTGACAAAGCGCCCTCAGAAACTCAATGTCTTTCTAGGCGCTTTACATGTGCAGTTGGACTACTGCGCCCATTTCAGCCTTCTCCTCGTGCCCTAAGGTCCCGAATGAACGATAAATTAGCTGTTCCATTGCTCTGCTCAAAGACCGCTGGCGGCGACAGAAGTCTTTGCTCCGTGGTTTCCAGACTGCAGATCTTACTTGTACAATTGCTACGAAACGACAAACACTGTGGTTCCTCGGCTTACGAGTTTAATTCGCTCCGTGCTGGGACACGTAACTCAAATTTCTCGATCGTAAAATCAATTTTTCCCATTCAAATAAATTAAAACGCCATTAATCCGCTCTGGACCCAAAACACTACAATTTTCTTCACGTGCTTGTAAATTAAAATATGTAATTTTAAATCAAAAATAGTTTCAAAAACAATACAGCAGAATGTTTGTACCTTTGTACTGTATTTTTCCGCATCTACGACGCTCTTAATTATAAGGCGCACCCGTATATAAGACGCGGGTTTTGACAATTTGTGTAAACAAATATTTTGCGTAAGACGCATCCAAGTGTAAGACGCACCCAGGGTGCGGGGTACCCGAGGTCGTGGGTTCGAATCATGTGGTGGGCGATTTTTTATCGCCATTGCAAGCGGTGGCGATAGCCGTAAAAGCTTTTCTGTCGCTATACAAACAGAGGCTGTTAAATCAGCTAGTTTTGTATGTAAAACTTTGTATAAGACGCGTCTTATGCACTTGAAAATAAGGTATATATATGTATGTGTGTTCGCAGTTATACATTCATCAACATAAGGATGAAATGTCCTATTCTGGAGGGAAATGTTCTAGGGTCCACCGGGGGGTGAATGTCATGGGGAAATGCGGTTGCTGCTAAATAAACGGCGCCGTTAAATCAGCATTCAACCTTTGAAGTACCTTCGATTCCTGTCAGCATCATTGAGCAGCACCGTGCGTGCGTGCACTGCAGGCCTAGGCGTGGTGTTGACTGGAGAGCAGGGCCGGCAGTGATGATCGGATGTAGTGCAGTGCTTTTTTCTTGTTCCAATCCCACCAGAGTAGTTGAATTTAGGTGAATGCTGGCCAACGCGCGTGTAGCTGCTTTGAATTGGGCGATCGCCTATTTACAGGTCGATCGTCAGCAGCCGCCATTATTTCGCGGGGCGGCGGCTAGCGGCAAGAGCGGCAGCGGAGAGCCTAGAGCGTTCTCGATCGGTCGGTGGGTCGGTCAATCGACCGATCGCCGAGAGAAAATGCCCGAGGTCACAATTCGCTCTCAGGTCGAGGCCTACACATACCGCTCTGCAGCGGCACGTGTCTTGCCGCGCAGGCGCGCGAAGCGTCCGCCTCGTTACCGAATCGTCTAGAATTGTCGCAGCCAAGCGAAGAAAGCCGCCGAGTGCCAGTCACAAACTAGTGCGAGGCTGCGACTTGGGAGAAGGAAAGAAGAGTGAGAAGAGAAGAAAGAGAAACGAAATAGAGGATCGCGAGGCTGCGACTCAGCGGAAGCATCGGCAGCTGTGACGATTAGCTGAGGGGCGAGCTTTATAGGAAACTGGCTTGCTGGCTTGCTTGAGTTTGCCTAAATCTTTTCATTTACAATAATAATAATATTGCACTTGATAAAGCGCCCTCAGAGAACTTAATCTCTTTCTAGGCGCTTTACATTTGCTGCAAAGTGATACGCAATAGAATAGTAAGTAAAATCATGCTTGAAAAACAAACGAAATGAATAATATGGTTAGGGGTTACATGCACTGGGTCAGCATGCAAATGTGGTTAGTGGCAGCATGAACAGTGTCAGCACGCATAAGCACATCGAGGACGAATCACAAGGACCCACTAAATGCTGTCCTAAATAGGTATGTTTTTAAGTTTCTTTTAAATGTATCTCTCGCCTTCGCAGAGAGAGACAGAGAGACGGGGAGAGAGAAAGAGAGAGAGAGACAGAGAGCTAAAGAGAGGGACCAATAAGCAGACTAATGCCAGTGGCAGTCATAACTATATTGAGCATGTCAAGAATAATTCACCGGCACGAGTCGCTCGTATTGGATCTGCAATCTGGTGGCTCGCGCGCCACTAATGATCTCAATCGAAGAGCGCTCGATGCGCTGCGCGACGATTACTCTGCCTAATGGTGGAAGCGTGCCAGCGAGCGCAGACTACTAGCTAACTGTTTTAAGTCTAAAGCGCTTACCTCCAAGCTTGACACTCTGAGCCTCATGGGAGCTTATGGAGGCCTCAGTGGCGGCGGCGGCGGCGTCGGCGGCGGCAGAGAAGCGCAGCGTCGTTGCAAGCAGACCTCTCCCAGCGCCGCTGTCGCCGGCACTTGCTGCTGTCGAAGGCATCTGCGCCATAGCTCTCCACTGCCCGTATTTGGACGTTCTCTACTCCGTACCTGCCATTTACTGAATGTTTCGACACGCTTCTTTTACAGCTTACGTAAAGTGCCTAGGCAGAGATTTTTAGTTTCTGGAGGTTGACGTATAAGCGTTGCGTAAAGTTGCGTTTATCTCTGAGCAAACCGTCGAGACAAAACTTGACTCGCTCGCTCCATTTCAGTCTCCAGACGGCGACCCGTTCTCGCCGTAATATATATCTGCTCAACTTTGTTTTTTGTAGCACTTCGACATTACTAAGGAAAAACATATCCAGTGAAATGAGCAGGTAATGATTACATGTTGTGCATGCATGCAATGGCAGTTTTTACTTAAAATAAAATCCGCAAAGTCACGCATAGAAAAATAAAAAGTCGCGGATGTTTTCTGGATGGAACTGGAAGCCGATACGTCGTTCGGTACACGTACGGTAGCTGGTAGACTTCGCCTCACGCAACGAAGATTGAGCTGAAATCGTTGTTGAGTCAGAAGTACACTCGCAGGACGTCTCGCATAGCATTCGTTGAACGCGTGAGAGAGGTTCTTTGGTGAGAATCGTGGAAGTGTGGTAGCACCCGGTGAGCAAGCACTTCCGTTGCTAAAGCTCTTTTTCCGTTAAAGGCTAAGATCGGTAGTTTCTTGTTCGCAGACTGCCCGCAAGCGAGCTCGAGGTGGATGTAGCTGGCTCGGCAGAGCTGAATCGCGTTTGGCACGGAAGGATCTCTACGCGGCAGACTGTCTCTCCATTAGCCCGCTACTTTTACGCCGCTTAAGCGTATTAAGTGTGCCTTTTCCTGATTGCGCTTTTCTTCGTGGGTTAAAGGGATTGTCGTCGCGTGACGCAAACGCTCGCACCGTCAGGTGACTGTCTCGTTAACAGCATCAGCGAGAGACGCCGAGCCCGCCAGCTGATCCGCTCTGCAGGGCTACGCTCGGCGACGCGGGGCAAAGAAAGCGATACTCTCTCACACACTCTCTTAATAAAATTCTATTTTCATCTTAATCTCTCTCACTCACTATCTTTTGCTCTCTCTATCCCTCTAGAACTTTGTCTGTCTGCCTCTCGCCCTCGCTCTGTCTCTGTCTGTCTGTCTGTCTGTCTGTCTGTCTGTCTGTCTGTCTGTCTGTCTGTCTGTCTGTCTGTCTGTCTCTCTCTCTCTCTCTCTCTCTCTCTCTCTCTCTCTCTCTCTCTCTCTCTCTCTCTATCTCTCTCTCTCTCTCTCTCTCTCTCTCTCTCTCTCTCTCTCTCTCTCTCTCTCTCTCTCTCTCTCTCTCTCTCTCTCTCTCTCTCTCTCTCTCCCCCTCTCTCTCTCTTTCACTCTTTCTCTCTCCCCCTCTCTCTCTCACTCTTTCTCTCTCTCTCTATCGCTCTCTCGCTCTCTCGCTCTCTCGCTCTCTCGCTCGCTCTCTCTCGCTCTCTCTCGCTCTCTCGCTCTCTTGCTCTCTCTCTCTCTCTCTTTCTCTCTCTCTCTCTCTCTTTCTCTTTCTCTTTCTTTCTCTTTCTGTCTCTCTCGCTCTCTCTCTCTCTCTCTCTCTCTCTCTCTCTCTCTCTCTCTCTCTCTCTCTCTCTCTCTCTCTCTCTCTCTCTCTCTCTCTCTCTCTCTCTCTCTCTCTCTCTCTCTCTCTCTCTCTCTAGATTGCACTCCTGGTAGGTGTATGCCGGCAACACGGGCGTGGCCGCGGCGCCGTCCTGCAGCAACGTATCACACAAGAGCCGACGAAAGAATTTAAGCAGCGGATTTAGAAATATACACTAATAAAATAATATTAAAAAATCCTTTTCTCTCTTTCTCTCTCTGTCTCTCTGTCTCTGTCCCTGTCCCTCTCTCCGTCACTGTCACTGCCTCTGTCTCTGTCTCTGTCTCTGTCTCTGTCTCCGTCTCCGTCTCTGGCTCCGTCTCCGTCTCCGTCCGACTATGTCTCTGTCTCTGTCTCTGTCTCTGTCTCTGTCTCTGTCCCTGTCTCTGTCTCTGTCTCTGTCTCTGTCTCTGTCTCTGTCTCTGTCTCTGTCTCTGTCTCTGTCTCTGTCTCTGTCTCTGTCTCGGTCTCTGTCTCTGTCTCTGTCCCTGTCTCTGTCTCTGTCTCTGTCTCTGTCTCTGTCTCTGTCTCTGTCTCTGTCTCTGTCTCTGTCTCTGTCTCTGTCTCTGTCTCTGTCTCTGTCTCTGTCTCTTTATCTCTCTCTCTCTCTCTCTCTCTCTCTCTCTCTCTCTCTCTCTCTCTCTCTCTCTCTCTCTCTCTCTCTCTCTCTCTCTCTCTCTCTCTCTCTCTCTCTCTCTCTCTCTCTCTCTCTCTCTCTCTCTCTCTCTCTCTCTGGCCAGCTCTCGCTATCTATCCTTGCAGTTGCTTACCGCTGACTGACTCGCACGAGCATAGCGGCTGCGATCGTCGCGTGTCGCCGCCCCCCCCCCCGGTGCTCAAGTAAATCATTTTGGTGGTTTTCTCACGGTGGTAATGTTAGATTGTGGGCGTGTCATCGTCGTCACGTGGTTCCGCCCCCCCCCCCCCCGCCGACGTTCCATCCACCCAACGGGCTCGCTCCTTGCCGGCACGTGACACGTTCCTTGCCGCGAAATTCACTTTCTGCCTGTGCGTCGGCCTGTAAGCACGCTATCCACTCTCTTCTCTCTCTTAACACCACGTGCTCCGGAGCAGCACGCACACGGCTGCTATATCAGATCTACTCCCCCACCAGGCCAAGCATCGTACCACCCGCTTTTCGGAATCCAACAGTTTACCAGCACCACGTACAAACCTCGAACCCTTTGGAGACCATCCATTTAGCTCGTGTGCTCCTTAAGTCTGGAACTCACTCCCGACTTGCGTCAGAACATCCCCTTGACTTGACCACATTTAAAAAGAACTTAAAAACACACCTATTTAGAGCAGAATTTAGTGGGTCCCTGTGATTCATTCTTGATGTGCTTATGCGTGCTGACACTGCGCATGCTGCCACTAGCCACATTTGCATGCTGACCCTATGCATGTCACCCCTAACCATGTCATTCATGTTTTTTATCAAGCATGATATTACTCATCATTCAATTGTATTTCCCTTTGCAGCAATTGTAAAACGCCTAGAAAGAGATTTGAGTTCTCTAAGGTCACTTTTTCAAGTGCATTATTATTATTTTTATTATTATCATAAATCATATAATACAGCCGTCGTCGACAACGCCACGACTCGCTTCTGGGGGCTTCGCTCTTCGCCGTGCTGCCATCGCGCGCCCACGAGCCCATACAGGATGCTGTCGCTGCTTTTCGTCACGTAAATTTCGCGAGTGCATAGGACCGTGTTCTTCGGCAGCATGGCCGCCGCGGGACTACCAGCGGAATGACGCGCCAACGCAGCTCGTCACTCGTCGCTGTCAATTTATCTCTAAGCGGAATTCTTCTCGACTCGCGAACCGGATGTGGAAGCATTAGCGCTCGAGCTGAGGTCAGAGTGCAGGTTTGAGTCCGGTTCGCAGACTACCCTTTATTGCCTGCTGCAAGCGAAGTGATTGTAGTCATGGCGTTGCCATTCGATGGCCGCCAAGGCTTATTTTCGGCAACGTAAACAAAACTGGTGATGCGGATTATTTTTAATTTACTCCATCTTCACTTAATCATGCGCTTGCGACCCTGAAAGGAAACCCGAACGCGGCTTCAGCAAGGCGAGAGCGCTTCGGTCACCGAGACGAATCTGAACGATGACGCATTTTCCCGCGGCTGAAAGACATGAACGATCGCGCGTTGAGACTCAATTTTTCGGCGACATGGCGGCGTGAACGCGAGCAGATTTCGGCTGGATCTCATGCGCCGGCGGCTCACTTCCCCGCGCTCACTTTCCGAGAGCGCACGGCGTACTCTCAACTCGCCCGCTTCATCAGCGGCGTGGCCTCTCGGCTTGCGCACGATGCATTTAGTGCGGAAAATCCAGCGGACACATGCACGCGGAAAATATTTAAGCGTGGGCGTTGAGACAAAGCTTGGCTCGTAAATTTTTCACAGCTCATTGCAAATTGGGCCCGATGAGCGCAACAAGAAGAACGCGAAACGCTGGTCACGATACGTGCACTCGAACTCAAGCCCGCTTCTCTGATTTATGTCGGGAAAGCATTTTGCCGTCTACGCAACGGGAGGGCGTGAAACTTGTATGGTAGTAACGTAGAAATGCGTGCGATGAAAATGCAAGAGTTGAGGAAGTAATCGAAAGTGGCGGCTCAAATAGCAAGTCTCATCGCCTGTGCTATCACTAAAGGATGGTTGACTATTGTGACCGTATCCCGGATTCCCGTCAATAGCTTCCAAGGCCGGTGTGAGGGTAGCCGTATAGCACAAGCAATTTTCAGTAAATTTAAAGTTTAAAACAGTATTCAAATTTTTACCTTTACAGTACGATCAGATTTTTCGGCGATCTCTTTTTCGTGTTCGAATTCTCCTTCCGATTCTCTTCCAAGCATCACATTTCCCGACGACTAAGCTTCTCTCATTCGGATATCCTCGAATTTTTGCTTGAGATTTCTGCGCCCACTTTTTTAAGCAAGTCTTGGCGCACACTTCTCGGTTTACGTGAGCTCTATTAAAATTCAAATGGAAGCACTCCATCCAAAAGGACCACATTGCTAACGAGCTTGTAGTATCTCCGCCATGCCTCAATTTATAGCTAATCTGCGACTGCATACGGAGTTACTTCAAAATCTGTGCACTGGCTGTGCTGGGTACTCTAAAAACCAGGATGAATGCGTCCAAAAGGTGCAGGATATGAACAGCTGGTCCAGCCAAGCTTGACACGTATTAAAAACTGACGCATCATCCAACGATTAACACGTTTTTTTAAATATTTTTAATTTTCACTGTCGGCTTAAAATGTGTCCTGAAGTTCTGCGTCCTCAAGGCGAGCGGGTGGAGGCTAATCGCTGTGTGAGCCGGTGCGGCGACGCTCGGTAGAATGGCTAGCCTCTGTCGTGGCGCTGCAGAGACGCAGGGAGATGCATGAGGAGGCGTGGCAGCGGCGCGTCAAATCTTGGACTCCGCCCCGCCCACTCCATGATCCGAGTGACTGTAGGTTCAAAATGCCACCACAGGCCAGGAAGTAAAGTGTATGCTGGCCCTTTACGATCAAGGTCGTAGGTTGAAATCCTTTAGTAGGCGATCCTTTATTGCCTTCTACAAGCGGTAGTGATAGCTGTTAAGGCTCTTCACCTGCTGTACAAATGAGGCCATTGAATCAGCCAATATTCTACTTTTGCGAGATGTCGCCTGTGCATTTCATGTCGCCTGCTATTATTTACAGTCTCAAGAAGCTTAAAGTTTAGCCCATTCCGTAGGAAATCAGCGGCCCTTGGCGAAATCCTAGCCACGTCCGTGGGCTACCAGTGGGAGGCGGTGTCTTCCTAGGCCAGGCAATTCACTAGCTCAAACGTAAGTCCGCCGTTGGCTAAAAGCCACTTGATTGGACGCGAAGCAGCGATCGTGATGATCGGGCCACGAATCTCTACTATATCAATGAGAGAAAGCCCGCCAGGCAGCAACGTGGCACACTTGCGTCACCTAGCAAGATGGCGCACTTCCATCTAGCGGCAAGATGGCGCTGCTTTGTCTTCCGTGACGGAACTACTGTAACTCAGCGGAGCGAGCCTACCGGCAGTGAGCTGCTCATAACCTATAAAATAGTGTCACGTGTTGCATTCAAGAAACTCGGTTGACGGAGTTCAACAAAATCCGAAGAAATTTGTTGTTCCCTTTGATCATTTTTTAGAAGTGTTTAAAAGAAACCCACGTTCAAATGACAGCTTGGACGCACTAATTTTATCCTTCATCGTGGTCAAGATTCGTCAAAAGTCTGGAGTTGGTAGGTGCAGATTTTTCTTTAGTTCCTAGACATGAGTGCGGCGAATGTATTTCATGCGCAGTTTTTTGCTTCTGCTAAGATTAACATAAGAACACAATAAATATAGGTGGTTTAATGTGAAGTTATGGTCAGACTGATACGGAGCTATTGTAACTATTTGGTAGCCACGATTATGGTAAAATAGCTACGACACTCGTCTACAGCCATTCAACGTTGTACTTTAAAAAGTACTTAGTGGTTTTCACGCTGGAAGGAAAAATCTACCCCGCTCAAATCATTCTAAAGTATAACTAGAGTGTTTTTATTTTGCGTAATATTTCGTGAATAATAAAATCAAGCAAAAATATGCGAAACAATTGTCATGCTCCAGCGGTTGTTTGCAACTGGTAACGGAGCTGTTAATGAGGTACTAATATTTTTTTCTTATAAACTATGACGATATAAGACTCTATCTCAAGGAACGCCCGATTGAATGAACCACGGCTGATATAAAACCCGTGCAAGGTAATTCTTGGCACGCCCATCACTCCTCCTGAGACCTTGAACTGTCTTTGTCTTGTGACTTCCGCTTCCTAAGTCACCCTCAGCCTGTGTTATTTTACGGAAGGACATAACACCGAGAGGAGTGAAAAACGTAGAACTTAAATTTGACCCGGCAGGCAGGCCTGAAAGTCAACCGCACGCTGCAGCAGCTCATTCTTCGTTCTCCAGATGGTTTCTCTCTCTCTCTCTCTCTCTCTCTCTCTCTCTCTCTCTCTCTCTCTCTCTCTCTCTCTCTCTCTCTCTCTCTCTCTCTCTCTCTCTCTCTCTCTCTCTCTCTCTCTCTCTCTCTCTCTCTCTCTCTCTCTCTCTCTCTCTCTCTCTCTCTCTCTCTCTCTCTCTCTCTCTCTCTCTCTCTCGAGTCCCCCCCCCCACTTTCCACTGACGGGCAATTCCGGTCAAGGCTGCGTACCGCCCTGGCCGGTGTACGCCGGCAACCGGGCGTGGCCGCCGAGCCGCGCCGCAGCAGCGTATCACAAAAGAGCCGACGAAAAAATTTAAGCAGCAGATTTAGAAATATTCGCTATTAAAATAATAATAAAAAATTTATTAAACGTGCACTTACGCAGCCGAGCGTCGCGGCTCTCGCTCGTACGGCACTCGCATCGGCGTGATCGTCACTCGCGTCGTCACTGTCGTTTCGAACGGTCGCTTCGCGCCGACGCTGACGCATAGTCACGAGTGTCTGTCGACTGCACTGAATCCCATTGCAAGAGATGTCTCGTGCCAAAGGTGGTAAGTTGAAAGGGCGGAACTAGCCGATTCCGCTAGCGAGCCTTAAAAAGCGCGAGCGAGAGCGATTTCAGGTGCCGGGCAAGGATCCCGGCGGCGGCGGCGGCGGCGTCGTCTCGTGAGTTGGCCAATCGGTCTGCCATTCCCTTCCCCGCATCCTAGCGCGCTGCGAGTGCCCATCTCGATTGGCGATCCATAGACCGCGCTGCAGTTGCCCGGCCTGCGTTGGAGGAAGATTACGAAGATTTGGCACGTCGACCGAAGGCCGAATTCTAGAGCGGCGGCACGCGTCTCTCTGTTTATTTATTTAGTCAAATTTGGGGTCACCGTTACCGCAGTCGCTGCGACGGGCAGGGGGGGGGGCAGGAGAGCGAGCGCAAGAGAAGCTTTCTAGAGGGTCCACCACAACCACAGCTGCGAGGAGGCGTGCCGTAAGCCTGCTGCCTTATCGCACACCAACCTCGAGGAGGCCTCCTAGCTGGGTCAGAGCTCTTCAGAACAGTCCACGGCTGGCAGGAGAGCTCACGACCTCTGCGGTAGGCCGAGGCTTTGTTGTTTGCATGTCACTGACCGATCGGTGGTCCGACGAGGTTAGCAGGTGGAGTCACTGGCGACGGGGCAGAGGTAAAGCAGCACTGTTGCACAGTACCGACGCTCCTTGGCGGCTGCTGCAGCTGCTGCGTAGACATCATTCGCGAGAGACCAGCCAGCCACGCGGGTGTTGCACTCCTCGCTATCCTTGCGGCTATGTAGCTACTTCAACACGCCTGGCAGGTGCCTGATACCCGGCTCGATCGCCAAACCGATGGCTGAGACTTCTTTCCGATCTCCTAGCGCAGCTACACAACCGCGAACTAGAACGGCTGCCGCTGCTGCTGCTGCTACTGCTGTGGATGCATCGCACTGAGCACTGCCTGCCTGTGCTGCTGCCCCCCCCCCACTTGCACGGTCGCTGCAGCATCGAGGCTTGAATTCCGTGTGCAGCATCTCAGCAACTGCGACCACTCTGGCACTCTGGCACTGACGTGGATTGCAAGATGAGGGGCCAATGGATAAGGGAGCAGCTCAGCTCGAACCCCACAGCCACGACCGGTGCTTCCTAAATATTCAAGCCTGCGAAAGATGGTCCTCTACATTTTGTGTCTCGCTCTAATGTCCGAAAGCTGCTCCTCGTTCCTAGCCCTGGTGGGCGCGATTACTTGAGACTTGTCCCCCCCCCCCACATACCACATAACAGCCACGCAATACACACACACTCAAATCATAGTAGGTCCTTCCCCAGCACCTGCGGCTGGCGCAGCTGAGAGGGTGGCAGGGCACCGGCCCAGCAGACAGCAGTCGCCGAGCGCATGCGTAATCTGGCCAATAGGTCAGTTTGCTCCGATTGGCTCGCTTCACGTCCGCCCCTCTAGTTAGCTTCGATTGGTTCGTCGAAACGCGCTTAGCCGGCGCTGATTGGTGCCTTATGAGCTAGGTTGCTCTGGTTGGAGCCTCAGCCGTTGGACGCCGACAGGAACCTCGGGGCTGTACTGATGGGCGAGGATTGGTCACGGCGTCCAAGCGGTTGGCAGGATTGGCTCACCGAGACAGCTGGCTCGCCGAATCAGCTGCCGGCCCACCTGCTGCGGATTCTAGCTCCTGCTCCGCCAAAACCCTGAAGCCCTTCTCCGCCAAAACCCTGAAGCACCTCCACTGAAGAAATAGCAGTACCTGCTCCGCCGCTGTGTTGATCTTCGAGCAACCACCTGCATCCGATTGGAACAGTCCAATTCCGACTTAGCTTCTCGCCGACCTTCAGTGGCTACCAGTCAAGCAACCGATAGACTTCAAGGTTTTGTCACTCACTTGTAGGTCACTTCATTCATTGGCTCCAGCATATCTCTCAAATCTACTTCCCCACCAGCCCAAGCATCGTACGACCCGCTTTTCGAAACCTAAAGTTTACCAATACCTCGTAAAAAATCTCAAATCCTTCGGAGACAATGCATTTAGTTCGTATGCTCCCAAAGCCTGGAACTCACTCCCGACTTTCGTCAGAACATTCCCTGACTTGACAACATTTAAAAGTAAAATTAAAAACGCACATATTTAGGATAGCATTTAGTGATTCTCTGTTATTCGTTCTTGGTGTGCTCATGCGTGCTGACACAGTGCATGCTGCCACTAACTACACTTGCAAGCAGACCCTGTGCATGCCATCCTAACCACGTTATTCGTGTTGTTTATCAAGCATGATATTCCTCACCATTCAATCACGTTTCCCTTTACAGCAAATGTAAAGCGCCTAGAAAGAGGTTGAGTTCTCTAAGGACGCTTTATCCAGTGTACTATTATCATTATTATTATTATTACTAGTTACCAAGGCGAGCTAGCTGGGCCCATTGGTGTCAGGATCCGAACTAGTTGGCTGGGGTTGGCTCGCCGAATCAGCAGCTGGGCCGTCGAGCCGCAGACTCTCGCACCCAGGCCGCTGCCATCCTGAAGCTCTTTCCCATCCCCGCCTCCTCTGCAGGAATCGCAGCGCCTGCTCTCGCTGCGGCTCTCCATGCAACCACCTGCGTCCGATTGGAAGACTCCAATCACGACATTGCTACCAAAGCGCACTAGCTGTGGCCCTAAGTTCACAGCGCCTGCTTCCTGTCTCTGGTGACTTTGGAATTCTGCTTAAACTTGAACTTTAAAATTCTGCTTAAACTTGAGCTTAAAGCAGACCTATTTAGGACAGCAAGTAGTAGGTCCATGTGATTCGTTCTTTGTGTGTTTATGCGTGCTGACACAGTGCATGCTGCCACTAACCACACTTGCATGCTGACCCTGTGCATGTCACCCCTAACCACGTTATTCATGTTGGTTATCAAGCATGATATAACTCATCATTCAATCAAGTTTCCCTTTCCAGAAAATGTAAAGCGCCTAGAAAGAGATTGAGTTCCCTGAGGGCGCTTCATCCAGTGTACTATTATCATTATTATTATTATTATTACTAGCTACCAAGGCGCACTAGCTGTGGCCAAAGTGTGCAGCGACTGCTTCCTGTCTCTGGTGACTTTGGAATTCTTCTGGCTCTTACCTGCTCGGCTTACCTGCAGGGCATAGCGTCTCTCGGTAGTATGGCTTTGACTGTGTTACTTGAGCTACAAGGGGCGTTAGTCCTTGGACTGTATATTTCCACTAGTTTCTGCTGAGACCAGCTTCTACCCTCATAGGATATCGCTCAAGTAGCTCACCGCGGGCTCCTTATACCACACTTCCGTTTGATAGAAGGATGATGCATCGGTGGTACCTGGTTCTTGCTCTCCGGACTCCACTCAGTCAAGAGCTTTCTATCCGTTTCACACTGTCAGCCTCTCTGCCTTCTAGAAAGCTTATGGCTTCTTCCTGTTGCTTCTGCTCTTTCGAGTATTTATGCTGGTTTGGTCCAGTGGTTAAGGTGCTCGCCCCGATCAAGGTGTGGCCGAGGTCGTAAGCTCGAGCCCCGAGGCATAAGTAAAGCGCCTGAATAGAGATTAAGTTCTCTTAGGGCGCTATGTAAATCAATTGTATATGCCTGAATCTGTATTGCCCACTATACTTCTTTAAAATGCCATTACCCGTCTGCTTCTCTTCCTCTGCTCGCACTTTCCCTCTTGCCCCCCTCCCCCCCCCCCGCCGCCGCCTCAGTTCATCTTTCATTCATACTCGTGTCTCCCATTCTCAGTACGTCACTTCCTCCGCTCCCTCTTTCATCAGCCCGACGCTCCTGTTGTAAGCATGTTCACTTGCTCTCCTGCTCTGCCGTCGGATTATCAACAGCTGCTTCCTTCACTCCTCTACGTCCCAGTCCCTTCCTATGCTTGCATTGTGCAGCACGAAATACGCTACGTGCAGGCTCCTTCGTATGTGCATCTGTCAGCCGAGAGACTAGATCGATGATCAATATACATTAAATACAAACGACCTCACTGGCGTTTAATCTCATCGATCCGTGACTGTTTCAAAGCCTCTCACATTGACAGCAAGAAGAATTCTTGCTATACCTATAAGCGTATGCACTTCGCCTGTTGCGTGCGAACAGCGACCACCTGCTGGAAATGTAGCATAAGCTGCAGCCGAAGGTCATGATCAAAACTCTTGCTCAATGAGCTCATAGTCCAAAATCCGGCAGCTAGTCCCCCCCGGGATCAGACGAATGGGGGCAAGTGAGCAACAAGAGCCAGCTCAAGAGATGATGGATGGATGGCCGCCACCCGTCGTTTGCCCGTCGTTTGCTCCTGAGCAGCTCGGGGCCTTCCTGTCCTTGCTGCAATCGCCGTCGCTCGGCAGAGCAGCATAGATATAACTTGTGACGGCCACCGGTAAGCTTGTTCCCTCGTCAGGGCGGTCGGCTAGCAGCAGTCTGTGCTGCCGAGGCAGGCGCTGCGGTCTATTTGATCGATTTATGGAGCTGCCATTCCAGGCGGGTGGCTGAAGCTTGCCGCCTGCCATAGCTGCCTGTGGCTGCCTTTGTCGCCAGATTTAGACCTGCATGTCAGTGCTGCAGCAGCTGTCGCTGCCGATGCTTGCGATTAGTCTCCCCCCCCCCCAGCTCAGTTTGATCTGGTGCAGTAGTAGGCGAGAGTCGGGCAGCTACTGAGCTCATCGGTAGCTCCCGTGAGCCGGCCTAACACGGCCATCGCAGAGGCTCGTAGTCCTGCTCCTCTGCTGCATCTCCTGGGCCCCCTTGCAACCCAGCCGCCTGCAGTAGGCAAGCAATAGCAGAGGCTCTCAGTCCTGCTCCTCTGCTGCATCTCCTGGGCCCCCTTGCTACCCAGCCGCCTGCAGTAGGCAAGCAACCTGTTAGTCGGCCCAGCAGCTGGCTGAGCCTACTTCAAAAGCAGGCAGGCACTTAAAATCCAGGCCGAGTCCTCCAATGCTGGCAGCCACCGGGCCATTTTAGGAGTCCTGTGGAGCCATTGAGCCTACGGAGGAATGCAATGATCACGGCCCTCCACCGGGCGAAGGTGGACGGTGAGTCATAGTGGCAGTGCAGCTGCACCTCAGCCAACACAAAGTGCACGAGTGGCTCACACCCAGCCTGAACCTGGACGAGGGCAGCCTTGGTGGGCTCTGTGGGGGGGGGGGGGGGGAGCAGGGGGAGGAAGGAAGAAAGAGATGGCCATTTGGGTTGGTGGCTATTCAGATGTGCCCAGCGGCGACTGAGAGTGCAAAGTGCCAGTAGAAATGCTAGTAAAGTTAATTTAGCCCCCAGCACCAGCCGGCCATGGATCGTCTAGGTGGACTAACCACCTTTGACTGGCTGACTCACATGAGGCCGGCTAAGTGCCGGGAAGATTGCTAGGTATTCTTCCTACTTCCAAACCGACCTCGTGGCTGCTACTAGGAATCCCACGGACTTGAGAACACCGGCGCGATGCAGCCCAGCCGTTGTCTCCGACGATGATGGCCGCTTGAAGGTGAAGCTTTGCAGGCCCAAGCTGGCAATTAATGACCAAGATCTGCTCCCTGCCGCCGACAGGGTAGGGGAGGACTACTTCGCTTGGCCGCTCACGGCTGCTCTTCATCCAGCAGCATCCGGTCTCGGGGTGCCATTTGAAAGGACGAGCTTCGCTATGTGATAAACGGAGGGAACGCTCAGCAGCTGCCGCTTGACTAAGAAGGCTGCGAGCCTTGATCCCTTTATGCTGCCCTCAGATGGCCTTTGTATGAGTACGTCTGCTCAGGCGTGACATCTGAGAAAGGAAGTGACCTTCGCTCGCTCTCCGTCAGTCCGTCCTACTCTCTAGCCCGATCTGTTGACCTCTTTCTCGGACCTATCGCTCCTTGGCGAGCACGCTCTCTCTCTCTCTTTCTCTGCGTGAGATTGTGAGTGTCTTCGTACGTGTGCATGTTTGTGTGCGTATGTGAGCCAATGTCTGTGTCCCTACGTGTGTTTGTTTACATGTGTGTTTGCCTAAGTGTAAGCGCTTACGTGTGTGTGTGTCTGTGTGTCCCTATGTCTGTGTCCCAATGTGTGTGTCACGTGTGCATGCCTGTGCCTGCCCACTCATGCTTTTTCTTCCTTTATCTCCTCATTATACTCTCTTTGTTCTCCATCTTGTCTGTTAGTGCCTCCAAGTTGTCCCTCCGGCTGAGGTCCATGAAGCTGGGCCACTCTGCAGCAGCACCGTAATGGTAATCCAGCATACTCTCACTATTCCTTTTTTCTCTACAAGCTGCTTCAAAGAATGCTCCAATTACAAGAGCGAAAATTCCAATCGCTGCAGTTTTTCGGCTTCGCTAGCAACAGCAACTGTCTAGATCACGAGAGCCCACGCGCTTCGGTGGGCTGCATCTGCATCTTTGAGGTGGGATGACAGTGCGAGTTCTGATGTGTACCGTGCTTAAGCATTGTGCTTCGTGCGGGTGGGATTGGGCAAGCTGGCGTGCAACGAGATGCACGCTTGATTGCACTGTGGCTGTAAGTGATCATGGTCACATCTGCGAGTCCTTGAACCTTCTCGGACTAGCAAGCACAAAATCCACGAGCAGACTTGTCTGCTACCTCTGCAGTAACGCAAAGTTATAAGTTCGTCACCTGTGTGCCGCCGTAATGCCAACAATAAGTGTCCGAGTACTGAAACATGCCCGCTTGCTTCAGTTAGTAATAGCAATAGTACTGTTAAAGGCATTTACATTGGCACCAAGTGAATTAAATCTATTTCTAGGCACTTTGTGCAGTTTCAAAAGAAGCTTTAAAAGGTTAGCTGATTACCGGCCTCAATTACATAGCAGGGCTAGGGCTTTGCCCGAAATCCCCAAAGCTTGATTTGGGCAATAGAGAAACACCCAATTCAGGACTCAAAATACGATCTGCCTTTCGAAATGCGAGCACCTTATCACACGGGCTAAGACTTCGCGTAGCGATATTATGCACAATCTCAATACGCACTTGCGCTCGCAGGAAGTTGGCACGCCTGTGATGAACAGGTAGAACAAGTTAGAGCAGGTCGATAATTAGTTCCTCCAGTTCGGGTCCGCCAAAGGTTTCTTTAGACTTGGCTGCAGCTTTTCTCTTATGGGTTTAGTGTCGTTTGCCTGTCGTTCCTTTCTGCGTTAGTTGGTAGGTATCGCTCGCAATGTGATGTGCATAGATGAGAGCGAGGCTGTCATTTCGCTTCTGTTGCTTCATTCAAAGCGGACACAGTTTCTTCAGCAAATAGAACGTTGTTTCAAACGACTCAAGATTTTCCGATTTTTTCAAAGATTCTACTGGGGGCTTACTGAGGTTAGCCTTTGTATTCTTGGCGACCTTTTGGCAGCCACGGCTCTCACCCAAAAAAACCAGCCATTTTGCAATCCTTGAGGAAAACGTGGAATCTAGCAACTTTGTCTCGTGCAACTATTGCAGAGAATGGCGAACGATCGCAACCGAGCGATGACTTCTTTATTAAACCCACCAACTTGATGCAGGCGATCGCTTTATTTAAACCGGCGGTCGTCGCGGAAGGCACTCGGATTACGCGTGGACGCATTTCCTTAAACAGGTCAGCTTAGCGTAGCGGAGCCTGTGCGGCTTTCCTCGCTCTGCCGATAGACAACAGGCTGCGCATGCGTACACGTTAGCCAACAGGCTGTGCATGCGTATACGGTAGCCGACAGTCGGCAGCACTTTGCGAAAGGGAAAAGCAAAGCGGACGATTGAGGCTGACAGCAGGTAGTCGAGGGCGCGAGAAGCATTTGAGTAGTGGCTTCGGCGCGTCGGCTTGAGAGGCCGCGCCGGTGCTGGCAGCAGACAGACGAGAAGATGACGTTGCACGAAAAAATGGCGCGAAGTCCCACAGCCGGGAATAGCGAGCAGACGAAAAATTCTCGCTGCTGCTACTGCGGCACCTTCGATTGACTACTGCTACGACCCCAATTCACTGCCGCACGTTAGCTTAGTTAAAGTTGCTCGCACTTCACGAACTAGGTCTCATGAGATTGAGTGCTTCATCCGGTGGTTCTGCACCGTCGACACAGCGAGCTGTGAACGATAACTGCTAAGACTACTCTACCGCTGTACGAGAATGAGGCAGGTGCATCAGCTGGCCTTCAACTTGGCGCTACGTTGCCACATCCACGTTTGGGTGTGAGACCGCCTTATAAGGCTAGGTAGGATCTTGCGGCTGTCTTTAGCCACTGCGGAGCGTCTAGCTCGTTGCCAAGCTGCATTCGAAGGTACGAAGAGTCCTTGAATTAAATGCCCGTAGCACGCAGACACAGGCCGCGGTAACGTTTGCCCAATGTGACTCGAATGACTTTACCAGAGCGGCAATTTAGCTGGACTCAGGCATGGCTCGACGGACCACTTGATAAATTTATCTCGCGCCACCTCAGCCCTGGATTCCATCCGTGCGTTTCGCAGAGCTCGCGAGCCTTTCCGATATACGTAGAACGAGGCATTAGAGCTGAAACCAAGCTTCAAGACCACTGCCGCCGCCGCTGCGGTGGTGATGGTACTGCTATGCGCAATCTGCCTGCCCGGATTGTTCGCCGAGCGAGGTGCTGCCTGGCGCTTGTTCATCAGCTGAGCTCGGGCCGCCACAGCTGCAGGTCGTCATCAGCAGAGGAGGCAGCAGGCCCAGCGCGAGGAATACTACGACGTTGCCGAGCGTCTCCTGCAAGCGTGCAGGGCCTGCGACGCGAACGCCGCATTGAGCATCCTCCGCAATCACTCGATCGACACCAGCTCGATAAAGGACTCCTGTGAGTGGGCGCTGCTCGGAGCGCGCGAAGCTCATCCAGCAGCCGACGCTGACCTGCTGGTCTGTCTCTGCGGAGATCGCAGCGGCGCATCCTCGCTGTGGCGCCGACGTGCGACCGACGGAGCCGCCGGAACGACTTTTCTCTCCTCCCGCAGCTGGCAAGCCGATCATGGAGGTGGCTCTTCGCTCCGGACCGAGACACCTTCCGGAGATCCTTCTTGGCTATGCCAGGCGGCCTGACGCATGCAACTGGCTTGGGCAGACGGTGCTTCACGTCAGCGCCGAGCTCGGCCAATGGTAAGGCGGGTGGTGCCCCTCCCTCTCCAGTCGCCCTCCAATAGCAGCCGCCCTTGAACAGCCTCTGCCCTCCAACACCTGCCGCCATCACTGTCCAACTGCTACAGCCGTCCACTGCAGCCAGCCATCCTAAAAAGTAATAATGATAACATTAATAATGCGCTTAATAAAGCACCCTCAGAGAACTCAATCTCTTTCTAAGCGGTTGTACATTTGCTGCAAAGGAAAATGCAATGGAATGGTGAGTAATATCATGCTTGATCAACGAACGCCATGAATAACATGGTTAGGGGTGACATGCACAGGGTCAGCATGCAAATGTGGTTAGTGGTAGCATGCACAGTGTCAGCACGCATAAGCACATCAAGCACGAGTCACAGGGACCCACTAAATGCTGTCCTAAATAGGTGTTTTTAAGTTCTGTTTAAATGTGGTCGTGTCAGGGATGTTCTGACGCAAGGAGAGAGGGAGTTCCAGGCTTAGGGAGCATTTGAACTAAATGCACGATCTCCAAAGGATTTGAGGTTTGTACGAGGTATTGGTAGACTGTTGGATTCCGAAAAGTGGGTGGTACGATCCTTGGCCTGGTGGGTGAGTAGATCTGAGAGATAGACTGGAACCAAAGAATGAAGTGACCTAAAAGTTAGCAACAAAACTTTGAAGTCAATCCGTTGCTTGACTGGTAGCCAGTGCTGGTCAGTGAGAATTGGTGTAATGTGGCAACTGCGACGCTCACGACAGACAAGCCTAGCTGCAGAGTTTTGCACCAGTTGCAACCGCCTGATCGTACGTGCCGGTGGGCTAGTAAGCAGTGAGCTGCAGAAGTCGAGACGGGATGTCACGAATGCATGGACTAACATAGACGTAGTATCCTTATCTAAACAAGCCCGAATTTTAAAAATGTTATGCAGCTGAAAGTAGGCAGTTTTGACTGTGGAGCTGATGTGGTCGTCCAATGAGACGTCACTTTCGAATATAAAACATAGATTTCGGGCTGATTCAACAGATATGCTGGCAGAGCCAATTTTGAGCGTCAGCCTTTCCAATTTCTGAATCACACTGGGTTTGCCCATAACTAGTAAGTTAGTTTTATCATCGTTTAGTTTTAGAAAATTTGCTGCCATGCATGTGTGGATGTTATCTATACATGCAGCAAGTGAGTTTAGAGAATTTGAGGTGCTCGAAGGCTGGGAGGGATCAAAGCAAAGGTACAACTGAGTGTCATCCGCATAGAAGTGAAAGCCTAGATTGTGATTGGATATCTTATCAGCAAGAGGGAGAGTATAAACCGTAAAAAGAACCGGACCTAGCATGGATCCCTGAGGTACCCCATATTTCAGAGGTACCTCGGTTGTCCATTCACGTCAATACTCTGGAGTCTCCCACTGAGATAGGACCTGAACAATTGCAGTGCAGTACAAGTGATGCCCAGGCGAGATGAGAGGTGCTCTAGAAGAACTTTGTGATCTATAGTTCCAAAAGCAGCCGAAAGATCAAGCAAAACAAGCAAAGACACTCTACCTATGTCTGCATTCCTAAGTAGATTTTTGAATACCCTAAGCAATACTGAGTCTGTGGAGTGATTAGCTTTAAAGCCAGACTGGAACTTACTTGCAAGGTTTGACGCTTCGATATGTGAGTTCAGCTGGCCTGCCACGACCCGTTCCAGTCTCTTAGATAGAAATGGTAGAAGAAAGACTGGGCGGTAGTTGCTTAAGTTCTCTTGGTCTAGTGTCGCTTTTTTGAGAAATGGCCTGACTACAGCTTTTTAGAAAAATGCTAGAACATGACCTGAGGCTAATGACATACTAATGATGTTAGTTATGCATGGTAGCAGCAGATCAGTGCAACGTAGGAGCAGGACACTCAGAATAGGGTCCACAATACTTGTCGTCTTCTTTGATTGGGATATGAATTTCAGGACAAGATCCCTTGTGACCTGCTTAAATGTAGACATTGAGGTGCAGCCAGGAATCAAGATACAGCATTCTAGGGGGGATGTTGTCATCGCAGGGATGGACTCCCTGATCTTGTATATCTTCTGCACAAAGAATCGAGAGAAGCAATCGGCTAGCTCATCACAAGGATCATCAGGTAAGGAGCTAATCTGGGAGCGGTTGAGGAGATCGTTGATCGGACATCAGCATTTTTGGATTGTGCATCGGCGATTCAACCATGTTTTTATAGAAGCTAGACTTGGCCTTTGCTAAGATCGATTGGTACGACCTACAGTAGTCTTCATATGCCTGTCGATGGACAGTCAGTCCCGATCTTTTGTATTCTTTTTCAAGCTTGGGCATAGTAGACCTGGCTAGTTTAATGTCTGTGGTAAACCATAGGCCGTCTGGGCGAGGGAGCACAGTGCACTTTGTCAGAGGTGCAAACTCGTCGAGCATGTGCGCTAGTGTCGTGTTGTAGCAATCTACCAATGATGACAGGTCGGAGGGAGGACTAAGCAGCAGATGTGAAGCAGATATTCTCGCACGGACAGTATCAATGTCAAGGGTCTCGAGGTTTCGCGATTCACAGGTTATTTTAGAGGAGGAGGTGGGCACAAACTGGAGATTGAATGAGATCTGCATGTGGTCAGATAAGCAGGATTTGGTAATAATTGGTGATGACAAAGTGCTGTTGTATGAAAATTCTAGTCGAGTGTGTGACCCTTGATGTGAGTAGGGCCATGCACGTGAGCCACAAGAGATAATGAGTCAGTCAATGCACATAATTTGGTGCTGAAAGTGTCAGATAAGTTATAAAGGTGAAGTTGAAATCATGCATAACGAGGAAGGATCGATTTCTTGCACACAGAATCGAAATGAGATCGGAGAAATCTGAGATAAAGGAGGATTTGGTACCTGGTGGGAGATAGACTACTGCCACTATCGGTAGCTAGTTTTTGGGTGAGACCAAGACAATTGATTCAAAAGACTGCTTCGAGGGTACCGCAAATGCCTTGAAGTTGAATTTCGAGCACACGATTATAGCAACTCTGCCTTCAGTTTTGATTGGTCAAGGGATGTGAAAGAACGAGAATCCAGATGGGGTAGCATCTTTAATTGTCGTGCAGTTTATCAATTTTAGCCAAGTTTCAGTTAGGGCGAGCAGGTCGATACCATTTTCAGAAATAAGGTCGCTTATTACCAGAGGTTTATCGCACATTGAGCGAGGATTCCAAAGGCAAGCGTTAAGTCTGGCCGCTTGAATTACAACAGGGCTAATGACCACTACGTTAGAAGGCGAGAAAAAAGGCGCCGTCGCTGCCCTATTGCCCACCGCAACCGTCGCCGTGCGTCGAGCCGCCAGTCATCGGACGCTGCGGCTGCGTTTCGGTGCAGCCGGGTTCTCTGGCCGTCTTCTTCTCAGCCGTTTGCTGCCGCAGCCGCCGCCGCCAACCGTCGTTCGAGCCGACCGAGAGCCGCCTAAAGGCCGGCGGAACGCCGCTGCCGCCAGCGCGAGCAGTCGCTGTCGCCATTCGGCGGCCGCCGCCCGAAGTGGGCCTCTTGCGGGTGCTCAATCCGGGCGCTAAGGCGGAACGAGCCGACCGCATCCACCGCCGCCGTACTGCCACTGCCTCGCTTTCTCGCGCCGTTGCAGTGCTTTCGTGCGACAACTCGTTCAATTCGGCTACGACTTGGAGGCCCGCGATAGCAACGGCTGCACGCCGTTGTTTTTCGCTGTCAGACGAGGCCAGGCAGAGGCCGTCGCACTTCTGCTCGCCGCCGGTGAGAGAGCGCCTTCTTGTCATTCGGCCGGACGTCCACGGGGCTCGCTCCAAAGATAAACGGCCGCGCCGCCGCACGCACTCGACCAAAAGGAGGAGAGCCGGGAAAACCCTAGCCTCGGGCGCCAGAGAGCCGAACGCTGGCGATTCGAGGGCGACGGATGCGGCGGCGGCCCACCCGTCTCGAGAGAGAGCCATGTGGACCGGCGCATCCGTCGCCCTCTCTCTCTCTCTTTCTTTCTATTTCTCTCTCTCTCTCTCTCTCTCCCTTTCTCTCTTTCTCCCTTTCTCTCTCCCCCTCTCTCTCTCTCCCTCTCTCTCTCTCTCTCTTTCTCTCTCTCTCTCTTTTTCTCCCTCTCGTTCTCTCTTTCTCCCCTTCTCTCCCTCCCTCTCTCTTTCTCTCTCTCTCTCTCTTTCTCTCTTTCTTTCTCTCTCTCTCTCTCTCTCTCTCTCTCTCTTTCTCCCTCTCTCTCTCCCTCTCTCTCTCTCTTTCTCTCTCTCTCTTTCTCTCTCTCTCTCTCTCTTTCTATTTCTCTCTTTCTCCCTTTTTCTCCCTCACTCTCTTTCTCTCCCCCTCTCTCTCTCTCCCTCTCTCTCTCTCTCTCTCTCTCTCTCTCTCTCTCTCTCTCTCTCTCTCTCTCTCTCTCTCTCTCTCTCTGTCTCTCTCTCCCTCTCTCTCTCTGTCTGTCTGTCTCTCTCTCTCTCTCCCTCGAGCCGCACAGCGAAGGTTGCTACCGCTGGCGCGCACTAGCGGTCTTCGAGTAAAAGGCAGGGCTAATTTTCCTACCTGCGAGGAGGATGGCAGAGGAGGGAACGGGGAGGTCGCAGAGCCGACAGAGCACCGCCGCCGCCGAAACGTCGCTCGAGCAGCAGTCGTGCCACGCCTCCCGGACGCTGCTGAGGCGGCGGCGCCGCCTTAGAGCGTCGCATACGTGGCCTCGGATTGCCGGAATGCGGTGCCGAGTGATCTAACGGAGATGGTCCTTTGCACCCGGAGACGACGACAACGACGAGGCGGCTCGCGTAGAGCGACGCCGCGTGCGCGTCCTTCCTGCCGCCCACCCCCCACTGCGCCCGCTCGCGACGACGACAACCGCGGCGCACGCGAGGGCGTCAGTCGAGTCAAGCCGAGCGCAGCAGCGAACGAATCGCGGCTCCAAGCAGAGACTCTAATGCCACCGGCGCCAATCGACGAGGGCGCACTGGCGCGGCGGCAGCACACGCCGGCGCCGGAAAGCCCAGCAAGAACTCGCGGCACTCTCGCGAACGCGAGCGCCTCGCGGACCAAGAGCGGGTACAATAGAGCACGAGCATGCATCCTTAGCAGATTAGCGCTGCCGAAATCCTCAGCTCGCCGGGTCGCCCAGCCGGAGCGAAGCTCTCGACTTGGGCTCGGCCGGCGGTCCACCGCCTCGTCGGCAGTGCTAAGTGCCGAACGAAACAATCGCTGCGTGCTGCTGTTCGTTGCAGGCTGCAAGGTCGACGCTCGGAACATCTGGGAGGAGACGCCCCTGCTCTACGCTTGCAAGCGAGCTAACACCCGGGTAACGGCTCAAGAGCGCCGAGTTGGCGCCAAGCATGACGCCGCCGCGGCTAGCAAAAGCGATCGGCCGTCCGACAGAGTCCGCTCGCTTTGCGGCAAGCTTCCGATGGCTGAGAAGCCTAAGCCTGCGGGTCGAGTATCACCCACCTTCGCACGCCCGACCGAATGGCCGCCTCGCTGAAACCTGCCGCTGGCGGCTCGTGCGTCTCGCTCGCAGGTCGTGAGCTTTAAAGTTGTGAAGCTGCTCATGGAAGCCGGAGCCGACATACACGCCACCGACCTGCTCGGAGAGTCGCCGCTGTCCGCAGCGATCAGCTCGCGACGCGAATCGACCGCGTGCCGGCTCGTCGAAGCAGGTTTGCGAGAGGGGAAAGGCCAGCAAGCGGCCAGCGGTGGCGACGACGCTCTGACCGGAAGGCGGGGGGGGGGAGCGGCGGTTGTGGAGCGAGAGAAGCGGGCCGACGACGCTCGCTCCGAGCGCTGAACCCACGAGAACATGAAATGTCTGCTCGGCGCTCTCTGCTTCCAGGAGCCGATGTCAACGTTCTGGACATGAACGGCTGCACGACGCTGCAGCTCGCCGTCGAGCACGAGCTCATGGAGCTCGCCATTGAGCTGCTCCGATATGGCGTGCGCTTCGGCCGAGGCGTGCCTCGAGACGGCCAGCTGCTGCACACCGTCGTCGAGCGACTCAACCTGAGCTGCGCCGAGGCTCTGCTGGATCGTGGCGCTGACGTCGACGTGGTAAGGGCCCGGCGGCGGGCTGAGCGTGGCGGCTCGCTGCCCCTCGCCGACGTCTGTGCTGCCGCGCCGGAAGCTCGCGTCCGACGGCCTCGAGCGGTTTCGCCCGTCCGTTGGTGCGTGCAGGTAAGAAGCGACGGGATGACGGCAGTTGCCATCGCCACGAGGCTGGGCGACGCCGCGATGCTGCGGCTGCTGCTCAGTCGCGGCGCAACGGTCGACTCGCTGCCCCACGAAGGCTGCGATCCTCGCCGGCCAGGGCCTTGCCGCAGGCCGTACTGGGATCCGCATCCTCATCGCAGCCTGCAGGCACTCTACACCGTCAGCGCTCGTGGCAATTGGCCGTTTTTCGACATCCTGCTGGCGCACCACCATACGTAAGTGGCGCGAGAGCTAGCCGTGCACGCTTTCCGTGGGACGACACCTCGCGAGAGTAGTCGTTCGCATGTCGGTGCGGGTACTTGATGAGGACCCCCATTCGTAGACCTGTAAATAGCTTAGACGGCAGCCAAACGCTGCAAGGGTGCTGCAATGCGATAGAGTGAGATGGAGGTAGGAAGTTAGAGAGATACAGAGACAAAGACAGGAACGGAGAGAGACAGGAGAGAGTCAGAGACAGCGAGAAGGAAGCAGGACGGGAGCCAGAGAGGGAGAATGAGAAAGAGAGAGAGAAGAAGAAGTTAGAAACGGGGAGAGTTCGTAAGAGCGAGTTAAAATGAGATTGGACGAGTAAGCGAGAGAGAAAGGGAGAGATAAAGAAGGGAAAAGAGGAGTGAGGGGAGAAACGAGAGAGCAGCCGAGGCCAAACGAAGAGCCAAAGCGAAGGTCGGCTTTGATGGTGAAACTGGAAAGTTTCTTTGCTCATTTTGCATGCTAGTCATATTTTGATTGGTCGCTAGATTATATTTGTAATAATAATACGCTTGAAAAAGTGCAGTCGGAGAACTCAATCTCTTTCCTGGTGATTTACATTTGCTGCAAAGGAAACAAGGTCGAATGGTGAGTGGTATCGTACTTGATAAACAAAATGAACAACATGGTTAGGGGTGTGTGGAAGAAAACGACGCTTGCAGCCTGCGAGCACTGGGCGGAGACCTCGCGAGGGCTCTCAGGCTGCCTACGAAGCCGCAAGCTCACGACTGGTGGATGGGCAGACGATGACTCGGCAGTCCTGCCCAAATCCATGCATTGGCGGCATCTGTGGGTACATCAATCTACCACAAACTGCCGCCAGCTGTCGGGCAGGTTCGGAACGAACAATGGTCCGACAGTGCGAAAAACAACGCATGCATGGAATATAAGGGTTGCCAGAGGAGTACAACGAAAGGGGAGGGCTAGATCCCTCGACGCCGGCAGCCGTCTAGTGTGTGTAGACTGGGCTTGGCTGCCGTCGCGTGAAATAAAGGTTTTGGTGTTGGAGCCAGCAAACTTGTTGCTCGGTCGCGCTACACAGCCCGACGACAGGTCGTGCGGAGGGCTGTCACAGGGTGACATGCACAATTTCAGCATGCAAGTGTGGCGAGTGGCAGCATGCACAGTGTAAGCATGCATAAGCGGATAAAAGTCAAATCACAGGTTTTCACCAAGAGCTATCATAAATAGGTGAGTTTTTAATTTCTTTTTAAATGTAGTCAAGTCAGGTGATGCCATGACGCAAGTCGGGAGTCAGTTCCAGGCTTTGGGAGCATAAGAACTAAATGCACGGTCTCCAAAGGATTTGAGGTTTGTACGAAGTATAGGTAAGGAGTTAGTTTCTGAAAAGCGGGTAAGATAAAGCTTGGCCTGGTGTTACGATAGCCTTGGCCTGGTAGTATGATGTCTGCGCAGCATCATGCTCCTGTAGGTTAGCTGAAGAAGTATGTCGTCATACAGTCATTCTTAGTGGCAGATTACTAATATCTTGCCCCGAATCGGCGTTAAAATAAATAAATCCTAGCTGATTAAACAGCCTCTTTTTGTATAGCGACAGAAGAGCCTGTACGGCTATCACCACCGCTTACAGTGGCGATAAAGAATCGCCCACGGCAGGAATCAAACCCACGACTTCGGGACCGAGGTCATGAAAGCAACCGCCTTACCTAGTGTGCCATCACGGCCAGGTGCAGGGGTTGAGTTAGAAATCTGGCACAGTAACCCTTTACTAATTGGATACTCCAAAGACCGATCCCTATAAGTAGGTTAGCCTAGCTGTTCGCTGGCTTTAAGCATTTTCGTTCTGGTCATGGCTTCTTGCTATATCTATCGCAGCATTTGACAGGCGACTGGCAGCTGCTGGGCGGAAGTGGCATACCGTACAAGCGTTACAATCGTGGCAGACACGATATGTAAGCCGGGGTGCTGACGAAGAACTGAAAACTTGTCAAGTTAGACAGAAACAGAGGTTCACCTGAACAAGCTAGCTTTCGAGGTTCAGCCAGCACCCTAGACCCAGACCTTGGGCTAACTGATGGGGTGATCCAAGCGTCGACTCTTATATACAGACGAACGTTTGCTGAACCATCTGCCGAGCTCGCGATGAGCAGGCTCCTGCCTGTCGGGTCCTATACCGGCGAGCTTCACTGAAAGAGAGTGAGCCCATGTGCCCGTCCCATTTTTGCAAACACTGTATCTGTTTACCTGCAGAGATCAATGCCCAAACTCGACACTTTACCGCAGCTCATCCTAAAGCGGGGCCGATGCTGCCGTCTCTATTTTGAGACAGACTTGAGCAGGCTTTCTTTCTTTCTTCTTGGTTTTTTATGCAAAACTTGTCGATCAATCAAGCCAAGTAGCTCAGAAATCTATGCCGAGGTAGCGTCCGGTCGATAAGTCGCGAATCCTTCTTGGAATCGGCAGCGCTCTCACAAGCTGAGCGAGCTCCCGTTCCGTCACCGCATGCCTTCGCCGTTCCGGCACTCCCGACGAGCGTTGGAACGTTCGCATGTCACATCCGGTTGGGCATTTTCTTTCGCCGACAGGTTTCCGCACGAGTTGCTTCGAGCCCTGCGGAAGATGTTCGTCTCCAACTGGGACCTGATGCAGGAAGCACTAGCTCCGGCTGACTTCCAGGCCATCGTGAGGCGTCTAGAAGCCACCACTTCAACAGTGCCTTCGCTGCAGTTTCTCTGTCGTGGCGTCATCCGGCGATCCTTGGGCACTCAGTCCGGGAGCAATGCTGAGAAGCTGGACCTGCCAAGGACGCTGGTCCAGTACATCAGGATGGACAGAGAGTGGCGCGAGTTGGATGCTCGCTTGTTCGTGGCTGCAGGAGGCAATTCCAGAGCGACAGTGAGTGGTGCCAGAGCAGCAGTAGGGGGTGCCAGGGCGGCAAAAGACGGCGCTGGGGCGGCAGAAGGCGGCGCTGGGGCGGCAGAATGCGGCGCCGGGACGGCAGAAGGCGGCGCCGGCACGGCAGAAGGCGGCGCCGGGATGGCAGAAGGCGGCCCTGAGGCGGCAGAAGGCGGCGTAAGAGCGGCACAAGGTGGAGCCGGAGAGGCACAATTTGATGCCGGAGAGCCAGCAGTTGCCGGTCCGGTCTTTGGCGGCTGTGGAGCGGCAGTTGGCCTTGCGGTTGAACCCAGTGGCAGCATTGGACCTGCAGAGGTGTCTGATGATGGTGACAACTGAAAGCGGTGGAGGAGCCAGCAGGAGCCAGGTGCAGGAGCCAGCAGCAGCAGCCGCGGCGGAGGAGCTTCGTGGTGCCAATTACCATCTCCAAGAGACCTTGTGGTAGCTAAGGTAGCTCCGGGCGTGACCTTCATTCGAATAGAAGGAGAGATCACTAACATCATCAGGAGAGTCGCTGGAGTACACCATGCGAATGCAGAAGCACAGATGGCTTCGTCAAAGCTGCTCCAGCAGGTGTAGCAGTTGTCGGTGACTGAGTCAACGGTGTCGAGCTAGCCAGAGACACGGAATGAAAGCCAGTGAGGAAGTTGGACCAAAGGAAGAAGGAAGTGCGATGAAGAAGGAAGAAGAACGTGACAAAGGAAGCACCGAATCCAGGCTTGAGCCTGGGGCTGCGCCACCGAAGCTCCAGGCTGCTATCCGACTGCGGCTGCCACGATGGAGGCAAGGGCCACGGCAGCTGCGATGTAGCCGGTGACGTCACTGGGGCTTCCGGTGGCGGTGCCGGATCCAGCTGTAGCCACATGCCTGCGACCGGCTGTGCCGGACCACGCAGCCGTAGCGCCCAGGGTCAAAGCGGTATTTATACAACCGGAGGCTGGGCAGAGGCAGTGGATGCAGGAACCGGAGGCCCGGCTCCGCTAGATGATGCCAGGAACAAGCGAATAACCTCCGAGCTAGGATTCGTATGTCAGGGGGCCTGCCGCTGGGCCGCGCCTGTCCCGGCTCGGCCCAATAATCTGGTCCGCTGAGAGCTAATTTTGGGCTAACTTTTTTATGGAAATGCTGGCCTAAATATTGCACTGCTCACAAGCCTGCCGATTGCATTATTCTTCTTAAGTAGCAATCGCAGCAAGAGGTTTTCCGGATTTTGAGCGAGACACGCGGGCTTCGTCAAGCTCTGCAATCCGCCTCGGATTTTTACTACAACCACTGCTTGCTGCCGCTGCTTCGTGCGAACTCCGGGCTGCAGAACTGCTTAGACACTAGGGTGTGCTGCTGCTGCTGCACGAAACCTCAAAGTGAATGGAATGATGGCTCAGAGATTAGCTATGAAAGCATTTCTTTAATTGGAAAGTCGCTACAGGCGTTCGGCTTCGATTAAACGAGGGAGCAGGGAACGATTACGTTGTACGAGAAATAAAGAATAAAGGCTTGTAACAGAATGTCGACGCCAGTCTCAACGGCGAGGCCTGCGATACAACGCTGCGATACAACGCGAAAGAAAGGGATTCGCAGACGGATCGCACTCGGCTAGCCACCGCACTCCCGCAGAGAGCTGAGCGAAGGAGTGGCAACTCGCTCGGTGGCGGCGCTCGCCTGCGTTCGCTTCTGGACGGTGATTGCTCGAGAAATCGCCGAAAATAGTACCTCCAGGCTTGGCGGGCATTTCATCGAGTCTTTCGGTTTCGCCGAAAGAAGAGGCAGCTTCGCCAGTCGCCGGTCGTTAGCGGACTCAAACTAGTCAAGCAATTGCGAAGGCGGGTTGCTACAGCACCCCAAGATACGAGCAGCTAACTGAGTAGCCGGCAGAACACAACTTCGCAGTCTAAGTTGCACTTAGCTGTCCGTCGTCGTAGGTTTGCCTCTCGTGCTCTTGAAGCGTAGTCTCGCCTCGACTCCCAAGCTGCAGCCCTGAGCTCTCGGGGCGTAGTCTCTGCTCGACTACCCAAGCTGTCCCTCCGCTCTGTCACTCGTCTCATTATATTCTCTCTCCTTTCAACTCCTGACCTCGCGCGCCGCTGCTATTTCTACTTCATCATATTAGTCGGTGCACATCCTGACCGCAACGTCGGCACCAGGCTTCATTCTAACTTTAGCGGGTAGACCAGGAGTCAGGCTTGTACTAGCTGTCCAAGTCGAACCCGCTAAGACAACCACATTAGTCGCTCCATCTCCTAACCGCATCGCCTGCATAAAGCTCCATTCTAACCTGAGCTAGGTGAGTCAGGAGCTGGGTCTGTACTAGGCGCCCTAGTCGACCCCCCCCCCTCTAAGGCAAGGGCTCCCATCGCGGCTAAGCTGAGAGCTGCACCAGTGCATTACTCTCCTTCCTCGCGAGATACGGCCTCGTATCTGATCAGTCCGGGCTCCGGCGTTAAAAAAACCACTGGCCCAAGTGGGGAAAAAAAAGCATGGAGCCCCATAATGGACTGATCCGACACTTTGGCCCGTCCGGGGTGGTGTTAATGCAATGCTGCGGTAGCTTCGCATTAGCACCACATATCTCGATACCGAGGATTAGGCCTACGCTCGCGGTCGCGGCGCAGCAAATGGCATTGGCTATCATCCTGCCCAGCTGAAGAACGGCGGTCGTCGTCTCCTGGGTCGCCCTGCCGCTCGGCCAGAGGGCGAGGGCTCGGACGTGTGGCTCCAACTTCAGCTATGCCATACGTAGAGGCCTTGATACGGTGACCTGTCCGTGAAGTTGGCTCCGGCGGAACCGCATCGCTGCCGCGAAACTGTGGTGGAGCCGGGTCCACAGCTGCCGGCGTTGCAACCGAGAACCTAGTAACCGTGAGAATGTTCGCATCCAAGCCGGTTGGCAGTGGTTGACGTGGACGAATCCGAGGCCTCGGCGTCGGTTTAACGTCGCCTGCAACTGAAACACTGGCATTAGTTTTGCCTACTATGCCTAGCTTCGCATCCACCAGCTTCGGTGACTTGCTCTGCCTGACCGTAGCTCGGCGAATCTGTTGTGGCGGAGCTAAAGCCTCCGAGTGACCCACCAGTGGTAGATGGTGGTCACCCACCTGCACGGTTCCACGCCCATAGTCGTAGGTGACCGGCGGCAGGGAGACAAGAAAGTCAGTTCCCAACAGCAGCGGCTGCAGAGACTCGGTGGTGACATAGAATTGGTGCTCGCGGGTGATGCCTCCCACTTGCACGCTCGCTGTCACGGCTCCTATTATAGGCAGGGAAGAACCCGTGATACTGGACGCCCGAACCGACTCTATCGACAAGGGAAGGCACAGCTGGCGGGCAAAAGAGGCTGCCATCAGGGAGATATTGGCACCTGTGTCCCAAAGTCCGGTAACCAGCACACCATTCCCCGTCACCGGTGCAAGAGTATGCGGCGCGTCGACACTGGTGCCCACCACTTCCTGCCTCATCGGCGCCGGTGGCAGCGGCTCCTGTTGCGGCAGGCCCGATCGAGCCTCAAGGAAGCCGTAGCCATGAAGACCAAAACCACTCTCAGAGGCCTGGTAAGCCCTGGGATAGTTGTGGACGCCTGTCGAGAGCGAAGGTGCCCACCCAGCCGAAGCACGGCCCACGTACCCGCTCGGACCAAGAGAACCGGGCGACACTGGCCCGGAAGGTCGCCGGCCACTCGAGTCTGGCCGTGAACCCGCGCGACTGAGGTGTGTTGGTCCGTACCCTGCGTGGCTTCGATAAGCCAACCCATAGTGGGACGGTCTGCCACGTCCTGCGTCCACCCATCTATCCCTGTAGCCCCTGGCAGCCTGCACCCGGTAGTCGGGCCGCCAACTGTTCCGTACAGGCGGCTTGCCTCGCGGCTGATACGACTGTTTTGTGGTGGGTTCGAAGGTTCCCCTCTGTCCCTTAGCCAGCAGGTCATATACTTGGGTCATTTTCCCGGTCAATGCATCCACCTTACTCTCTAAATCTCGAGAAACAGGGGCCCTATCCCTTCCGGATGGGTATGGGCGGCCTTGGTCACCGGCATGCTCGGCGGAAGCAGTCCCGCGACTAAAGAAGCGAGGGTTGGCTTCGCATCTTTCAGCGAAAGCTAGGGCCTCGTTTAGGCAGGCACAATCTTTAGCAAAGACCGCGCCGCTAATCGCGGGATGAAGGCCGCCAACGAACAAGGAGAGGACCATAGCGTCACGGTCTGCCTGCGGAGTAGTAGGGTATGCGACGGTGGCAGTATCTACAAGGTGCCTGTAGAAGTCGTAAACACTTTGTGCAGCACCCTGGCGACAATCGTGTAGTGCCCCGCGAGCAGAATCACGACGCACGCCAGAGGTGAACTTTTGCACCAGTTCAGCTTTCATTCCCTCGAATGTACATCGTTGGCCTGGCTCAGCGCAGAGCCGTTCATAGACCGAGCGATATACGTCAAGCGCTCGGCCGCGAAAATATGCCCCCAAGCGCGATAGCTGAAGGTCCGGAGACCATCCGCAGGACCTAGAAAGCACCTCATAATCGCTGATCCACCGTGGGAAGGAGTCCGTCAGGTCCCCCGGAAGGGTGCCAGTTTCAGCACTGAGGCCTCTAGGCTCCCGTCAAACGCGGCTGCGGGTGCGGGCACAACGAATATCCGGCTCGGCAATGCCGGCTCAGCCGTGCGAGGAGTCTGGTCAGCGCGCGGGCTAGCAACAGGTCGGGCGTAGTCTCCGCGTGCATTAGCCGCCGGCGCGAAAGTGAGGGCGGCACCCGAGTGCACCTGTGGGTTTTCCACATGGTCCGGCCGCGAATAGTTTACCGCGCCACCGGAAGCAGGGTTAGCGGAAAAAGGCTCCGCGCGGGGTGAAAAAAGGATAGCGGTCGCAGCGTGCGAAGCATCAGCAGCGTGTGGCGGAGCGATTCCTGCTGGGTACGTCGTAACGTACGGGGCGTAACCTTCAGCGGGTCGCAAAGCAGTGGACGCAGCGTACCCCTCCGGAAGCGGTAAGGGACCGACCGCGTACTGTGACGGCAAATGAAGTGCGGTCGGAGCACCGTGCGGCGCAGCTGGCGGGGTGCCGGTCGGCGGCGAAGTTACCGACCCGGCTGGTGCGCTGGCGCTGGGGCGGCTGACCCGCGAAGCCGCCGCCGCCGCGCGTAGCTGCGCGTTCTCTTCCTCAAGCACGCGTAAACGCTCAGTCAAATCGCGACTGATCGAAGCAAAAATAGCGCGATCGTTTATGCTCGCCTGCAGAATGTCGAACGTTGGGTCGGAGTTATTCAACAGCCCCGAACCGTTAAACGACGCCATCCCCACGTCCAATCAAGAAGGTTGCAAGTGTTTCGAATCAAAAGCAGGGTCACCAAATGTAACCGCGTAGAGGTTCGTCCCCCGGTTCTCTACCGGTGGACTGCGTGATGCAGTGCTGCAGTGCGGTTAAAACACAGGCGGCCACAACTGGGTGCCGAAAGCAACAGTTAATTGTAGGCCTGTTAGTAGTGGTTACGCGCCGGCGCAAGCGCTTTACGCGGCGCGTACCGGACCGACGGAGTTAACTGTGCGAACTCCCGAAGCCCGAGTATAACTAACTACCCTGTGCGTTTACGCGGCGCGTACCGGACCGACGGAGTTAACTGCGCGAACTCCCGAAGCACGGGTATAATACACTAACCTATGCACGCGTCGCTAGCAATTGCGAAGGCGGGTTGCTACAGCACCCCAAGATACGAGCAGCTAACTGAGTAGCCGGCAGAACACAACTGCGCAGTCTAAGTTGCACTTAGCTGTCCGTCGTCGTAGGTTTGCCTCTCGTGCTCTTGAAGCGTAGTCTCGCCTCGACTCCCAAGCTGCAGCCCTGAGCTCTCGGGGCGTAGTCTCTGCTCGACTACCCAAGCTGTCCCTCCGCTCTGTCACTCGTCTCATTATATTCTCTCTCCTTTCAACTCCTGACCTCGCGCGCCGCTGCTATTTCTACTTCATCATATTAGTCGGTGCACATCCTGACCGCAACGTCGGCACCAGGCTTCATTCTAACTTTAGCGGGTAGACCAGGAGTCAGGCTTGTACTAGCTGTCCAAGTCGAACCCGCTAAGACAACCACATTAGTCGCTCCATCTCCTAACCGCATCGCCTGCATAAAGCTCCATTCTAACCTGAGCTAGGTGAGTCAGGAGCTGGGTCTGTACTAGGCGCCCTAGTCGACCCCCCCCCCCTCTAAGGCAAGGGCTCCCATCGCGGCTAAGCTGAGAGCTGCACCAGTGCAACCTTACTCCGATTGGACTGTAAGTGGCTGCCAGTTCAACCAAGGTCCCCGTGCTGCTAGCAGCAGACGAATAGCAGTTCTGAAGATCGAGTCTAATAATAATAATTATTATGCACTTGAAGCGCCCTCAGAGAACTCAAACTCTTTCTAGGCTCTTTACATTTTCTGCAAAGGGAAACGCGACTGGATTTTGAGTAATACCATGCTTGATAAACGACGCGATAAACATGGTTAGGGGTGACGTGCACAGGGTCGGCATGCCTGTGTGGTTAATGGCAGCATGCACAGTGTCAGCACGCATAGGCACATCAAGGACGAATCACAGGGACCCACTAAATGCTGTCCTAAATAGGTGTGTTTTTAGGTTCCTTTTAAATGTGGTCAGGTCAGGGGATGTTCTGATGCAGGTCGGGAGCCAGTTCCAGGCTTTGGGAGCATATGAACTAAATGCACGGTCTCCAAAGGATTTAAGGTTTGTATGAGGTATTTCTAGACTGTTGGATTCCGAAAAGCGGGTGGCACGATGCTTGGCCTGATGGGGTAGTATATCCGACAGATATGCTGGAGCCATAGAATGAAGGGACCTAAAAGTGAGCGACAAAACCTTGAAGTCAATCCGTTGCTTGACTGGGAGTCAGTGCAGGTCGGCGAGAAGTGGTGTGATGCGGCGACTTTGACGCTCACGATAGACATGCCTAGCTGCTGAGTTTTGAACCAGCAGTAAGCGCCTGATCGCACATGTTGGGAGGCTAGCAAGCAGTGAGCTGCATAAATAAAGAGGGATGTCACAAATGTATGGACCAATTTATATGTGGTATCCTTATTGAAACAAGCCTGAATTTTTAGCAATGCCATATAGCTAAAAGTAGGCAAACTTGATGGTGGAGCTGGTGCGATCGTCTAAAGAGAGGTCACTTTGGAACATGACACCTAGATTTTGAGCTTATTCAACAAGAGATATGCTGGCAGAGCCACTTTTGAGCGTCAGCCTTTCCAATTTCTAAATCACACTGGGTTTACCCATAACTAGTAAGTTAGTTGTATCATTGTTTAGTTTAAGAAAAGTTGCTGCCATCCGTGTGCAGATGTCATCAATACATGCAGCAAATGAGTTGAGAGAATTCGAGTTGCTCAAAGGCTGAGAGCTACTAAATCAAAGGTCCAAATGAATGTCATCCGCATAGAATTGAAAGCCTAGATTGTGCTTTCAATCGCATAAGCAAGAGGGAGAGTTTCAACCGTGAAAAGAGCCGGACCTAGCACGGAGCCCTGATGTACCCCATCTTTTAGAGGATCTTCGACCATTTACGTCAAAAATCAGGAGTCTCCGACTGAGAGAGTGAGAGAGAGAGAGAGGACTTGAACCATTGCAGAGCAGTGCCAGTGATGCCCAGGCGATATGAGAGGCACTCTAGAAGAACTTTCTGATCGATAGTATCAATAGCTGCCAAAAGATCGAGAAAAATAAGCAGATACTCTACCCATGTCAGCATTCCTAAGTAGGTCATTGTACACTCTAAGCGATGCTGATACTGGGGAGTGATTTGATCTAAAGCCACACTGAAACTTACTAGCAAGGTTTGAAGTTTCAATATATGAGTTACGCTGGTCCGCAACGACCCGTTTCAGAGTTTTTGATAGAAATGGTAGAAGGGGAACTGGGCTGTAGTTGCTCAAGTTCTTTTGGTCTAGTGTCGCCTTCTTGAGAAGTGGCCTGACTACAGCTTTATGAAAGGTGCTGGGACATGACCTGAGGCTTATGAGATATTAATGATGTTAGTTGTCCATGACTGCAGCAGCATATCAATGCAGCGTAGGAGCAGAAAATTGGGAATAGGGTCCAAAGGACTTGTCTTTTTTGATTTGGACATGAACTTCAGGACGAGATCGGTACTGACTTGCTTAAATGTAGACATTGAGGTGCAGCCATGAATCGGGAACAACAGTCTAGGAAGGATGTTGTCATCGCAGGGATGTACTCCCTGATCTTGTCTATCTTGTGGACAAAGACTCAAGATTAGCGATCGGCTACGCCATCACACTTGTCATCGGGTAAAGAGCTCATCTGGAAGCGGTCGAGGAGATGGTAGGATCCTACCTCGAGGAGGAGGAGGGAGGAAGCGGTTGAGGAGATGGTAGGATCCTACCTCGAGGAGGAGGAGGGAGGAAGCGGTTGAGGAGATGGTAGGATCCTACCTCGAGGAGGAGGAGGGAGGAAGCGGTTGAGGAGATGGTAGGATCCTACCTCGAGGAGGAGGAGGGAGAAAGCGGCGCCGGGACGGCAGAAAGTGGAGGAAGCAAGGAAGCCAGAGGCAGCGAGGCTGGAGCGTCGGGCTGTGCCGCCGAAGCAGTCGACAGTGGCAGCGACGAGGGAGACATGGGCCACAGCAGTTGCGATGTAGCCGGCGACGTCAACGGGGCTTCCGGTGGCGGTGGCAGACCCGACGGTAGCCACACAACTGCTACCGGCTTCGCCGGACCCTGCGGCCGTAGCGTCCAGGCTCAAAGCGGTATTTATGCATTCGGAGGCTGGGCTGAGGCAGTGGATTCAAGAACCGGAGGCTGAGCTTACGCAGAGGATGCAGAAACCGGAAGCTCGGCTCCGCTATGTGACGCAGGAGCAGGCGACAGAGCTCCGAGCGGCGATTCAGATGTAAATGGCTAGCCGCCGAGCCGCGCCAGTCGAAGCTCGGCCCAATTATCCGATCCACTGAGAGCTAACTTTCGACTTATGTCTCCTCCAAATGTGTTCGTAAACGTAGCACTGCTCATATGAACCATTCTTCTTACGTAGCAATCGCTACAAGAGCAGGCACTTTCACCGGGTTCGGAGGGTACTTTCTGGATTTTCGCGCTAGACAGACATGCTTCGTCAAGCTCTGCACTCCCTGCTCGGTATTCTGCAGCCAACTCGGTATTCTGCTGCCGCTACTTCGAGCTCGCCCTTGCATGTCGGAACTGCTTAGCCACGAGGGAGCGCTGCTGCTGCTGCTTCGAGGAACCTCAAAGAGAATGGAATGGTGGCTCAGAGATAAGCCATGAAAGCATTTCTTATTTTGGAATGTCGCTACAAGTGCTCGGCTTTGATTAAACGAGCGCGCAAGGAACACTGACACAGAACATGAAATAAAGAGTGGCTTATAGCAGAATGTCGACGCCAGTTTCAACGGCAAGGCCTGCTGCTGCTGCTGCAATGCAACGCGAAGAAAGGGATTCGCAGACGGATCGCACTCGCATCGCCGGCCGCGTGCAGACTAATTGTGCATGCCTCGATGTCGAAAGAAGGCGCCAGCCCATTCGTGCAGCGAATGATGTCGGTGCGGCAGTCGCTCGGCTCTGCCATCGATAGCGTCCGGCGCAGGTGGGCCGCGCCTCGTCGGACGCGGTGCTGCCCGTCCGCTCCGCTCCTCCTCCTCAGCGGCCCTCATCGGTGTCGCTGCGGTGCACCGGCCGCAAGCCAGCCATCCCCCAAGCGCATCGCTGGGCGACTCGGATCTGACTCTCGCAGCGGGGGGGGGGGCCGCCTCGCCTGCTGTCGCTTTTGAGCTGCAGGGTGCTCAAGGAATCGCCGAAAATAGTACGTCTAGTCTCGGCCGGCATTCGATCGAGTCTAGCAGCTTTCGACCTTACCGACAGAAGAGGCACCTTTACCAGTCACCCGTCGTTCGCGGACTTGGGCCGATCGAGCAGCGAGTTCATTTCCGAAAGTTAATAGTAGGCTTTTCCTAGGTTAATCATAGGCTTTTTGTACGCTAATCCTGGGCTTTTAGTCGTCGATAACTCGGCACCCCTCTTGCCTTACTCCGATAGGATGGCCTGTCATTGGCTGCCATCTCAACCAAGGTCCTCGGGTTGCTAGCAGCAGATGGAGAGCAGTTCTGCGGTGCCGCGTCGAGTCTCGAGGAGGAGGAGGAGGACTGCAAAACTAGTCTACCGCAGTCTAGCCCACTAGCTGCTCGTTATCCAGCAGTAAGAGCGGCCTTCCAAGAATAAAGTGACCACAAGTAATGCAATGTAGTGTATCTCCGTCAGTAACTCCACAAATAAAGACCATGTGGGTGTTACGCAGGAGAGTTTTGTATAGCACACTCACAGCCTAAGCGGCTTTCGGTACGCATTCGGTAGCCAACAGACTTCGTCTCACGCAACAAAGAGAAAGTGGGAAGCCTAGCAGAGTCAGGAGAGCAGTTGAGGTAGTGAGTAGCATAGAAGTAGCAGTTTAGGACCGCTGAAAAAGATGTGCCATAGTCGGCAGTTGCAGAGTAGATGTCGTTGCGTAAGAACTGTGTAAGCGAGTTCCAAAGTCTAGGACCTGCAGAACTAAAGCTTCTGTTGCCAACTGTCTTTAAGCGGAGGAATGGGACAGCTAATTTATTGTCCACACAGTACCTGAGGGCGCAAATAGGCTGAAACTGATGAAGCAGTTCAGCTAGGTACGAAGGAGCCAAGCCGTGGCGGGCCTTGTGGGTCAGCATAAGAACTTTGCTCTGTATCCTTTGCTCAACCGGCAACCATCCTAGCTCTTTCAGCAAAGGTGACACGTGCTAAAACTGCTGGGACTTGAAGACCAGCCTTGCAGCCATATTCATAGTCCGCAGTAGTGGCATAATAGCTTTCTTTGGTAGCCCAGCCAAAAGGGAATTACAACAATCAAGCCGAGACAGAACTAAAGAGCTAGTTAAATTTTTTACAAGCCACTGTGGGAGACAGCTTCTAATCTTGGATAGGGATCGGATGTGATGGCTAGCTGTAGATGCAGTCTTCTGAACGAAGCTTTTGAATTTGAGGCAGCTGTCGAACACGACACCTAGATTACGAGCACGTGGTGAAGGTCGCACAATAGCATTACCTTTTAGAACAGCAAAGCCTTTTAATCCAGCCACACGCTTAGGGTGTCCTATGAGAAGCAGTTTGGTTTTATCGTCATTTAATTTCAGGAAGTTTTCCGACATCCAGGATCGAATATCGGCAAGGCAAGCATTCAGTCTCTCAGTTGCTGCAGCAGATTCCGACGGTTTAAATGACAAATAAAACTGAGTATCGTCAGCATAAAAGTGATGCCCTATTCCATGGGCCTTAATCACTTTTCCCAGAGGTTGCGTATAAATGGTAAACAGCAAGGAACCAAGTACAGACCCTTGAGGGACTCCACAGGTGACCCTTCTCATGTCTGAGACCTGACCCCCACACGACACGGATTAAACACGATCAGACAAGTATGATTTAAACCACGCCAGTGCTTTGTCTGCCAGACCGATCGTTATTCTCAATTGTTCAAGCAGAACTTCGTGATCTGTGGTGTCTAAGGCAGCAGACAAATCTAGCAGAGCTAAGGCAGTGACATTCCCGTCGTCGTTGCTAAGTTCTGAGATGCTAGAGGAATTGCCGAAAAAAGTACGTCTAGTCTCGGCGGGCATTCGATCGAGTCTAGCAGCTTTCGGCCTTACCGACCGAAGAGGCACCTTTGCCAGTCGCCAGTCGTTCGCGGACTCGGTCCGGTCGGGCAGCGAGTTCATTTCCGAGAGGCAATCGTAGGCTTTTTGTACGCTAATCCTGGGCTTTTAGTCGTTGCAAAGTCGGCGCCCCTCTTGCCTTACTCCGAAAGGATGGCCTGTCATTGGCTGCCATCGCAACCAAGGTCCTCGGGTTGCTAGCAGCAGATGGAGAGCAGTTCTGAGGTGCCGCGTCGAGTCTCGAGGAGGAGGACTGCAAAACTAGTCTACCGCAGTCTAACCCACTCGCTGCTCGTTATCCAGCAGTAAGAGCGGCCTTCCGAGAATAAAGTGACCACAAGCATATCCATATAGATAGCAGCGACATCTAGCGGCTCCTGCTGCAGACTGTCACGTCTTTTCCAGCGGTCCCGAGCTGCCGCTTCCACGCTACGTACTACCGTAGCTTCCCTACTAACTCACGTATGCTTCTCCGTTTCTCGTTGTTGGATTAAATGAAGTCAGTTGGCTGCCTCTTGCGTAACGAAAACCGTTTAGGCTTTGAGTTCGCAGAAGAAAGCTGTCGTGCACGATACCCACTTAGTCTCTGTGGCATTTTGAAGTTACAGATGACGTAGCCCAGGGCTCTCTGCCTTACCTGGCACGGGTAAAAAGAGGGCAACCTCGCCAACAACAGCAATTCGTACGGTATCATTTGAAGAGCGGAACATGTAGTATGCACTGCGACGAGAACGACGATGTGCAACGTAAAATGCAGAGAGCCGATCCTTTTCCGGTGAGAAGGAGACCTCAAGCCCCTTTCGCAGAGCCTCGTCCCGGTGACCTTCACTTTCGGTATACATCCCGCGTCGTTTGGCCCAGCGATTAGGGCGTTCACCCGACCACGGTCTAGGCGAATGTATTTGATGGCTGACGTCGTGGGGTCGAGCCCTGCGGCATACGTGAAGTGTCTGGATAGGGATTTTAAGATCCCTGGGGGTTTTATACAAATATATTTTAGTTTTCTGTTTATCCGGTGCCTGTGGCTTCCGCGGCTGTACCAATCATCCACTCTCTATTTGTTGGCTTCAGACGCGAGTGTCCATGCAGAGGTGTGCAAGCAGCACACGTTTTTGCGAAGCGTTCGTAACTAACCACGCCCCACTGCCCCACCACGCCTGCTTACTTGAGGCAATCCGGCCGCTGGGAAAATCCGAGGAGGCTTATACGCGTTCCTTGCCAAGCGGCAGGAATTTTTTAGAAGACCGCGTGCATGCTAAAACCCAGCGCCAAGCATGAGCAGCGCGCGCAGATCGACTTCTCGTCGTCCGTCGCAAGTCGCTGCCTTTGAGAGGGAGAGAGATTAGAGCGAAGCGAAAGGGAATCGCTCACCCCGGAAAAAAGCGCGCGTTAGCCGCGCGGCGGCGGCGTAGGCGGCTCGCGAGAAAGCCAGCCTCGTTGACGCCTCGTGGGCGTGTCTCCGCTAGCCGGAAGCGCGTGGCAACTGCACCACAGCTTCCGGGCGGTGCTCATCGCTCTCGAAGCGTGGGAAACTCGTCGCCAGATCCTCGGCGACGAGTGCTACCATTCGATTTAGATTCGATACTGATTCTCAGCGCTCAACTTTGCGCGCACCCTTTACGTAGACTGCCGTCTTCGGAAGATGACGCGAGGACGACAGAGCCAGGTTTGACTACTGTCGATCAACTGAGAAAGATCCGGTCTCTCATCAACGGCGCGCGTGCGGCAGCCTCAGTTGCACGTGTGCACACAGGCCGGAGCCTCAGTCCGGGAAAGACCGATCGGTGCACGTTCGTCATCTTGTCGACGGATGGCGAACGTTGGCCCGCTCGCGTCTCGACGCCCTCTCGTGGCGGCGTGCACTAAAAACCGCAGTGGAGGTCGTATCCGCATAAGAAAACCGCTCGTGACTGCGGCGACGAGAAAAATGCGAGCGTCAATTTAAATACACTAATTTTAATTTTAATGCACTAATTGCAATTTAAAGTATTGCAGCAATTTAATACCACGCTAGCAAGAGAACTCGATCTCTCGCCGAGCACTTTTACGCAAATGCCGTGGCCTGGTTCCTGAGCCGCCTCAAGGCCTTGGTCTTTAAACGTGAGCACCACAAATCGTGAGGCCTTGGTCCACATCCGGCTACTTACTCCTGGTCTAATCGAGGGAGGCGTCGAGCTTCGCAAAGACTCGTGCCTTAACAGGAATCGTTACCCGAGATCCGTGAAGCGCTTTGCTAGAGCGGCGACGCGTGGAGAGCCGCTCCTTTGTGAGCGGCTCTCCGGGAGGAAGCAACCTATTTGCCCTGCCGGCGAAAAGCTGTTGCGGTATGCCAAACGTCGGCTGCGACAGAGAGAGAGAGAGTGCGAGAAAGAGAGACAGAAAGAGACGGAGAGAGAGAGAGACGGAGAGAGAGAGTGCGAGAAAGAAAGAGAGATAGAAAGAGACGGAGAGAGAGAGACGGAGTGAGAGAGAGAGTGAGAGAGAGAGAGAGAGAGAGAGAGATTGAAGCGAAGCGAGGGAGTCACTCGCCGAAGAAAGAGAGCGCGCGTGCGCCTCGAGGCGGCCGACCCTGCAGACGGCCCGGTAGTCAACGTCACTCACTCTGAACTCCCTGAGGTCTGTTACAGGTTCAAATCTCGATGGTGGCAGATTTCCTGCTTTCGCAAGTCAATGGACACTTAAACGTTACCATGCTGCTCGAAGTGCCAGAATGACAGTCAGAGAAAAAATAGAAAGACACTCAAAAGGTGCTCGTGAATTATTCCATACAAACGGCTGCAGAATCAAAACAGTGAGCGCCATTTTTTTCACGGGGACTCTAGCGACCGTTGCTATCCTCCTCATTGCAGCCGCCCATTCCACCACGGTAAAGCTCGGCGAAGATCAAGTGCTGCCGCCTGATGCCCCTGATTCTCTTTCGCTTGCGGAGCTCCTCCATCTGCTCCTCCATCTGCTCCTCCATCTGCTCCTCCATCTGCTCCTCCATCTGCTCCTCCATCTGCTCCTCCATCTGCTCCTCCATCTGCTCCTCCATCCGCGGCGCAGGCTACTTCGCCGAGGTGAACTGTGGGTAATTTCGCTCGTCTCCGTTTTGCGATATGGCCAAGTGTCATTTCGCACGTAGCGAATGGCTCGTGTCTGCTGTAAGGTCGGGGGCGTGGCAGTGAAAAGCAAGGTTGCACAGGCGCGAGGTTGTGAGCCGTTCACCTATTGCTGCGCTTCGAGGGCAAACCACAAATTAGAGAGAGAGAGGGAGGGCGGGAGATAGATAGAGATGTAACCGCCCAGACAAGCTCGTCCCCCCGTCTCTCTACCGGTGGACTGTGTGATGCAGTGCTGCGATGCGGTTAAATAGCAGGCGGCCACAAATGGGTGCCGAAAGCAACAGTATATTGTGGGCCTGTTCGTAGCGGTTACGCGCCGGCGCAAGCGCTTTACGCGGTGCGCACCGGACCAACGGGGTTAATTGCGCGAACTCCAGAAGTCCGAGTATAACCAACTACCCTGTGAGTTTACGCGGCGCGTATCGGTCCGACGGAGTTAACTGCACGAACTCCCGAAGCCCGACTATAATAACTACCCTACGCGTTTACGCGGCGTGTACCGGACCGACGGAGTTAACTGTGCAAACTCCCGAAGTCCGAGTATAACTAACTACCCTATGCGCGCGTCGCTACAGCACCCCAAGATACGAGCGGCTAACTGAGTAGCCGGCAGAACACAACTGCGCAGTCTAAGTTGCACTTAGCTCTCCGTCGCCGTAAGTTCGTCTCTCGTGCTCTCGAAGCGTAGTCTCGCATCGACTACCAAAGCTGCAGCCCTGAGCTCTGTCAGTCCTGTCATGTATACTCCCTTTCTCTCTCTCTCTCTCTCTATCTCTGTGTCTTTCTGTCTCTGTCTCTCTCTTTCTCTCTGTGTCTCTGTCTCTGTCTCTGTCTCTCTCTCTCTCTCTCTTTCTCTCTCTCTCTCTCTCTGTGCCTCTCTGTCTCTGTCTCTCTCTCTCTGTCTCTCTGTGTCTCTCTGTCTCTGTCTCTGTCTCTCTCTCTCTGTGTCTCTCTGTCTCTGTCTCTCTCTGTCTCTCTGTCTCTGTCTGTCTCTGCCTCTGTCTCTGTCTGTCTGTCTCTCTCTCTCTCTCTGTGTCTCTCTGTCTCTGTCTCTCTCTCTGTGTCTCTCTCTGTATGTCTCTGTGTGTGTCTCTCTCTCTGTGTCTCTCTGTCTCTGTCTCTCTCTCTGTGTCTCTCTGTCTCTGTCTCTGTCTGTCTCTGTCTGTCTCTCTCTCTCTCTCTCTGTGTCTCTCTGTCTCTGTCTCTGTCTCTCTCTCTCTGTGTCTCTCTCTGTGTCTCTGTGTGTTTCTCTGTCTCTCTCTGTCTCTCTCTCTCTGTGTCTCTCTGTCTCTGTCTCTCTCTGTCCCTCTCTGTCTCTCTCTGTCTCTCTCTCTCTCTCTCTCTCTCTCTCTCTCTCTCTCTCTCTCTCTCTGTGTCCCTCTGTCTCTGTCTCTGTCCCCCTCTGCCTCTGTCTCTGTCTCTCCCTGTCTCTTTCTGTCTCTGTCTCTCTCCCCCCTCTCTCTCTCTCTCTCTCTCTCTCTCTCTCTCTCTCTCTCTCTCTCTCTCTCTCTCCCTCTCTCTCCCTCTCCCCTCTCTCTCTCTCCCTCTCCCTCTCCCTCTCTCTCTCTCTCTCTCCTCTCTCTCTCTCTCTCTCTCTCTCTCTCTCTCTCTCTCTCTCTGCCCTCTCTCTCTGCCCTGTCTCTCTGCCCTCTCGACCTTGGGCGTAGCTGTTATTGTTTTTGTCATACCCTAGCTCTCGGTTTCCGTCCTTGGCCTAAATCTTCTTGGCTAGTCCACGGCTAGCCATTGGCCAGGCATTGGCTAGCCCTTGGCCAGTCCTTGGCCAGCCCTTGACCAGTCCTTGGCCAATCCTAGGCTAGTCCGCCTGCTACGGTTGCTCTAGGTGCCCTAGTCAGACCCACTAAGGCAAGGGCTAATATCGCGGCTAGCCTGAGAGCTGCTCCGTTGCAGAGATGCAGAGAAAGAGAGGGAAAGAGAGAGAGAGAGGGAAAGAGAGAGATAGAGAAAGAGAGAGAGGGAGACAGAAACAGACAGACAGAGAGACGCAGAGATAGAGAGAGAGACAGAGAGATATACAGACTGACAGACAGAGACAGACAGACAGAGGGGGAAGAAAGAGACGGAGAGAGAGAGAGGGAGACAGAGAGAGAGACAGTGAGAGACAGAGAGACAGAGACAGAGAAACAGAGACAGAGAGGGACAGAGACACAGAGAGAGAGACAGAGAGAGAGAGAGAGAGAGAGAGAGAGAGAGAGAGAGAGAGAGAGAGAGAGAGAGAGAGAGAGAGAGAGAGAGAGAGAGAGAGAGAGAGACAGACAGAGAGAGAGGGAACGCTGGGCTGCCAATCTTCATCGACGCTCATGCGCGAGACGGGACGAGGCTCAGCATAGAAGTGATATCCTATCCCATGGGCCTCAATCACTTTTCCCAGAGGTTGTGTATAAATGGAGAACAGCAAGGGACCGAGTACAGACCCTTGAGGGACTCCTCGGGTGACCCTTCTCGCGTGTGAGTCCTGACCCCCACACGACACGGATTGAGCACGACCAGACAAGTTTGATTTAAACCAGGCCAGTGCTTTGTCTGCCAGACCAATCGTTGTTCTCAATCGTTCAAGCAGAACCTCGTCATCAATGGTGTCTAAGGCAAAAGGCAGATCTAGCAGAGCTAGGGCAGTGACATTCCCGTAGTCGTTGCCACGTAGAGTGTCATTGTTAACACGGAGGAGAGCAGTTTCAGTGGAGTGCGGCCTCTTGAACCCTGATTGAAATGTTTCTGACATTCCATTATTTTAAATATATATACAACCAGCTGCTTATCAACAATTTTTTCAAGAATCTTTGATAAGAAAGGAAGAAGGGAAACTGGGCTGTAGCTTGCAAGGACCTCTGTGTCTAATCCAGGCTTATAAAGTATGGGTCTAACGATTGCCGATTTGAAGGGCTTGGCGACGACCCCTTTTCCCAAAGAAGCATTAAAAATCTTGGTTTCCGACGATGGCAGTAGTCTATCACCAACCAGGTACCAAGTCTTCCTTCATCTGAGGTTTCTCCGATCTCATTCAAATTCTGTGTGCTGGAAATCGATCCTTACTCGTTGCGAACGGTTTCAAGATCTACTTTGATAACTTATAACGCCTTTAGCACTTAACTTCGTGCATTGACTCAAAAATTGTCTCCTGTGGCTCATGTGCATGGCCAAACTCACATCAAGAGTCACTCACTCGACCGACTTTTCTCCTACAACTGCACTCTTTCATTACTAATTACTGTCAAATCCTGCTTATCTAACCACACGCAGATCTCATTCAATCTGCAATGTGTGCCCTCCTTGTTCTCCTTCTCCTCCTCTTAAAGAACCTATGAATCGCAAAACCTCGAAAGCCTTGAATGTGCGAGACTATCAGCTCCACCTCTGCTGCTCAGTCCCCTTTTCGACCTGTCATCATCTCTCGATTGCCACAATACGACAGCAGTTGACATGATCGACGAATCGACGGCCAAAGGTTTACCAGACATTAAACTAGCCAGGTTTAATAAGCAGAGGCTTCAAAAAGCATACAAAGATTGGGACTGTCTTCCATCGAAAGGCATACCATGACTACTTTAAATCATAGTAATCGATACTAGCAGAGGCTAAGTCTAGCCTCTGTAAATCCATTGTTGAATCACAGATGGACAATCAAAATATGCTGATATCGACGATTAACCATCTCCTCAACCACTCCCGGGTTAAATCCTTACCTGATAATCCCTGTGTCGCTTTTCTAGATTCTTTGTCCAGAAGATAGACAAGATCAGCATCCTTCCTAGAATTATGTCCCTCAATTCCTTTCAGCACGTTAATGTCTACATTCAAGGAAGTTACTACTGACGTCGTCCTGAAGTTCATATCCCAATAAAAGGATTCAGCTAGTCCTTTGGCCACTTTTCACGATATCCTGCTTCTACGATGCATTGATCGGCTGCTGCCATGCATAACTAAAATCATTAGTATGCCATAAGCCTAAGGTTATGTCTCAGCACCTTTCAAAAAACCTGTAGTCAGGCCACTACTCAATAAAGCGACACTACACCAAGAGAACTTAAGCGACTATGGCCCAGTCTCAATTTTACCATTCCTATCAAAGACACTAGAATGAGCTGTAGCAGACCAAGCTGAACTCGTTTATTTAAACGTTAGAACTAGCTGGCAAGTCCAGTCTGGCTTTAGAGCTACTCACTCCTCAGAATCAGCATTGCTTCAGGTGTACGACGACCTACTTAGGAGAGCTGACATGGGTAGAGGATCTCTTCGCGTTTCGCTCGACCTTTCGGTAGTTTTTGATAGCATCGATCACAAAGTTTTTTCTAGAGTGCCTCTCATCTCGGCTGGGCTTCACTGGCACTGCTATGCAATGGTTCAGGTCCTATCTCAGTGAGAGAATTCCGAGTATTGATGTAAATGGGCAAAGATCATCCGAGGAACCTCTGAAATTTAGACTCGCGTCTCCACACGTGGTCTTATTCTTTTCACGGCTTACACTTTTCCTCTTGCCGATGTGGCCAAGCACAATCTAGGATTTCACTTCTATGCGGATGACACTCAGTTGTACCTTTGCTTTGATCCCTTCCAGCCTTCGAGCACCTCGAATTTTTCCAACTCCCTTGCTGCATGTATTGATGTTATCCACACACGGATAGCAGATTGCAGCAAATTCTTTCAAATTAAATAAAAAAAACTAATTTACTAGTTAAGGGAAAACCAAAAGGGATTCAGAATTTAGAAAAGCTAATGCTCAAAATCGGCTCTGCTAGCGTATCTCCAGTTGAATCTGCACGAAATCTAGGTGTCATGTTCCAAAGAGACCATTCGTTAGAAGACCACATCAGTTCCACAGTCGTCTGCCTACTTTCAGCTGTATAGCATTGCTAAAATTCGGGCTTATTTAGATAACGATACCATAGATAAGTTGGTCCATGCATTTGTGACATCCCGTTTTGACTTCTGTAACTCACTGCTTGCTGGCCTACCGGCACGTGCAGTCAGGCGCTTACAGCTGGTGCAATTCTCTGCAGCTAGGCGTGCCTGTGCCAGCATCACAGTTGCCACATCCTACTACTTCTCGCTGACGTGCACCGTCTCCCAGTCAAGCAACGAATCGACATCAAGGTTTTGTCGCTCACTTTTAGGTCAATTCATTTTTTGGCTCCAGTCTATGTATCAGGTATACTCCCCCACCAAGCCAAGCATCGTGCCACCTGCTTTATCGGAATGCAACTGTTTACTTATACCACGTAGAAACCTCAAATCCTTTGGAGATCGTGCATATAGTTCGAATGCTCTCAAAGCCTGGAACTCACTCCTGACCTGCATGAAGAAGAGAACATCCCCTGACCTGACCACATCTAAAAGGAACTTAAAAACGCTCTTATTTGTGACAGCATTTAGTGGGTCCTTGTGATTCGTCCTTTATGTGCTTATGCGTGCTGACACTGCATGCTGCCAAAAACCACAATTGCATGTTGACTCCGTTCATTTCACTCCTAACCATGTTATTCATGTTGTTTATCAAGCATGTTACCACTCACAATATGGTCGCGTTTCCTTGGCAGCAAACATAAAGCACCTAGAAAGAAATTGAGTTCCCTGAGGGCGCTTTATCAAGTGTATTATTATTATGGTTATTTTTAAGAAAAGAAGGAAGGCGTACACTGCTAAGCTAAAACCATATCTGCACCACGTACATCGCAAAAAAGCGCCAAAACACTCCACGACACAAAATACACACAAAAAGAAACACTAGAACACATAAGACGTAATTGTATTGGTTTCTTAATTGATATTTAACTAGTGGCAGTCGTCTATGTGCTCTTATATCCAAGTTTTTGCGCTCATAAGAATGGTTGCAAACGAATACTGTTTTGATACTTTTACTGATTTGATGTTTTCACCGTTTATACTCTCCCTCTCGCTGATGTGATTGCCAAGCACAATCTAGGCTTTCACTTCTATGCGGATGACACTCAGTTGTACCTTTGCTTTGATCCCTCCCAGCCTTCGAGCACCTCAAATTCTCTCAACTCACTTGCTGCATGCATTGATGACATCCGATCATGGATGGCAGCAAATTTTCTAAAACTAAACGATGATAAAACTAACTTACTAGTTATGGGCAAACCTAGTGTTATTCAGAAATTGGAAAGGCTGACTTTCAAAATTGGCTCTGCCAGCATATCTCCAGTTGCATCAGCTCGAAATCTAGGTGTCATATTCCAAAGCGACCTCTCGTTAGACGACCACATCAGCTCCACAGTCAAATCAGCCTATTTTCAGCTTCATAACATTGCTAAAATTAGGGCTTGTTTAGATAAGGATACCACGTCCAAGTTGGTCCATGCATTCGTGACATCTCGTCTCGACTTCTGCAACTCACTGCTTACTGGCCTACCAGCATGTGCGATCAGGCGATTGCAGCTGGTGCAAAACTCTGCAGCTAGGCTTGTCTGTCGTGAGCGTCGCAGTTGCCACATTACTCCACTTCTCGCCGACCTGCACTGGTTACCAGTCAAGCAACGGATTGACTTCAAGGTTTTGTCGCTCACTTTTAGGTCTCTTCATTCTATGGCTCCAGCCTATCTTTCAGATATACTACCCCATCAGGCAAAGCATCGTACCACTCGCTTTTCGGAATCCAACAGTCTAGAAATACCTCGTACAAACCTTAAATCCTTTGGAGACCGTGCATTTAGCTCGTATGCTCCCACAGCCTGGAACTCCTCCCGACCTGCATCAGAACATCCCCTGACCTGACCACATTTAAAAGAAACTTAAAAACATACCTATTTAGGACAGCGTTTAGTGGGTCCTTGTGATTCGTCCTCGATGTGCTTATGCGTGCTGACACTGTTCATGCTGCCACTAACCACATTTGCATGCTGACCCAGTGCACGTAACCCCCAACCATGTTATTCATTTTGTTTGTTTTTCAAGCATGATTTTACTTACTATTCTATTGCGTATCACTTTGCAGCAAATGTAAAGCGCCTAGAAAGAGATTAAGTTTTCTGAGGGCGCTTTATCAAGTGCAATATTATTATTATTATTATTATTGATAGGTGAGAAGATAGAGTAAGTTCTCTGAGAGCGCTTAATCAAATACATTATTAATATTATAATTATTATTTTTAGAGGCACCTCAGACTTTTGCAGCCAGTATTGCATGACTGCGTTGCATTCAATTTTCGAATTTCGTGAACATTCCCAAAATGACGTTTCGTTCTTAAAAACCTAGTAAATGTACTTGCTGTGCATTGCTTGACGAATAATTTCAACTTTAAAGCCGCATCTTCATTCTTTTAGTGATTGCATTCCTTAAAAACTGACTTATCCAGGGAATACACACGACTCTTTCCAGTTACACTGAGGTTCAATCCTTAATTTGAAAGTTGCTGACATTCTCGCATTTGCATGGCGGTACATTTTCTTGAACTTGACTTTAAATAAGCAAGAAAAATGCAGGTACATTAGTCTTTGTTGGCTGGAGTAATTTCAGTATGCTCAGGTACCCAAAGACGATTACACATGGACAGGACAAAGACTTTAAGGAATTTGTGGCTTGTAGCCTCTCGTTCTTGAAGTTCCTTCACGACATACGACGTCACGTCATTCGTGTCATATGTTATTTCCTTGTTGTGAAGGCAATCGGATACTCACAAGAACTCTTGTAATCTCCGAGTGTGTAGCATCCTGTCTCGATTTACGTATCTCAATACTTTCAGGTCTTCCGGCCTGTGAAATAAGGCGCTTATAGTTGGTACGAAACTCTGTCGCCATTTCTTTCGAGTGCACAGCCGTTTGATCTATTGAACTACTTCTCGCCTACCTGTATTGGCTACCAATCAAGCAGCGCAACGACACTGCTACCTAATTTGCATAGGTTTTTTCATGAAATTTACCCGAATGTCGACTTAAGGCGGAGACAGACTGCAAATTCGGCTCTTTGTTACTCAATTTACTTGAACGTTTCGTGTCTCTTTGAACCGATTCAGATCAAAAAGCCTCCAGATACTAAGATGCTCGGTAATGCGCTTTACTGACGTTAGCTCAAGATGACTGCTAAGAGTCCTCTGCAATTATCTCCAGCACTGTCGGCACCGAGTATTACAAATGCACCGTAACAGCTGCTGAACTTAAGCATTTATTTCCTCGTGCCAAACGTGGCACTCTTAGCGCTTTCAATCCTAGCCAAGGCGTAGGGAATTCTTGTACCGCTGGCGGCTTGAAGTACGGCTAGTGAGTCACGGATACATTCTCGGTTGACGCGAGTGCATATAGTAGCAATGAAAAACGCTTTTACCTAAATATTAGGGCTCACTGCCTGTGTACGTGCTTCGCTGATTCTTAAGCTGAGCCGTGATGGCTCACTGGTTAAGGCGTTTGCTTCACACGACCCCGCTCCCGAGATCTCGGGTTCGAATCATGCGGTGGGCGATCCTTTATTTCCGCTGCAAGCGCTGGTGGTAGCTATAAAGGCTCTTTTTCTACTGTCAAAAATAGGCTGCTGAATCAGCTAGTTTGGTGATAACGCTGCGCCACCGCGTCGTCTGACAGAAGTGCACCATCTTGGACCCGCGCCATCTTGCCGCCGCTTGACGGAGGTAAGGACGGGCTTTCCCGCTTTAGTTAACAGGGATAACAAGACCATGTCATGCCGGTCTATTCCATGGCATTAGAAGGCCGTATCTGTAACGTATCAATGAAACGCATCGCCAATTTTGAAGCCTGGAGCAAAGCTGGCTTGACCGTCTCGTGAATTTGACTTCTCGTAGCGTCTACACCATAAATCGTGACATAACTGGCTCTCAACCATTGCAATTCAGAAAGCTACTGCTGATCTCAAGTACCGCCGTAATCGCTCCGCTTTGAAATGCGCACGCTTTTAAAGCGTTGCATGTTAAACCATCGGAGCAGCCGCCCGGGGGCGCCGCTCTCCTCTCTTTCCTCTTCTGTCTGAGCTTCCGACCCCTTGTTTCTAGGAACAAGCACGGCAATGTTAAGCACCACCTGCGGCGACGGCGCACACGTGATTCACCAGAGAGAAAACTCGGCCTCCGATTCCGACAGCTGGTCACGCCGTTCGCTAGACCGTTCGCGCTGTTGGCCGATTCTCACGCGTTTGTACTGCCGAAACTGTCCATATTTAAAATGACGGTGACGGAAACAGTAATAGTGTTACAATTGTATAGCTTCTTCAGAGAACTAAATCTCTTTGTGTATATATATATATATATATATATATTTTTCCAGCCAGCCGCCCTGAGCTGCTACTTCCATGCTAATCAGCACCTCAACTGATCTACTATAATATTGCACTTGATAATGCGCTTCTCACTTTGTCTTTGTTGCGTGGGATGAAATCTGTTAGCTACCGAATGCGTACCGAGAACCGCTTTGAGTATAAAATATAATACTCTCCTGCCCTAGCATCCACATAGTCTTTGTGGATCTGTGTAGTCACAGACGAAGATATGTCTTACGTCGAGGTTCTGTGCAAAGTTCTACTTGTGGGCAAAACAAGTGTAATTCAGAAACTGGAAAGGCTAACGCTCAAAAACAGCTCTGCATATCTCCTATTGAATCTGCACGAAATCAAGATGTCTTCTCCAGAGTGACTTTTCGATAGACGACCACATCAGCTCCATAATCAAGTCTGTCTACTTTCAGCTACATAACATTGCTGAAATTCGGGCGTTTTTAGAAAGGGATGCCACAGCTAAGCTAGCTCATGCATTTGAGATACCCCATCTTGACTTGTGCAACTCTCTGCTTGCAGGTCTACCGGCCTGTGCAACCAGGTGCCTACACCTGGTGCAAAATTCTGCAGCTTGGCTTGTCTGTCGTGAGCGCTATAGTTGCCACATCACACCGCTTCTCACCGACCTGCACCGGCTCCCAGTCAAGCAACGCATGGACTTTAAGCTTTTTTCGCTCACTTATAGGTCACGTCGTTCGTTGTCTCTAGCCTACCTATCAGTTCTGCTGCACCACCAAGCTAAGCATCGTACCACCAGCTTTTTCGGAATCAAAATGTTCACCTATACCTCGTACCAACCCCCATATCCTTTGGAGACAGTGCATTTAGTTCGTATGCTCCCAAAGCCTGGCACTCACGCTCGAATCGCTTCTTGACATCCCCTGACTAGACAACAATTAAAAAACATTATAGCGCGCCTATTGATCACAGTATTTACAGGGTCTCTATGACTCATTCTGCATGTGCCTATGCGTGCTGACACTATGCATGCTGCCACGAACTGCACTAGCATACTGACTCTGTGCTTGCCACCCCTAACCATGTTATTCTTTGGGGTTTATCGGGCCTGCAGCCATTAACCATCCGATCGTGTTTCCTTTGCAGCAAACGTAAAGCGCCCAGAAAGAGATTGAGTTCTCTGAGGGCGCTTTATCAAGTGCATTATAATTATTATTACTATAACGGGACGACTCTTTTTTGAAATGGTCATTCTCCGGAGTAATAAATGAAAGCTGAATACGAGTCCTGAATGAACTGAGTCTCGAGCTCCTTTCCTCACCTTCGCTAGGGAAGATGGGCGAGTAGAGGCTGGGGTCCTGGCACGCACTATTGGCTGTTAGTTTCGCTTGGCTGAACCCTTGGCAGTCGAGCAGTCGCGTGCGGTTAATGCGGTAACCAGGTCATCCCCCACGTGCCCACGGCCTAAACTTCTCGTTTACTTCCCGCCATCTCCATCCCACGCGGTCGGTAGTGTTGAGTGCATTGACGCCGCCTCGCGGTCTACACCGTTGGCCCTAGCTCTCGCTGCCTGTTCGGGAAAATCTCTCGCTGCATTGTGAGCTCCGTAGTAGCTGTCGCCGGGTTTTACTAGAATCAGCTCGCTGGTAGTTACTGTAACGCCGAAGGCTCGGAGGAGTAGCTGGCGGCCACGAAACGAGCGTTTCTGGCGCTGACCTACTCACCGTTACTAAAGGGGATCGTGAGTCCGCGGCGTGAGTTGGAAAGCGAGACGCACAAATTGGGGATTTTACTGAGCTTTATTCGCAAGCGCACAAAGTCGCTGCGCGTCTAGCTCAGCTTTTATCTCCGCACTCCTCAAATGCTCTCGACAGCGCAAGCACTCTTTCGGAGGAAACGCGTTTCCACACTTAAGTCTACACATATATATAAATGTGTGTGTGTGTGTGTGTGTGTGTGTGTGTGTGTGTGTGTGTGTGTGTGTGTGTGTGTGTGTGTATATATGACTACATACGTCTATAGTGGGGAACGACCCAAATAGGCGGAGCCCGAACCGGAGCCTAGACCCTGACTGGAGAACTAGGGCTCCGTTTCCATCTTTGCGGCCGGAATACCCCACACACGCCACCTGAAGCACTCTTGCGAAGGAAACACGTCTCCACACTTAGGCTCCCTGCGTCTCTAGGGAGGACGGCCCAAATAGACAAAGGAGCCCGAACTAACGGAATATCTCAAACCATATCAGCTACGTTTAGCTCGCACCGGCAAATCTTTATGCCGAGACCACGTGGGAGCGCGCACGAACAAAACACAAAAGAAACACAAAATACTGGCTCGGGTGCGATACGACCAAAATCGGTGGAGTCCACCGAATTCTCTTAGAGCTGCCTCGTCCCTCTGTCCCTTTAATCGCCGGCGAACAGCCAGCCCTCCTCTCTCGCTTTCAGAGAAACGAGTCCGACGGCGTCGAAACGAAGCCGGAGAGAGAAGCCCGACAAAAAACCAAGAGCGAGCGTCGCTCGCCTCTTAAATACTTAGCTGAGACGATGGGGCAAGAGCTTATTGGTATTGGGCCCGACACCATGGCCCATTGCGGCAAGGAATTAATACCGTCACTAGGCCACTGGAATGGCACCCCTGGTCAGCTTGAATGCCGAATCCAGACGATTTCTTTTGGACAGAGTGATGGCCGAGGTTGACAGGCCAGCCAACATCAATCAGCAGCTCCCGCGGATATCAGACCAATTCTAAAGGCCGAGTCGCCACCGCTTGTCTATGAGCTTCCTGGCTCGCTCTTAAGCTCTAGTTCTCTAACCGCACTGGCGCTCCTCTCTGGCTCACTGCTCCAGAACAAAGGAGTTCTTGCCCGCCGCCGAACAGCTCTCGTCCGTGCTAAAATTAAGCCAAGGCCAGCAAGGCGCTACAGTACTACTTCACTCTGACAGCGTTTCCGCGTGCATCGGTACATTGTTATTCTTCCCATTTCGAAATCAGGGTAAGGTTGGAATCAGGCCGCCAGCGACCGGACGGCCTAAACCAGCCGTGCGTAACTGCCAAGTAACAGCTCTGACACATGGCGTGCTTAGAGGCAGCGAAGCGAAGGCGTTTCCTTCTCGGCAACACGGAGCGTGCAGCAGTAGCACTCAACCTACATGAGCCTGACCCTTGACCAGCACCTCTGGCTATGCATAACTGAGATGCCAAGATTTCACTGCAAGCCGAGTGTACGCGCGCGCGCCTTCAAAACGCCTCCTCCTTCGCGCGAGGACCCGGCTGTGACTACAGGAACGACTTTGCTAATAGTGATTGATGGCTCATTGAAGCTTGGGCTCTGGAGAGGGTGGGTCATTTCCGTGTCAAAACTACAGCGTGACCGTCGGCATTGTTCAGCTCCTCGCTTGAATTAACAGGCCTAAGGCTCCGCTGTGTGGCAGCCGCAGCCGCAGGGTAACTTCTGTGAGCACGTGCACGTGAGGCGGCGACTCGAGGAAGACAGGCGGCTGGCATAGCTAGCGGCTTCACGTCCGACTTCAGCTGCAGCAGATCTGGCGCCTCCCCGCGCCTCCACCGACGCAGCCACTGGACTGACGCAGCCACCGACAGAGGCCGCCACCGGAGCTCAAGCGTCCATTGCTGCTCGCTGCGCCACTCTTCGACCGGAGCTGTGGAGGCATTGCTTCGTCGCTCCGCTACCGCTCGCTCAGTAGCCGGCGCCGTCACTCAAGCAGCACCCAAGGTAGGAGATAGGAAGTAGACTGCAGCTCCAAGTGGTCTGCTCTGGCGTCTGCAAGTGATGGCTGCACTACTTTTGCCGCTTAAAATCTCCGTCTTCGCTGCTTTCGCGGCTCACTTGGGCGCATTAGTACACGGAAGCGTTGCGGTGACGGCGCTTACCTGCGCTGCGAATAGTCGCAGCGCTACAGTCATCGCAAATACGACTTGGCAGTCAATTAGGGTTTCGAGCCCCATTGGCCACGGAGATTGCACCACCTACGTCGACCTACCGAATAGCTCGGCCTCCCAGACCGAACCACCGCACCCGCCGCCGCCGCCGCTGCTGCTGCTGCTGAAGATTGACAGCTTGCAGCTGGTGCCGCCCGGAAGTTCTTGCGTCTACAACGATACGACGCTAACCCTATATTTGAGAGACACGAGTTCTGCACGCACGCCGTACGTATGCAGCACAGGCGCTTCCGCTGAGTGGTACATGTGGACGAATGAGTCGCTAAAAGTATACCTGTACGTGCCTGAGAACCCGTCTGCCACTACTTCGCCTTCATTCGCCTTGGCATTCGTGACAGCTTCGGCCACGAACGTGTGCAACACGAGGAATGGCTCTTTGGAGACTACCGTAGACGACGAGCTGTACGTGTTCGCGCCAGACAAGCGGTACTCCGCCATTCCGCCTAACGACGCACCGTGCTCAGATTACAACTACACGATGACGATCGCCCCGGCGAATGCATCCAGCCAGCTCAGCCTGTTCGTTCTAGCCGCCCCTTGGAAGGGCGGCTGCAGGGTGCTCCTAGTCAACGGAAGTCGTGGCCACGACAATGACACGTACCATGCCGAGGTCGGCGAGCCGATGAAGCTCACGTACGAACTCGCCCCCTACTGCAGCAAGTCGGGCACATTTGACGCGTTCACTATACGAGTGAACGCGGACGCTGGCGGCGGCGGCCAGATCCAGCAGCTGCAATCTACCACAGCGTCGGTGTCCAGTGGCAAACCGTCAGCTTCGGCTTTTTACAGTGATGGAGCGGCTGACTCGAGCTCGTCCGCAATCCCCGAGATGAACGCCGGCGCTTCGACCGGGAACGGCTCGCCCAGCGTGAGCGTCGTAGCCGGAGCATCGGCGGCCGCGGGTGTGACTGCGATAGGACTGCTGACTGGCCTGACGGTCGTCGTCGTTGTCCGAAGGCGCCGACGGCAGTCGCGCCTGCCTTCGAAACGAGCCAACTCTCCAGGCGTGCGCGGAGCTCAGCCGCCATTGCACGGGGACGAAGCCCCAAGCGACTACGGGCAGCAGCAGTACTCGCTCTACGAAGGGTCGCCGGTGTGCGATCGCCGCAGCTCAGCCGTTGCAAGGTCATCGTCAGAAGGTCGCACCCAAGCACCGCCCCTCAGCCGAGGCCACCAGTTTCCCACCGAATCCGAGATTCACATGGTCGACAACGATCTGTACGGCACGGCCTTTGGATCTTAACCTGTCGCCCGCTGTAACTGAAAGCAAAGCATTGAGTTTGTACGGGCTGTGAAAGCTTCAATGCGAAGCGAAGCCAAATATACGCTTTACCAATGTAAAGTGAAGCTTACTGTCGGCTGAGGTAACACTGATGGTGAGGCAGCCGATGCGAAAGTGAAGCCTTGTGAGTTGTCAGCTTATCGACATTCTCTGTGTGGAACTCGCGGAAGCTATGTATGCATGTCTGGGGGGCCCGCTCAACTAAACCTGCTGCTCGGTAGGGGGGCCTCGAGACAGGCGGCGGCTCGTCGCTTCAAGCGCTTCGGAGGGTTAGTGCGTTCAGCGCGTCCTGGATGTCCGGGGCGAGGCTCCAGCACCCTTCTGAGCTCGGGGGGGGGGCAGTGACTGTTCCTCACAGCTACCAGCAGCACCGTCACTAGAGCCGCAGCTGCAGAAAAAACGTAGAGAAATGCCTGAACGTCGAAGAGTTTGGTGCGACGAGCGTCTCAGACAGACTCGTTGCACGTGAATTGCAGCGTAAGGCTCTGCGTGAACAGTAACTCATACGAAATGACCAAGTCTGACATTAAAAGGGAGCAGGTGTTTGGTCCGATTTTCGTATCTGCCAGCCATATTAGAAGTCCTAGATGTATCAGGCCCATGGAATGAGAGCCCACCTTCAGTGCTCATCCATATGTCAGTATCGCGCTGCTCGCTAGCCTTCCTAAATCCTGCTATTGTGTCAACGGTCTTGTCCTTACGTAATCGTGGGTTATTGCGATAGCTCGTTGGCTCGTTAAAAATGAGTAGCCCTGCTTTTCAGAATCTGGTCTCCAGAATCCGAGAAATTGTATAGTACTAGGATATTTGCATAGAGCCCAAAAAGAGCAGAATTGAATTGCGGGTACTTTGAATTCTCTGAAAAAGAACGCATTCAGATTGCTTTTGCCGCTAACGGCCTCACACAGATCAGCCTACCACCGGTTGCTGAGGACGCGGCCGCTCGTCGCTGGGTGGAGTTGCCTGACCTTGCCCTCACTTGCCTGGTCCAGTGTAAGTCGGGCGAGAGATTCACTCTCCGGTCACCCACCAAAGCAGGAGTAGCGGTTGCAGTGAAGTGCAAAATTCTTATTTGCAAGCACACCGATTCATTCGTACAGAAATTTGGCCTGAGAACGCGAGCGAAAACTTGAGGCTGACACTCCAGTACAGTCCAGTGTTGAACGACGTACAGTCTTGAACGACAAACGCAAGCTCAACCGATGGAGCACTGGACTGGCATTCCAAAGGACCGCCGGATCGCTCACCGTTTGAGAAGAAAACTGTTTTCGGCGTTCCGTCCAGCGGCAGATAACTTGCGGCTGCATTGCCTTTCAAATTACAGAAACTACATGCACAGCGGCAGCACTCATAAGCCCGTAAAGGACAACTCACACGGGCTGTCGCAGTAAGTAAGCGTGGTGATTCGGCAACAGAGAGGCTTAGTATTCTAGAGCAAATCCCACTGGTTAGTTGTGACACCTGTCATGCCGACCCTTCGGTTCGCCAATCTTTCACTGTAGCGAGCCTTCTCGTGGACGTGATGAAGCGCTTCAGTAGTGGTGCACGAAGTGAACTGAACGAACTAATAGCCTAAGCCGACGACGCGTAACCAGGTGAAGCAGGTCGTGTAGCAGCGGCCTCCGAGATACAATAAAAAAAATGTGAATCGGTGGCTGCTCTCAGCACACGCCTAGTTAGCCAACCTAGTTAGGAGCTAACTGGCTTTCGCCGAGCAGAAGCTATAGCGTCAGCAGCCACGTGCCCACTTTGCCACGCTGGTTTGACCCTACGGTTGAGATGCTCGCTCCGACAAAGGTCAAGGTGAATGTATTGTATGGCTGAGGTCTTGGGCTCGAGCCCCGTGGCTTTGGTGAAGCGCCTGAATAGAGATTGTTCTCTTAGGGCGCTATACAAATATTTGGACATTTATGTGCGTGAGTGAGTGAGTGTGTGTGTGTGTGTGTGTGTGTGTGTGTGTGTGTGTGTGTGTGTGTGTGTGTGTGTGTGTGTGTGTGCGTAAGTGTGTGTGTGCGTGAGTGTGCGTGAGTGTGTGTGCGTGTGTGTGTGTGTGTGTATGCCTGTGTGTGTGCACGCGCTCGCGTGTACTTGCCGCCAGCTTCGAGCGACTGAAGAAGCCTTAATAGGGTGATAGTTAGAAGGGCTCTCGTGCGGTACCGAGAGGCACCAAACAGCACCGATGAGCAAACTCTGACATTTCGAAGGTCACGGGCATGGCCTTCGAAGATTCACTGAATCTTTACCCAGTGAATCTTTACCCAGCAGCCCATAAGATTACTCTAGGCAATAATACTTATGAGCGATTACAGGTAACTGCCATTTTTTTGCTGTAACATAAATATCACAGAATGATGATAATTTAGAAATTTTATGTGCATTACATTGATATTGACTATAGGGCCAGTATGAGTTAGACTAGTATGAGGCTACTACAACCTTTATAGGTGTCTCGGAATAAATAAAAATAGCGAGCACATTAAATCCTCACCCCCACCTCCTTGTGTGAATAGTAATTGTTAGCTCTTTTTTCCGTAGGATTAAAGGCAACCGCGGTCGTGATCGAAAAACAATCCAAGTAACAACAACCAACGCCAACCACCAAAAAGGTGGTAATGAATGCTTTCTTTATATGCAGCATCTGTAAAGTGCCTAGATTCGGTTCTCCAAGGGCGAAATGCAAATGTATTATAATTACTATGAGTATTAGAAAAGCCATGTGAGTACTAAAGTTTCAGAATTAATTTGGCCTGCTAATCAATTTCGTCCAAGTATCAAATATGTTGTGGTATGCCACCCTTCCCGATATCCCTCGAGAGATGGCGTTAATCAGTCGAACTTGGTACTCATCAGGCGTACTATTAATCCAGCAGCTCAACTTAATGATTGACTTTGGAATGCTCACTCAGTGTTTATTAAACCCGTGATAATACATGAAATAATTATTGATGGTGATCTTGACCTGCTCGCTATGACTAAGACCTGGCTGGAATGGACAAACAGTCCGACTATTACCGACGCTCCCACGATGGCTTTTTCGTTCTTTCATACCCCAAGATCAATAAAAACCGAAAGAGTTGCCATTGTAGCCCGCTCCTCCCTAAATTTCAAGCCACGGGTAGACCCCTAGAAACAGTCTTGAGAATATTTTGTCTTAAGTACCTCCAATAAAGAGCTACAAGTGGGGGGGGGGGAGTAATCTGTCGCCCATCCGGCAACAAGTAGCACAGATTTATCTAATCTCATTTTAAGTATGTGTGCAAGAAATCGATCTTTCCTGGCTATGAATTATTTCAACATTCATTTTGATGACTTAACTGAGGCCTTTAGCGCCAAATTTCTTGCACTCACTGATTTCTCGTCTCTTTCTGTGGCTCATGTGCTTGACAATATTCACAACAAGGGTCACTCACTCGATCAAATATTCTCTCACGAAGTGTGTGCTTTCATCCCCGATTATCACCAAATCCAGGTCATCTGATCGTATGCTGATTTAGTTCAATCTAATGTGTGTGCCCTTCTACAAATCCAAAGTCATCTGAGAAGCGAGAAACCTCGAGAACCTTGATGTCGATGCTGTCGGAGCAAAAATGTCTTAATAATAATGATAATAGATTTGCCTAGCACCCTCGGAGAGCTAAGTCTCTTTCTGGGCACTTGAAAATTGCTGTGAAGGAAGCATGATCAAAAGGCTAGCGATAGCATGCTCAATAAGCAACAAGCATAACATGGTTAGAGGTTTCAGGCACAAGGTCAGCATGTAAATATGGTTGGTGACAGCACGCACAGTGTGAGCATGCATAACCACATAAAAGACGAACTCACATGGACCTCATTGATGCCGCGATAAATTGATGCGTTTTCAGTTTTCTTTTAGAAGTGGTCAAGCCAGGGAATCTCATAAAGTAAGTCGGATGTGGTTTCTTGGCTTTGGGAGCTTACGAACTAAAGGCACGGTATCCAAAGGATTCGAGGTTTGTTCGAGGAATAGGTAAACAATTTGATTCCTAAACGAGAGTGCTTTTCTCCCTTGCTGCTCAAGCCCCCATCCCACCCATCCCATCCATCACTGCGAACACATGACATCGGAACACACGACACTTGCTGACGTGGTTAACAAGTTAGCTAGATCTATCAAGCCCAAGCTTGACAAAGCTTATGCAAGATCTGGATTGACCGCTGTAGATCATGCCAGCGGATCCTAACAAAGGCCGAGTTTAGCTTCAACAAAAATTGTGTTGACTCACAGAAGCACATCCCTAAAACTCTTATGTCTATCATAAGCCATCTCCTCAAGCGCTCCCGGGTTAGCTCCTTGCCTGGCGATCCTTGTGGTGACCAGACCTGACCTTTGGTGACGCTTCTGTAGCTGCTTTGTTAAGATCAGAAAGCCCATCCCGATTATATTGCAGCCTCCTCTCTTGACTACTGTCACGCAATTACATCTACATATGACTGCTGTCCATCGATTCCGTACACTACCTTGATGTTTACGTCCAAGGTGACACCGAGTGACCTCATCGTGAAAATCTTCTCCCAGTCAAAAAGGACTGCTAGTCCTCTGGACCCTATCTCTACTGCCCTACTTCTACTATGCTTAGATCTGCTGCTGCCAGGCAGTAACATTATCAATACGTCCTTAGCCTCAGGTCATGTCCCTGCACCTTTCAAAAAGGCTGTTGTTAGGCTGCTGATAAGGAAAGCAACGCTTGACCGAGAGCATTTTCGCTGCACCCACCCAGTCTCCCTTCGCCGGTTCCTATAGATATATATATACCCTGGAACGAGTTGTGGCAGACCAACTGAACTCTTATATTGAGACCTCAAACCTAGTAAGTAAGTTCCAGTCTGGATTTAGACCTATCCACTCCACAGATAGGGTTTACTGGTAACTGTTTAAAAGTAACAGTAAAACAGCTGTTTTTGGCCCAAAATAAAAATAAACAGGTTATTTCAACTGTTTCACTCTTTCCAAAGGAAATTTAAAAAAAAAAACTATAGCTAAAGCTCCAATTTTCATTGTGAATATGAAACGCTTAACGGAAAAAAAACATTTTTTAAATTTCATTTAAAGGTGCTAGTGATTTGTAATGATGATTTTATTAAATTGGCCAAAAACTAAAGTTAAAGTGCAATTTTGCAAAACTTACGTAAGATATTAATTAAATTGGTCCTGTGGCATCATAAAATATAGAAGTTTTTTCAGCTTTCTACACTTTTGGAATACGCCAAAAAACGAAAGAATCGGATTCATGAAAAGCTATAAGGTCGATGTGGACGATGCAATAAAATCGTCAATCGTTCTAGAAACTAAATGATAACATTGAACAAATATCTAAAAATAAATGGAATTAATTTTGATAAACCTGCTGTGAGAGTGTACATCGAAGGAAGAGTTCCTGAACAATAAGAGGTAAAAAACGATTTCTGATCTGCTGGTGCAAATGAGTCTGAAGAGAATTGTTACCGATCTGGCTATTGATGGATTGACGATTGGAGCTAGTACAAGAAACAAGTATATACGGAAATCAATCTCGTGGCAAGAGTACAAACTTCCAGCGAACAAATGTGGTGTGTTTAAGCTGGTGCATGATGGTCTCAAAGAAAAGAGACTCCAAACGATTGCCGACATTAAGAGAAAACTCGAGAGAAGAGTACAGTTTAGCGTGACAGATTATGAATACACAACTTGCGAGAGGATGTTAATTCTTTGGAGTCAGCATTCTCGATAGCGGCAATGAAACATCAGTTGAGACGGGTCTTCTTTGCACATTTGGTTCGTGCACTTCTTTCGATATGGTAGAATCAATGGAACAGCATTTCACCATTTTTGGAATAATAACGCAGAGGGATTTGGTGAGATCTACTCAAGATGGCACTTGAGTAAATATGAAGTCCGTTAGCCAAACTGAACGGTTCTGCTTACACCATGGCCTGCACCTTGGAGACACATTGTACAAGAAGAGTACTGAGATGAACAATTTAAACCTAGAGAAAGACGGTATTAATTAAACGGACAATTTAGGAACAGGTACGGACTTGGAAGTGATTAGCGATGATACATTGGAGACGCCAATTACCACGATCTGCAAGCGAAATCACGCAAGCTCTTCAAATTGATCACAAATTAACTGTTCAAAATAATGCCTCTCGATCCTAAGGAAATGCTGAGTTCGGACGCAAGATTGAACTGAATTTTGGTGGGAAGATGAGCTGGTACTCTCATCCTAACAATGTTAGAGCTGCTAGAAGCCGACAGAATTCGCCATCCACGAAATATTAACCAAATTTTAGGCGGTGGAAATGATTGAGATATTAGATTTTTACGCTGTTAAAACACTACTGAAGGCAGTGGAATCTGAGAAACTTGCTGCTGATAATATAAGTCGAGATGACCGTACATTGATGAGTGATGATACAACTTTAGAATTTGTGTTTAACGAGCTTTCTAATCTGAATAATTGCATTAATACTAAGCTCTTTTAAAATTTGAAGTGTCTCAAGGAAGAGAGATTGAATAGAGATGTCATGAACCTTTTGCAAAGCCTCGAAGATCCATCTGTTGCCCTGTCAAAAACTACGATAGATTTCGCAGAAAATCTAGCATCCCGTCCATTTAGAGTCAACGGTGTACGAGTTGTCACCGAACAGTCATCAAATTATGCTGAAAATGTGAACTTGTCTCTTCAATTTGAATTGAATTTGTGGCTTCACTAAAATGGAACATTGATTGAGTTGGAGGGCAAGACAGTTTCAAATAGCTCAACTCTAAATGAGCTTTTCAGCAACTCTGCCCAGCACACTACTAATCTACAAAAATTGTACACCCAATTATATCCTTTAAACGGACATCAACATCGATGGACGTTATAAGAATTCTGCTCAGTCTGTACGAAATCAAGATCACGACTCTCAGACAAGTCACTTAATGCACTCGTATTATTGAACAATTTATATGAGAAGTAAAAATGCACTAATTTTTAACTTGATCGCTAAAGACATATAATAAAACGGTGTTCACAGAAAAAATGATCCATTGACTTTTAAACTAATAAAAAAATGGAAAAAGTCAATAGCTTTTTTTTGCCAGCAGGTCTTTTTTCAAAAATGACTTTCACAAACCCTAACACGGAGTGATTACTGATTAGGTTGTAAAACGACTTTCAAGGGAATGCAGACTTGGAATGTGACGCCCCTGCTCACTCTGCTTGATCTTTCGGAAGCATTCTACATTCTATCGATCACCGAGTACTTTTTGAGAGCTTCTTATCTTGCCTCACAGACACTACACTGCAATGGTTCAGGTCCAGCCTCAGTGGAAGACTCCAGAGTGAAGATGTTATGTAAACGTACAAATACTATTGACGGAACCACTTAAGTACCGGGAACCTCAATCGATATGCTCGGACGGCTTCTCTTCGCAACTTACATTCACCATCTTGCCGATGTGATTGCCAGACACAAACTGGGCTTTCAGTTCTACACACTTAGTTGCATCTTTGCTTCGGTCCCTCCTACTACTCAAGCACGTCGAATTCTCTGTACACCATTGCTGCATGTCTTAATGATATCGCCTCATTTTTCACTGCAAACTTTCTTAAATTGAATGACGACCAAACCAACCTACGACTTCAGGGAAACCATGTCTGATTCAGAAATTCGAAAACCTAACGACCGCAATCGGCCCCACCTGCGTATCTCCTGTAAAATCTGCCGGTAATCTATTGTATTCAAAAGTGACCATTTCATTAGATAATAAGAATAGAAAAACACTTGATAAAGGTCCCTCGGAGAACTCAATCTATTTGTAGGCGCTTTACATTTGCTGCAAAGGCTCCACAATCGAATGGCTAGAATGGCTAGCATGCTCACTCAATAAAAAAGACTATCGCGGCTAGTGGTGACATGCAAAAGGTCAGCTTGCAATTGCGGTTAATGTAATGAAATGTAATGTATCTCCGTCTGTAACTCTACAAGGCAATAAAGACTACGTGGGTGTTACGCAGGACAGTTTTGCATAGCAAACTCAGAGCTTAAGCGCTTTTGGTACGCATTCAGTAGCCCACAGATTTCATCTCACGCAACAAAGAGAAGGTAGGAAGCATAGCAGAGTCAGGAGAGCAGTTGAGGTAGGAAATGAGTAGCATGGAAGTAGCAGCTCAGGACCGCTGACACGGTTGAGCCGTAGTCGGAAGCAAGAGAGCATATGTCGTTGCGTAAGAATCGTGGAAGTGAGTTCCATAGTCTAGGACCTGCAGAGCTAACGCTCCGGTCGCCAACGGTCTTTAAACGGAGAAATGGGACTCCTAATTTGTTGTCCATACAGAACCTGATGGCACAAGGAGTCTGAAACTAGTGCAGCAGTTTAGCTGAGTATGGAATAGCCAAGCCATGGCAGGCCTTGTGGGTCAGCGTAAGAGCTCTGCTCTCTATTCATTGATCAACCGGCAGCCAACCCATCTTTTTTAGAAAAGAAGTCAAGTGCTCAAACGTCTGAAATTGAAAAACCTAGCCTTGCAGCCATATTCATAGCCAGTTGCAGTGGTGTAGTTGCTTTTTTTGGTAGCCCAGCCAAAAGGGAATTACAATAATCAAGCTGAGACAGAACTAAAGAGCCAGTTAAATTTTTTCTGCAGGGCACTGTGGAATACAGCTCCTAATCTTATATATATATATATATATATATATATATATATATATATATATATATATATATATATATATATAATTCATCTATATAGCGCCCCAAGAGAACTTAATCTCTATTCAGGCGCTTCACATATGCCTCGGGGCTCGAGCCCACGACCTCAGTCAGACCTTGGTCGGGGCGAGCACCTTAAGCGCTAGACCAAACCATCTTAGATAGGGATCGGACGTGATGGCCACCTGTAGAAGTAGTCTTCTGAATAAAGCTTTTAAAATTTAGGTTACTGTCGAAAATAACACCTAAATTTCGAGCATGTGGTGATGGTCGCGTAACTGCACCACCCATTAGAAGACCAAAGCCTTTTAATCAAGCCAATCAATTAGAGTGTCCTATGAATAGCAGTTCGGTTCTATCGTCATTCAGTTTCAAGAAGTTTTCTGACATCCATGATCGAATGTGGGCATGGCAAGCATTCAGTTAATCAATTGCTGCAGCAGATTCCGACGGTTTAAATGAAAAACAAAGCTAAGTATCGTCAGCATAAAAGTTATATCCTACTCCACGAGCATTAATCACTTTTACCAGAGGTTGAGTATAAACGGAGAACAGCAAGGGACCGAGGACGGACCTTTGAGGGATTCTACAGATGACCCGTCTTGTGTGTGAGAAATGACCTCCAAACGACACGGATTGAACACGATCAAATAAGAACGATTTAAATCAATCCAGTGCCCCATCAGCCAAACCGATCGTTGTTCGCGATCGTTTAAGTAGGAGATCGCAATCAACGGTGTCGGAGGCAGCTAACCGATCTAGTAAAGCTAGGGCAGTGACATTCCCGTTATTGTTACGACATAGAATGTCGTTGTTAACATGAAAGAGAGCATTTTCAGCGAAGTGCTGCCTCTTGAATCCCGGTTCAAATGTTTCTGACATTTCATTTTTTCACTACGTATGCAGCCGAATTCTAGGAGAACCGGTGATTTCTCGTCACCGCACATCCGGCCATGACCACAGGTCAGTCCTCGGCACAGCCGGCTACCTCCATCACACCGCAGCCGTCCCGTTCCACGCCAACCGAACCCAGCCCGGTAATGTAATGTAATGTATCTCCGTCATTAACTCCACAAAGTCATAAAGACCATGTGGGTGTTACGCAGGAGAGTTTTGTATAGCACACTCACAGCCTAATCGGCTTTTGGTACGCATTCGGTAGCCAACAGACTTCGTCTCACGCAACAAAGAGAAAGTGGGAAGCATAGCAGAGTCAGGAGAGCAGTTGAGGTAGTGAGTAGCATAGAAGTAGCAGTTCAGGACCGCTGAAAAAGATGTGCCATAGTCGGCAGTTGGAGAGTAGTTGTCATTGCGTAAGGTACATGTGCAAGCAGCTGCTTAGCGACATATTTTCGTGAGTATTTGACAAAAAAAACGAAAAACGAAGCCTGTGTGATAGTTTGCAAGGACCTCTGTATCTAATAACAGCTTTTTAAGTATCGGTCTAACGATTTTTTGACGTGAAGGACGTGGGTACGACCCCCTAATTCCAAAGAAGCATTAAAAATCTGTTGTGGCAGGGCTAAGTTGATCTGCCAGTCAAGACCACAAAGATAATGGTAAAGGGTTTTGAAAAAACGAGCTCTTTTTACTACACCTTACTGAGGTAGCCACATCACATGCAGAAACCTCGGAAAACCTTTTAAGGAAGGTCACAGATTGTGATTCCATAATTGGTTTACTCGGATGGGGCTTTATAGAGGTATGAATGTGCAAATCTTTTTCAGTAAAGAATTCTGAAAACTTTTCGGCTGAGCCCTTGATATCTGGGGATTCAGACCTCTCAGCATTGGTCAGTAAATCGTTTATTGTCTAATAAATCTGTTGTAGGTCCGACTGGCAGGAATTCAGTTTTCAAGTGAAAAAAGAAGCCCTGAATTTTATAAACTTCTGGGTTTAAACTCGAAGGTAGTCTTTGAAACTGATGAGATCTGCTTCATAACCCAATTTCTTAAAACGACGTTCAAGCCTGCACTTAACGAGGCGCATCTGTTGAAGTTATTTTTTAAATTTAAAGGACTCTCCACGACTCTATACACGGATAGAATGAATGGAAGCATGCTTGTCATGAGCACTCCTGAGTGTCATGTTCACAGCATCTGTGAGGGCATCGAGGCTCTCGGTCGAGCTTGGGTGCAGATCAAGAAGACCTGCAACACAAGCAGATTAAAAAAATTTGACCATGTCAATTCTTTGTAAGTTACGTCACTTTAAAAGCTCGACGTCACCCTGTAGTACAAGGGATCAGGAACAGTAAACGAGACCGAACAATGATCCGATAGGGCCAGTGGGCATACCACAAGATAATAATAATAATAATAATAATAATGATAATGCACTTGATAAAGCGCCATCAGAGAACTCAATCTCTTTCTAGGCTATTTACATTTGCTGCAAAAGTAAACGTAATTGAATGGTGAGTAATATCATGCTTGGTAAACAACATGAATAACATGGTTAGGGGTGACATGCACAGAGTCAGCATGCAAATGTGGTTAGTGGCCGCATGCACAGTGTCAGCACGCATAAGCACACGAAGGACGAATCACAGAGACCCACTAAATGCTGTCCTAAATAGGTGTGTTTTCAAGTTCTTTTCAAATGTGGTCACGTCAGGGGACGTTCTGACGCAAGTCGAGAGGGAGTTCCATGCTTTGGGAGCATTCGAGCTAAATGCACGTTCTCCAAAGGATTTTAGGTTTGTACGAGGTCAGTGGGGAAGACAGCCTTGGTGATCACGAGATCTAGAATAAGGCAACCGACGTGGGTGGTATGATCAACGTGTTGGACTAAACCAAAATTCTCCGGCCAGTTAAGAAAAGAGCGGACCTGGCTGTTGCTAGGGTTCTCAACGTGAATATTAGTCTCCAGCAATCAGTAACGGCCTGTCACACAAAAATATCTTAGCTAGGACTCTGAAAACTCCTCTCTAAACAAGTTTAGACCGCCAGAAGGAGGCCGGTAAATCACAACAGTGAGAAGCATTGTCTTCTGTGAGGACCTGATTGCAATTGATTCAAACGACGGCTCACGTGAATAAATGCACATCTTATAGCCAAACGATTCACGAACAATAATTGCAACGCCGCCACTAACCTCGGCAGAACACATGGACTGATAGAATGAGAACCCGGGTGGGGTGGTTTCAGATATACAGCTGCTTGAACAAGGCGGCATCCAAGTTTCGATCAGCAGAAATGCATCTACCCTCTCCCGAACCACCTGATCGTGGATAAGTAACCCCTTGGATTTTAGTGAGCTGGCATTTAGTAGGCAGAATTTAAGAGGCTGCCTAACAACTGCGAGACCTAGATGAAATGACTTGAATTCAAGACTGTGTGTGGCGGGCCCGGCAGACGAGGGCTGTCGAATTTAAATGGCAACATGCAGTGTCAGCACACATAAGCACATAAAGGACCAATCTCAGGGACCCGCTAAATGCTGTCATAAATAGGTTCATTTTGAATTTAGTATTTTTTTGAATTTATTTAAATGCCGTCAAGACAGGGGCTCTCGTGACTCAAGTCGGCAGTGTTACAGGCTTTGGGAGCATAGGAACTAAATGCAGGGTCTCCGAAGGATTTGAGGTATAAACGAGGTCTAGGTAAACAGTTGCATTCCGAAAAGTAGTGGTGCGATGCTTGGCTTGGTGGGACAGTGGATGTGATAGGTTGGCGGGAGCCAAAGAATGAAGTGCCCTAAAAGTGAGCGACAAAATCTTGAAGTCAATGCCTTACTCGACTGTTAGGCAGAGCTGGTCGGCTAAAAGGGTGCGATGTGGCAACTGGGACGCTCACGACAGACAAGCCTAGCTGCAGAGCTTTGCACCAGTTGAAAGCACTTGAATGCACAGGCCGTTACACTAGTTTCATAAGACAAGACTGGATGTAACAAATGCATGGGAGAACTTAAATGCTGTATCCACATCTAAAAATGCCCAAATTTTACCAATATGATCTAGCTGAAAGTAGGCAGACTTGATTGAGGATCTGATATGGTCGTCTAACACTAGGTCACTTGGGAATGTGGCACTTGGATTTCGTGCAGATTCTCGACAGGAGATACGCCGGCAGAGGCGATTTTGAGAGTTAGCCTTTCCAGTTTCTGAAGCACGCGTGGTTTGCCCCTAACTGAAAAGTTAGTTTTAACATCATTCAATATAAGAAAACTAGCTGCCATCCTCGTGCGGATGACATTAATTCATGTAGCAAGGGAATTAAGAGAATTCTACACGTGGGAGGGCTCGAATGGATCAAAGCAAAGGTAAACCTGAGTGTCAGCTGAATAGTGGTGTAAGGCTAGATTGTGCTTGGCAATCACAAGAAGAAGAAGAAGTGAATAGACCATGAAAAGGACAGGACGAAGCACGATTGAGGTACCTCTGAGGTACCCTATATTTCAGAGGTTCCTCGGATGATCTTTGTCCATTCACATCAATACTCGGGATCCCACACTGAGACCAAGAACTGGCGTGGTTTAAATCCTACTTGTCTGATCGTGTTCAATCCGTGTCGTGTGCGGGTCAGGTCTCAGACATGAGAAGGGTCACCTGTGGAGTCCCTCAAGGGTCTGTACTCGGTCCCTTGCTGTTCTCCATTTATACACTACCTCTGGGAAAAGTGATTGAGGCCCATGGAATAGGATATCACTTCTATGCTGACGATACTCAGTTGTATTTGTCATTAAAACCGTCGGAATCTGCTGCAGCAACTAAAAAACTGATTGCTTGCCTTGCCGATATTCGATCCTGGATGTCGGAAAACTTCCTGAAATCAAATGACGATAAAACCGAACTGCTTCTCATAGGACACCCTAAGCGTGTGGCTGGATTAAAAGGCTTTGCTGTTCTAACAGGCGATGCTATTGTGCGACCTTCACCACGTGCTCGTAATCTAGGTGTCGTGTTCGACAGCTGCCTCAATTTCAAAAGCTTCATTCAGAAGACTGCATCTACAGCTAGCCAACATATCCGATCCCATTCCAAGATTAGAAGCTGTCTCTCACTGTGGCTTGTAAAACATTTGACTAGCTCTTTAGTTCTGTCTCGGCTTGATTATTGTAATTCCCTTTTGGCTGGGCTGCTAAATAAAGCTATTATGCCACTACTGCGGACTATGAATATGGCTGCAAGGCTGGTCTTCAACTCCCAGCGGTTTAAGCACGTGTCACCTCTGCTGAAAGAGCTAGGATGGTTGCCGGTTGAGCAAAGAATACAGAGCAAAGTTCTTATGCTGACCCACAAGGTCCGCCACGGCTTGGCTCCTTCGTACCTAGCTCAACTGCTTCATCAGTTTTAGCCTGTTCGCGCGCTCAGGTCCTGTGTGGACAATAAATTAGCTGTCCCATTCCTCCGCTTAAAGACAGTTGGCGACAAAAGCTTTAGTTCTGCAGGTCCTAGACTGTGGAACTCGCTTCCACAATTCTTACGCAACGACATCTACTCTGCAACTGCCGACTATGGCACATTTTTTTCAGCGGTCCTGAACTGCTACTTCTATGCTACTCACTACCTCAACTGCTCTCCTGACTCTGCTATGCTTCCCACTTTCTCTTTGTTGCGTGAGACGAAGTCTGTTGGGTACCGAATGCGTACCGAAAGCCGCTTAGGCTGTGAGTGTGCTATACAAAACTCTCCTGCGTAACACCCACATGGTCTTTATGACTTTGTGGAGTTACTGACGGAGATACATTACACTACATAGGACCTGAATCATCACAATGGAGTGTCAGTAAATCCCAGGCGAGATGAGAGTCAGATTTCAGGAAGGACTCTGTGAAGCAAAACAAGCTGATATACTCCACTCGTGTCTATCTGCATTCCAAAGTAGGGCGTTGTACCCGGAGTGATTAGCTCTATACCATTCTTGAACTTACTAGCAAGGTTTGGAGTTTTAATGAATGTGCAGTTGGTCTGCCACTACCCGTTCCAGTGTCTTTAAAAAGAGCGGTCGTTGGGTGACTTGGCGTAAGCTCTGTCGGCGTAGTGTTACTTTCTTGAGCAGTAGCATGGCTACAGTTTTTTTGAGAGGTGCTGGGACATGACGAGAGGCTAACGACATACTAACTATGTTAGTTATGTTTGGCAGCAGCAGATTAATGCATCATATAAGCAGTGTAGTTTGGTTGCACAGCAGAGAGCCAGCCGATGCCCAACACCGACAATTTATTCCCAACACACGGAGCCCAAGAGGGCATGGCTCCCGTCAGCCCCTGCCCTCACACGACTCGCCTCCCCTGGTCGACTCCGATGACTCATCGACCACAACGGTGCACTGGCCGACCCTGATGGTGAATCCACCATCTGGCCACCAGCTGGTTACCAGCCTGTGTCCATACCACATCACAGGCGGACCACAGCTGTGCACCGGCCCCTCTCGGGGGTGCTTCTTACAGCTCACCAGTGGTTTATCAGACATACAATACATACATGCGAACTACACGCTCCCTTGACCTTACGGTCACAAGTCAGGAGCCGGCATACAATATATACATACATACGTACATACGAACTACAAGCAGGACAGTAGGAATACGGTCCAAAGGACTAGTTGTCTTCTTTGTTTGGGATATGAAATTCAGGACGAAGTCACAAGTGACCTCCTTGAACGTAGACATTGAGGTGCTACAAAGAATTGAGGGACAGCGTACCAGCGGATAATGCATAGTAGGGATGGTCTTGTCTGTCTTCTGGACAAAGCTAGAGAAGCGATCAGCTAGATCTCAGCCTGTGGATCGAGACTCCTTTGGGGTCGAACGAACCTTTCACAAGGGTCGCCTAAGACCATAGGAAAGCAAGCAACATTTCCACAATTCGCACACAATATGTCAATGATTGGGGGTAGCCACAACATGAAGAACTGTGTTCAAGGGTCGTGCCATTAGGAAGGTTGAGAACTACTGGGCTAGATCATCGCAGGAATCATTTGTTAAGGAGCTAACCTGGGAGCGGTTGAGATTGTTGATCGCAGATGGCCACATCAGCTCCACAGTCAAGTCGGCTTTCACCACCATAACAGCTCAAATTAGGGCTGGCTCGCACAACATCGAAACTGGTCCATGCAGTTGTGACATCTCGACTGCTATAACTCACTGCATGCTGGTCTACCGGCGTGTACAAAAACTCCAGCTGATTTAACGTACTCTTTCGTATAGCGACAGAAGAGCCTGTACTTCTATCACCACTGCTTGCAGTATCGATAAAGTATCGCACGCCACTGGATTCGAACCCACTATCTCGGCAGCATGGTCATGAAAAGCAACTGCCTTACCTAGTGTGCCATCACGGCTCACCGTCAAGTACATTTGCTTACATATGGTGCAAAACTCGGCAGCTAGGCTAGTCTGTCGTGAACGTCGAAGATACCTCATCGTATCTAACATCCTGCACTGGCTTCCAATCAAGTCGCAAGTATGTTGACTTAAGTTTCTGTGGCAAACTTTCAGGCTCTTTCATTCTCAGGCTCCAACTTATCAGAACTACTCTTGCTACTAGACGAAGCAAGTTACAAGTTAACAGCTGTCAGCTGTTCTGACTAGAACCTTTACCTTGTTCCAATTTCAAAACCGTTTCGAGACCGTACCGTTAGTTCCTGTGCTCCCAAAGCCTGGGACACATAAGCTTAAAGGGCATCTCATTAGGTCCGTGCGGTTCGTCCGTTGTGTCCTTCGAGTTCACAGATCGCGATCGAACTATTGCTTTAGTAAGAATGGGCACAAGTTTACGTAGTTTTCAGTACAGAATGCTGAAAGTCCAGATAGTGAGACATCAGAATTGGTTTGTCTTTTATACAGTATTGGTTCTGACCGGTAGGACTCCATTAGGAGTTTTTGGACCCCTGGCTTTTTCAAGCTCCCTGGTGTAGCTTCGAAACGTTTTAATTTGACTAGATCGTTAGGTCCATGAGGTTCGTCCGTTGTGTCCTTTGAGTTCACAGATCGCGATCGAACTATTGCTTTAGTAAGAATGGGCACAAGTTTACGTAGTTTTCAGTACAGAAGGCTGAAAGTCCAGGGAGTGAGACATCAGAATTGATTTGTCTTTTATACTGCATTGGTTCTGACCGGGAGGACTCCATTAGGAGTTCTTGGACCCCTGGCTTTTCCAAGTTCCCTGGTGTAGCTTCGAAATGTTTTAAATTGACTAGATTGTCCTCAGACCAAAACTTCTAAAAGCTGAGTTTAAGCCTGTGCTTAACACGCTGCTTCTATTGTCAAATGAAAGGAATCGCCAGACTGGTGTAAGGACAGAATGCTAGTATAGGCCTCTTAATTGTCTGATTGCAGCATCAGTGAGGGTGGCAAGGCTGTTCGGCGAGCCTCGCAGATCAAGAAGACCTGCCTCACATGCAAACTAAAATATTTGACTCGGGTCAATACTTTTTTAAATTATATTGCAGGACGAACTCGACGTTACCCTGCAGCAAACTGAGCAAGAACGAGACAAGACAAGCGATGACCTGAGAGAGTAGGGGCCTCTTCTTCCTCGAGGGTACACATTAGTGATGAGATCCAAGATAAGGCCACAGACTTGAGTATTATTAACTTATTGAACAAAATCAAAGTTCTCCTGTCACGTAATATGTCCTTGCTGCTGCTAGGGTTGTCAACTTGAATGTTCGAGACTCCGGCGATGAATAACCGCGTCAACACACAAAACATCTCCAAAAACTCTTCTATAAACGAGTTTAGAAAGTCGCACAGTCGAGGTCAGTATGCCGCGGCAGTGAGAGGCATTGTTTTCATGAGGACCTGATTGCAACTTATTGAAATGATGGCTCATGCACACTGACTTGCAACTGATGTCTTGTAGCCAAACTAGTCGGGGGCAAGTAACACTAGCAACCCAATACCAACCTTGTCAGACCGCATGGACTATGAGAATTAAAGCACGGTTGAGGTGTTCTTAGATACCTAGCTACCAAGGGACAGTTTGATGGTAAACCCTAGCTCACCAACGAGCCGACTTTCAAGGCAGAATTTATGTGGCTGTCCCAATAACTGGGTTGGCAGCGATTAATTAATCAGCTTGCATTCCAGTAGGCACATAGCCAGGCCGGCAGACATGGGCGGTAGCTTTGCACTCATAGCTGTTGATATGACGAACACATTGCAGAGAGGTTCTTACTGACTTGCCACAGGCCGACCGGTAGGATTTGACTTATGGCGACATTGCACTGTATGCTATGGAGGGGCTATTTTGAGTAGCATATCCGAGGTCTTATCATGAGCAGTCACATATCGAGGGAATACCGGAATGCTTCACGAATAAGTTCGGTCAAGGTCCACTTTCAGCAACATGTGGAAGGTCTCTAGGCTCGCAGGAATTATGGACCTGAATCCAGGGCATCAGCATTATAGCTATGCCCAATACATCTCAGTCCGTCCTACAATAAGTTGCATTCGAGTGAAGAACTCGATCGCATACAAAAGAATTATATTTAGAAAAACTGCCTAAATACACAGCATTAGCCGCAACTTGCATACCTAGGTTGGGTATACATGTCGAAGAAGCCATTCCAAATCATGCCACCAGTTTATTAATATGCACTAATCAGTGCAAAAGCACAGCCCACAGAGGTTGACGAGTGTTGGTACTCGACACACACAGCTCACAGCCGGTAAAGCACGAAACAGCACAAGCTATCTCACTTCGACAGCATCTAGGTTCGCAAGTGGATGCATCATCACGGAAGCTCGCCGACCCAGGCTCGGCAGCGAAACAGAGCTTGAAAGGTCAATTATATAACAATAATGCATTTGATATAGCATCCTCAGATAACTCAAATTTCTTTCCAGGCACTTTACATTTGTTGCAAAGGATCGAAGTGGTAGCATGCTCAATAAACAGTAAGAATAACAATTGAAGAGAAGAAGACTTGAAGTGCTGCCGTGGACGAAGCGATAGCTAGGTACCGGTCAAACCAAAAGACTGCCATGGTCATGCAGCAAGGGTATACCAGGTGCCTAAAAGGATCATGCCCAATAGGCCTGTTTCCTTATCTCTTGACTGTTGGGCAACAGTTCCACAACGGCAACTGGACACGAGTACAAACAGGCGATTCTCTCTAGGCATTGTGCCCAAACCCGAAAAGGAAACGTCGACTCTCTGTGGTGATTAAAAAAATGAAGATAACGTGCAGATATCCGGATATGCAACCAGCGAAGTTTAAGGCATTTGGTCCTTGTATCCATTGTAAAGCAAAAATGTTGCTAGTAACTAGCCACGAGTGGACAAATCCGATGTGATGAAGCATCTGGCCTCGACCTGCAACAATTAGCCAAAGAAGAGAATTGATCGCCGGCAAGAAACGAGGAGATGCACAGCATGGAATCACAAAGGCAAGAGTGGGGTGTGTGTGTGTGTGTGTGCAAGACTTGACAAAAAACATACCTGTATCCGTCTGTCACAACGAGCGCCGTGGTACAGCTTGCTTTCTAAAGCTAGGTCATCATCAGACAGCCAATTCATCCTAACGCGAGCAGCAACGACGTCTCAGGCTCCCTAAACACAGCAACAAGAGGAGAAATTAATGGCTTGATCCGCACGAGCTTCTCAGAGCCTGCTTACAATCAGTCGGCCAGTGTATTCAACCGACATACTCGAAGCACCAACGTCTCAGGCCTGGCACATGCATGCGAGCATCACACACAAACATAGCCGAGACATTGAAGACTTGTTTATAAAACTATGGGTATACACGTTATGCACACTCGAGGGCAACCCATTATTTTTAGGGGCAGTAGGCCTTTGACCGTGAGACATTAGACTGATGCTTGAAGATCGAACTTGCGTTAAAGCATCTTACACGACGGCATTTTCAGAAACCAGTGTAAACAGAAAAATAACAAAATTGCATCTTCGACCCTTGTAATTCCTTTAACAGTGACAAATATTCTTCAAACTGTATATGGCCTGGAAAATGACAACAGTGTGATTTCAGACGGAATTAATGACTTGCCAAGTAGCATGAAAACAACAGTGCAGTGGCTATCGTTATTTTCTCACTTCAAGCAAACCGAAATGCTAACGACTATTGAGTGGACTGCCTTTCAGAAAGGATCAAATGTGGACTGCCTCAAACGGGATTTAATTATGCTGCAATTGCTAAAGTGCTTGCTCTTAACTAACAAGGTCGTGGGTTTGAGCCCCTTTAGCAGGCGATCTTTTTTGCCCTCAAGTGGAAAGTAAATAGCCGTCAAGGTCTGCTACCCCTTTACAAATAAGGCTGTGGAATCAACAAAACATTCAAATTTCCAAGTAATGGAACATACAAGAGGCCAAACATAATGCCGATTATGGCTTCATCAGGGTATGCTAAGTGACTAGACAGGGGTTAGTCTTTTTAAGCAAGTTATATCTGCAAAAATAGACATCTGATCAGAATTTTAAATATAATTCATTTATATAGCACCCCAAGAGAACCTAATCACTATTCAGGCGCTGCACATATGCCTCGAGGCTCGAGCCCACGACCTCAGTCGGACCTTGGTCGGGGCGAGCCCCTTAACCACTAGACCAAACCAGCTCTACCTACAACTACACATTTGTCTTCAAAATGGCATTAATGGTATGGTTCACATTGGTTTTGTAGAAAAGCAAATAGATAGATCCATTCAGAATCCATACTAGCAACACGACCCAGAGCTTCGATCACTTAATCGCTAGATTGAATTAATCCGACCTCATGTGCGCAGCAGCCTTGAACTGTTCGCGTAACTGCCAAAGCAGTCCTTGTGGCTTGGGCAGCAGACCGTCATGGAAAGGCCAAGAAAATGTACAGCGAGCGCTTGCACGCCACAGCAAGCATCATTACTTACCCATATAGCTCTGCCGGCCAATGCAAGCTCGATATAACAACCTTCAGATAGGTTTTGCTCCGTCAAATTACAGTACCGGGAAATCACCTTCAATTAGAAACCAGCAGCTTTTGAATGGTGCCATAGAAGCACACGAACGCAGCTTTCTGTGGGTCTGAGAAGACCAATGGTAGCCAAACTGATCGTGTGCGATTCAAGAATCTTTATCAGCAGCTCGCCATAAATGAGATGACCGCTTGCTCCTTCTCACCAATGCCCCCAGCTTAAGGGTGCATCTCGGCGAGTAACGATTGTCACACCACGTACGGCTTGTGCTGTTTGAAGGTGGATTGCCTAGCTAAGCAACAACGGTAATATCCAAATGCAAAATCCATGCCCAGGCTGAGTTACTGCTACGATATCAGGCAGCTGCCACAGGGGAGAGGTCAACCGCAGTTTTATTAAACTGGTGGTGAGAGCAGCAGAGCCACAAGTGCCGGGTACTTTATTATTAGCCGCATTCAGTGTTGCATCAGTTACAAGAGTTCAGCTGCCGCCCGTGTGCAAAAGCTTGCAAAGCCGTCGGCTTCCTGCCACGCGCATGGCTGCATCAAGTCGAACTGGAGAGACTACAGCGTGTTGCTACTGCATCCTATATATGCAGAGGTCAGCAACCTCAGGTGCGAGCACGCCGAGCTGGTCTCGCAGCGTACCGAACAACGTCTGCATATCGATGCCGAGTACCGAATTTCTTTAAGAAAAGGAGACAAGGGAAGCACAAGTTGTTTTTATATATTGTAATAAGTCTTGGCTGGCTTGAGAGGCGAGCAAATAGTCTCGGGCTGACCACCAGCCAGACTTGCCTATGGCCCCACACCTACCAAGGAGCTTTCAGCAGCCGTGCTGGGGAGGCCGCCTGGTAGGTCGCTGCTCGAAGGGAGCAATCGCTTGCCGCAGCATCACGGCCGAGAGTAGGAGACCACTATCAGCACCTCTGGCTCTCAGCTCAGGTCTCCTCACGAAGAGGCGTGCTCGAGCAGGGTGCAACAGCTTATGCCGAATGCTACCGGTAGCGGTAATCACACTCACTTCGGTGAGGGCTAGCTTCGACCGTACACAGCCAACATCACACACATACTTTCAGGTGCCACCTGCCACAAATAAGTACACTGGGGAAAAAAGCATTGCTACCACTTAGTGCCACAGTAAGGCGGTAACGCACTGTAGCAAGTCAGCTGCAAAATGAAAAACTAGCCGCACGCAGGCCGCGACTCCTGCCTCCAGTTTCCGAAGCCCCAACAGAGCCCACCCACGATCGGACGATGCATGCACTTCACATGCACCGAGGGGGCGCAAACAGGTCGGCAATACGCAAGCGAGTCTGCAGCGTAAGGTAAGTTGCAACTCACAGTAGTAGAGCTGTGCCGTCTTCCTCGATGCTGTAGACGCTTACAGACTCTCAAAGACTGCTGCTGCTGCTGGTACAGCGGTGCTACTGCACATGGGCACAAGGCTGTACAGAAGTGCCGCCGAGGGACAACAACACAGCCAAGCTTGATATCAGTTAACATGGCCGCTCCGCTGAAGTACTGCTTGTTTGCAGGTCGGCATCGCAGCAGGACACGCTCGGGCAAGGCAGAGAGAGGGCGAGGCATCGGGATGGCGACCCGGCCAGTGCTATGGTACGACTCGTCGCCTGGCAGCTGCTTCCGCCCCACGTTAGAGCCAGCAGCAATGTGTGAGCAGCGATGTGTGCGAACGAAACTGCAGCCACGTGGCCGGCGCTTGTACGAGTGTCCGGGCTCACCAAGCTCGTCGGCTCAAGTCGCACCGCAGGCAGTGAGAGACCGCTGCGCACACAGAGAGAGACAGAGAGAGGTCTCGGTAAGAGGCTGCACGGCATGCTCCTCCCATCGAATGCAGCCTGCTACGTCAGACACAGCCCAGCAGCGCCAAGGACTGCAAGCACCAAAGCCGGAGACACCGGGAGGAAAAGCGGCATCGCTCTCAGCAGGCACACCAGCTGCAGCAATGTGAGCAGCTGTGAACCTCGTGAATAGGCTGCAGCCAAGAATATGCACCGACACAAGTGATCAGCCGTGGCAATCCAGGCATGTAGCGACATTATACAACACCGGTAGCACATTGGAACAGACTATCTTGCTACAGCACCGAAGATCGAACCGCAATCAACTTACACTTAAGAATCCTCAGCTTCTGATTACCCTAGCTAACCTGACGACAGCTAAAGCTGCAGTACTCGTGAAAGCACGAGTGTGGAGATAGAGAGGAGAGAGAAACATGACGTCTTCACGAAATGATGAAATGACAGAACGCGTGAACTTGTGTGACTAGAGTAAATAAGGCGATTCTGCCAACCAAAGCAGGAGCAAAACCAAGGTGGTTGGTGATCATCAAGTACGAGGGGCTAAATAAAGTGCCAGCTGCTATACTACAAGATCGGACTAATCAATTTCGACTGCTTCTTGAGTGGGGCACTACACTACTTGTCAGGTCACGAGGACGGTCTTGAGAATGCTATCCTTCAGTAGTAGTAGCAGTTCTGGCATAATTCAGATTACTTACTGAGTCAAATGCCAGCAAGCGCCATCTCATTTTGACCTACCAGGGATGCTAAAGGCAGGCAGTCGCAGGTTTGCTGCCATGGATGCCGACACCTTAACTATACTGGATATTACTGTAATGCGCACAGCATATTTCCACAACTTACCTCCTAAAGTCACATCACGAGCTGCTTATTCTGGGTGACCCAACCAGGGACAGCTGCAAAAGACTTCTGGCATATAGTAAACAGAACTTCAGTTTGAAAAAGATTGTGTGCAGCACCCGTGGCTGCTGCACGTGGCCACGCATCTGCTCAATGTTCACACTCCAGTACCCATCCCTTAGGTGACCGTCCGACCGTACTGTCTAGGCTCCAAGGTTCTAACTCATGATAACGAAGATCGTTACTGGAAAAGAAAACTAAATCCATGGACAGATGGAGCCACTGACAATGAGCATCACAATTATATAACGCGATTCCAGTATGCCTAGTCATTCCAGTATGCTTTGCCGAAGTGCTGTACTTAGTACATAACCTGTGGGTAATAGGCAACGTTCAGATACGTGACAGATTCGTTCTCGCTGTTTCCCAGACTGCACTAGCATCTACAGAGCTGCGGAACCCATTTGAAATTACTCCATAAGTCGAGCAGCTCTGATGAACATACCATCTTCCAGCATACTGGCTTATTCAAACGTGAAGCTGCATATCAACAATAGTAAACACTCCAAAAAATTGGCAGCCCCGGTATCAGGGTCGAAAGTACCAGCAAAGAGGCAGTCGGAACAAAATTACGCTGGCCTCCGGCTGGTATGGCTATGTTTATGGCGACCTTAATGAAAGGTCAGCAGCCAACGAAGCAGCTCCCGAGTCAAGTCCATCGAGCTCATGTGGTGAAGCACACCCCAACTGCTTCGATTGTTGACAAATTTTGAATGCTTAAGGCATCACCTGGCCTGATAACAGAGCTGATTATGTGACTAAGCCAATCACATTGGCATCAGAGAACGTCACCTCCACAATGAGCATGGTCACACAAAACCAAGGCATTAATATCGACGTCATAGAAAATGCCTGACATAGCATGAGCACTTTCCATTTCCTTGCCCAAAGACCAAGTCTAAAGACAAAAACCACCAACCTTTACTTAAGCTGGGCTTAAGCTATTGCAATAACGAACGAGCACCGGCTTCCCAACGAAAGCTCTACTTCAAGTGATAACACATACAGGTGCATGAAGTAATAAATAAAAGCCAGGCAGCTTCTTTCAAGAGCTTTGCATGAAGTGCTGAACCTGCGACCTTAGAAACAGCCTCGATCTACTGCTGCTTATCGATCACGTCATCGACGGCATGCCGGAGCTGGTCATGCCGAAATAAACACCACCCAAACATGAGGTAAGTACTGACTCCGGGTGCACGGACGTCTTTATCATATTCTGTCACAGGTCAAGTTGAATGTATCCCTTACGGCAATAAACATAAGACAATCATTACCAGCAAACACTGCTTGCTGGAGGTTGAGATCCACAGATATGTTGCATTCATTATATAAAGATAATTCCCAAGATGGATCATTACAAAATTAGCAACTCGGCCCATGCAGGTAGTGGCAGCAAGGATGCCGAAGCTCCTTGCTGGTGCTTTTCTGTGGGGTGTCCATGTGGCCCATATATGTATGCCAAGTAGTATGACGATCAGACAAAGCTTCTCCGTCCGCCACAGCACTTACTGTAGAATGTCAGCAGCAAAGCAAGACGCAATTTTGGAAGCAATTTTTGCAGCAATTCACAAGCGCAGCAGCTCAGAATAGAATCCAAACGGTTAAGCTGCATCAGCAGCAGCTTACTTCAGTACACAGACAAATTAAGACCACGACCTGAACGACACAAGCTTAATCTGAAAATGCAATCTATAAGACTGTGCTAAGCTGAAAGGGTACTTCCACAGAAGTTTCCTCTGGCAGCAAAGTTAAAAGATTCACCGAGATGGTTAAGAGCTGCCGGCACACCAGCTGAAGCTCGGATAGGCCTTAACCATTGGCCGACTTCCCCATTTCGTGCCTAACTCGTGGGCTTGATCGCTACAGCATAAGTCAAGCACTTGTAATAGAGATTTGAGTTATTAAAGAGCTATAAAAATGGTATATATATATATATATATATATATATATATATATATATATATATATATATATATATATATATATCCAAATACCAACATAATGTGAATACCCACAAGGTCAGAGATCAGCAGCCGGAAAACGTGACAAAACCACTGTAAGAAAACGTGCACAAACAAATGTCTTAAATGCCAAGAAAGGTATACAGCATTGGGGCCCTAGCAACAACAGAGGTTTTGCCACGAGGGAGACTGGTCGGGAAAGAGAACTCCTACCCTTGTTTTGCTTGAGGACCAGTTACAAGATAGTTAAGGCAGGCCTTTCTTTAATCACACAATGCCGTGGTAAATTTACCCGACGATAAGCAGGAATCAAGTCATACCAATTCTCTCCCAGAACCGTCACAAATCGATCTGTTATGTGGAATCCACCAGGGTCCAATTAATAATGCTGTTAATTTTGGACTCCCGAGATTAACAGTCAGGTGCTAAATAACTGGTAACTGCTACTGATTAGCGAAGCTTTTGCCAATCCAAGGTTTGCCGTAATACTCACTACCACTTCAAACCCATTGTAGGGCATACTAGTTAGGCCTCAGAACGACTTGTTGATCACTTCTCTCTGCCCACGTGTACCACAAACATATTTTGCCCATTTTGACCAACGATAAATATTGCCTGACACGAGCACTTGCCTTAGCACCTAAGCAGATGGCATATCACTTTAGCTACATAAATGCTCAAGCACAAACATGCAGCAACATTTGCAATTTCGGGCAGTGTGGGTACATTACCGGTAAGTTCGTAAATCATCAGTCTGAAGGCAGCAGTAGGCATCAAATCGTCTCTTTTTTCGACAACGGGCTCAGTCGATAGAGAGAGTAGCAGAACGGCCACAAGCAGCCTTCATTTGGAATGCACTGGCCTACACTTCTATCGTGCAAATCGCTGCTGCCACTGCCTTATGACTCGTATCCACTAGCGCACTTTCAGAGCCTCAGGGTAGCCAGCTTCAGCTCTAGCACAGCAAGTGCCAAGAAATGCCAAGTTCACAGCATGCATATATCTGTCGCCACATAAGTAACACGCCATCCCACAGACTGTTACATTTTCTGTACTAGCAAAAATAACTAACTGTAAGAGCCACTCCACTACAGAAACTTAAATTGGCCGAACGAAAACGCCAGCATGCTTCAAGATTAAAAATACAATTACGGCTAGTACTGTGGCAATGCACCACTAAGTAAATCGCCGAGCTGGTTTGGTCCAACGGTTAAGGTGCTCGCCCAATCAAGGTCTGACTGAGGCCGTGGGCTCGAGCCCCGAGGCATATGTGAAGCACCTGAATAGTGATTAGGTTCTCTTGAAGCGCTCTATAAATGAATTATATATTTTTATATTAAATCCAACCACGATCTTAAGCCTCAAGCGACCACATCCAACACAATCCTCCACCTCCAACCAGGCCTCATGAGTCAGATTTGCGTGCTGACTGATTGCGTGGAGCCTTAACAATAATTTATTAGACACATCCCCTGAACCTGACCATATATTCTTGTTGCTACCTGGTCTTCACTAGCACTAGTCTTTGCCATCGATATGTAATGCTAGTTCGGCCCAGTGGTTAATGGGCTCTCCCCGACCATGGTCTGGCCTAGATCGTGGACTCGAGCCGTGGCATATGTGAAGTGATATAATATAATAAACATGACATATGATAAATATATTACATTCTCATAGTGCTACGAAAGTGCATTATATTCATTTATCTTCTCGACTCTCGTATTCAGTCTTGCCGGCTCTCTCTCTTTCCCTCCTTTCTCTCGGTTTGTGTCATCCTTGCTGTCCATCGCTACACTTTCTACAATCCCATCCTCACATACCAAACGAGAGCTAGAGCCATTACCAGCATTACCACACTAACCAAGGACAAGGTCTCAAAAAATTAATCGTACAATAACATGTATGATAACTTGGAACCGTACTAGTTCAGCAACATGTAAGACCCGGCATTACCGCACGACCATGACGCCTTGATAACTTGGAGCATTATTGGGCTGCAAAACAAATGAAAGCCAAAGTGGACCATAGCCTTAAACAATGTCGACCACTATTCAACCGTAGCACACCACGTGCTCCAGACCCACCGGACGTTGCCTTCTTTTCTGCACAGGCGCATTCCACACTCAGGTGTTCACATTTCCAATTTTATTATACAAGCAACGCCGTACTCTACATAAATGGGATCGCCGGATTGCTACACAGTATAAACATAGACAGCCAACTGTTGCACACAGGACTGCGCACCTATCCTGCTGCATCGACGCTGGCATGCACACACTCAGCTATACGGGCTGCTACGCACGTGGGTCGCAGTCTACATATAAGCAAGGATGCGTACGAAGACGAGAGCCGTGTCTGCTACAAAAAACGAGAGACCGACTGCTCTCTTATTAACTTCCTGGTAGGCGGTCGACTCATGACTGCTCGCTCCCACACAATGCAGCATGTGTGCAAAACACCGATCGAACCCTCTCTCTAGAGAATGTACACTCAACCCGTTGAAACGTACTCAGTGAAAACGTCTACGCTTGGGATCACCGAATTGATCATCACGAGGCTGCATCATTGATGCCGGCGCAATGCCAGGCATATTCGGGAAGGGAGCAGGTCCGCTGGCACTTCCTGCTCCGCTGCCCATCGGCTGCTGCGGTCCTCCCATCGACGGTCCTCTTACGACAGGTCCCTGGCTGTTGAAATTGGGAGGTGCTGCTTGATCAAACCTAGCCTGATGCCGGAGAGTAAGAGACATCAAACGTTAAAATAGAAAGAAATGTCTAACCCGACACACGAGAGACAACAACAGAACTGAACTGCAACACTTACGATGCGCTAATCGGGGGGAAGCAGAGCTCAAGTCAATTCACGACTATGTGTTGACACACGAATAGAAAGACCTGCCCCCTGAACTACTACTTGGCAAGCTATAAATGGCCCAAAATGCACCCGATAACTGTACTTGCCCACTACCACCCCCTGCAATACTTCACAAGGCTATAATAAATAAATAAATCCTAGCTGATTAAACAGCCTCTTTTTGTATTGCGACAGAAGAGCCTTTACGGCTATCCCCGCCACTTGCAGTGGAGATAATCGCCTGCTTGCAGTGGAGATAATCGCCTGCCGCAGGAATAGAACCCACGACCTTGGGACCGAGGTTGCGAAAGCAACCGCCTTACCTAGTGTGCCATCACGGCTCACAGCTGAGTAGCTACCAGCCAGCTATACCCCTGGTCTAGCTACAACCAGATGGCACTGGTTCTCCTCGAGCAGCTTTGGCTGAACGTCTGGTGTCTGCCAAACCGAAAGTGGCAATGAACAAGTGGGGTACACCATGAACATTTGATACTGATTAGGCAACTGCGACTGTTAACCTCAAGGCCTGCCCATTGCACACATGGGCTTGGCACACGGTACAACCACTAGCCAACAGCCGAGACTTAAGTCTCTTGACCTGTCCGATACCCACCGAAGTCATTTGGAATATAAGGCTGCCTGATTCGGTGTCAATTTCAATAATGTACATAATGATTAGCACATGCTAACAACTCTAGCGTCCCGAAGCACCTGCAATCGTTTGCAAGTGACAGTAAGCTACTACTAACCGCATAAACCGCTAGGCAGCAGCTGGTGCTCTCGATGGGCACAAGCTAGCAAGTGCTAAGAGGTCACACATGCATGTGCCGATGGATTGGCAACAGCTTAATAATGGAGCTTTGAGCTGTTCAAATTAGACTGGCCCGAAGACAACCAACAGAATGGATGCACGCTATGACAGCAAGCAATAGCTGTAGCAACATACCATATTTCCAGGTGGCGCCATTCGTCCACCATAATCCTGCTGCATACCCTAAAAGGATTGACATTCAGCTGCAGAGAGCGACCTGGTTTGTACATGTATATTTACTTCTTAACCTACTACTCTCATTCTTCGAGCACACTAACTCACAAATATCACACATAAGACTTATTAGGAGCAACACACGTTCACGGAACCTTTGCAATTACTGTCAACATGGTGCAGAAACCATTAGATGAATGCAAACGAAACTGTGTGAACAGAAACCTTGGCAGTCAGCATCCGAGCTCCGAGGGATGTCTCCCAGCACGAATAAATGAGACCGAAAGAGGAAATTAGTGGAGAGAGAGAGATTACGAGACTGAAAGACACCACACAATGTGAGCGTAGAGCATAAGTGGCTCACTTGGCTCATAGGTCCACCGGACTGGTTGTAATTAATATTGCCCAGGGGTGGCTGCTGCATAGACGGCAATCCAATTGGGCCACGCTGGTTCCCAGGAGTATCTCTCTGGCCAGCCGGTGACTGCTGCTACAAATGCAAAGGAACAAAGTCAAAAAGATCCTGGATCAAGTATTGCACAAAGAACCCACAAAGAGATGTCAAATTAAGAATGTGGCTAGGACATATTCAAAGGAGACTGCAGCTGGAAAATTGAGACTCGGTTAGGATTAGTAGAGCAACAAGCTGTCTAAATAACGAACTTTGTAGAAAGTGAACTTTGTAGAAAGTGAAATGGCAAGTTATCCCTGTAGGTGTGCTCCGGCTAACTTCAGGGCTAGACATGGCTGGTGCCATTTTGTCTGTTCTCTTGTAAATGTGGAAATCCTTACAACATTCTATTTTAAACATGTTTTCAGTTTGAAAGGTACTATAAAGAGTTAATGAATTGCTGGACAATTGTGTTGAGCATTTTCTAAAAAATGTACAAGCAAAGTGACTAACAAGGTATTTCAGGATTGACATTAGACTACCACACTGCAAAGAATATACCCATGGTCAGCTAACTACCTAAGGCAAACGAGGGCTGACTTCCAGAAAAACCTTTGGTTAGCAATAAAATGGACAGTGTCCACGTTCTAGATAAATGACCTCAAATCTGGAAATCCATCAGAATCTTTTTTCTCTCGAGATTTTACAAAGCACGAAATTCGAATAGTTGACCTTAGCAACCAAACAAATACAAGTAGGCCACACTTGACACTATTTAGGTCAACAACCTAGTAGGTCACTCTAAATCACAACATTTAAGACAATTCACAGGAGCCACCAATTGATACAATAAAGAAAAAATTCCGAGGTCGACTTTATTGTCACTATGGGTTCACTTAATGTTGTGCAAGGACAACCTGCCATCCTAGCAGACAAAACGATTTAGGTAACACAACCATGATTGTGAGTGATCTGCTAGTTTTGAGGTGCAGATATCACGACAGCAATCCACTAACAAATGGGCTTACCGGCAACATAGGGTTTGTCGGTCCATCATCTCTAGAAGATCCAGATCCATAGTTTGCACCACCCATGCCTGGTCCACCGAGGCTCATACCAGGACCTCCGAAAGATGACTGACCTTGAGGTGGGCCAAACTGCTGAGAAGAGCTAAACTGGCCACTCCTCCTCATCATGTCATCCTGCTGAGACCTCATCTATCAAGGTAAAATTTAGCATTACAGTGGGTCCAAGCAAATTCAGCATTTAGACCTTCCCCTGAGTCACTGAAAACATGGGAGCTAGACTGATTCAAAAGCAAAGAAATGGAAGCCGTGTATCGACCACACAAACTCAAAAACAAATCAGGCAAACAGAGCAAGATACCAACTCAAAACACAATTTGCAGCTATCCAGGATAATTGCTAGACAGCAAATTAACAAGTACTAGCAGAACATCGAGCCATTGACAAATGAACAGCAGTACTGAAGATAAGTAAGTTGTAGGTCAGTAGTGACGGTTTTACTCGTAAAAGCTGCCTGGCCAAGTTAAGCCAAAGCATTTCTTGGGACTCAAGCAGACTTTGTCTGCTCTTACACTGACAGCCGACAAAAAGCCCTACCTCCATCCTCACTTTCCTTGGACCCATCGATACACCACAATATGACCATAAATTGAGCTGCTTACCTTTGCTGAGGCAGGAGAGCATCGTATAAACTGGTGCATACAAGCAGAACGATCGGCTAGTGTGAAAAATAACACCACCTGTGCACAGCCTTGGGCAGTAGAAAAGTGAGAGCCGTTTGGGTTGGAAGTGAGATAATCAGACTAAGTAAAATCTAGCATCCAGTCATTAAAAAGGTAAAATATTGATGAGGCTGCGATATTTTGGTTTCTGACAAGATGGCTACAAGCCGATCATTGACGTGTTGTGGTTTAAATAACAACCGGCTTTAACTGCAGGGGAATCTCCGGTGTTAAACGGCTGCCAAAAAGTCAGCATCTAATGCTAGCTGATTTAACAACCTCTTTGTATAGCAACAGAAGAGCCTTTACGGCTATCACCACCGCTTGCAGTGGCGATAAAGAATCGCCCACCAAAGGATTCGAACCCACGACCTCGGGCTGAGGTCGTGAAAAGCAACCACCTTACCTAGTGAGCCTAATACATCTCGTAAATAATTTCATGTGTAGACCAAAATAATCATGGAAAGGGAGTAAAGGCATCGTTTAAGTGACTCACAAACGTTGGAAAATTGCTTCCGAATAAGCCAATCGTGAGACTTCCACTAGCTTAACCTGGTTGGAACCCTTTAACCAAAATATAAAAAGGCCAATTTAGACTCGATTTAAAGTTTGGGCCAAAGGGTTAGCATAGTGGTAACCACTGTAAGAACTTATCAGAGACTATGCTACATAGACAACCACGCCAATGAACACCAGGTGGTATCCGAAACAGAATGAGACTACTTATGATCGATTGCAACGGACCGTGTCAAAGTCAGGGTAGGCTGCCTTAGTCGACTAATGTAGGAACCTGTAAAGGTTGCAGACTACGACTCGGGATCAAAACGGCAGTAAGACAAACAGAAGAGGCAGCTTACCAACAGCATGTCGGGCAACTAGAAGGTTTGAGAAAAGATCGAAAATCTGCCAACGTGTGAAAGTGTTACATTAATAGTTATCCGACTAGTCGTCTATTGGTGTCAGATGGAACTACAGGCTCAGAATACATGTGCCTGCATGCTTATGAAAACAGATCATGGCTAATTATCAGTTTGATTCCTCAGCATAGCAGCAATAATCTGTGAAGCTAAGAGATGTTCAAGATACCTGCGACGAGTCATCATGCCTTGATTGTGAGTGCATTGATTGAGGTGGCTGCTGTCGACGAACTTCCATGTCCCTTCGTTTCATCATTTCTCGCTTTTGCTTCTCAGCATCCATTCGGTCCAATTCTGCTTGGCGGCGCATTAAATCTGAAAAGATAGCTGGCACATATTTTCTAATCGCTACAAGTGATTAAAAAACGATTGAGAATTTCACTAGCCTACCATCAGTATAGAAACAAAACTTAAAACCTGATGCCAAATTACTCTCCTACAAAGACACTGCATCGGACGGCAAATTCAATATGCTTAACAACCAGTGCAAAAGGAGTCAAGTGTCGGTCGATGATGTAGCAATGATCACAAAACCATTCTTACCGACATGCATTTGCCCCATATCAAACGGTGTATTATATAATCTTGGAAGCTTTGTAACTTAAACATGATCCCACCTACTTTCTCATCAGGCCTTGCATCATACGAGCTGCTTTTCATACGTGACAGCACATAGTTAGCTGTGACTTTAACAAACCTAATATTCACTGAAAACCAAGTGTTTAGTTGGCACATTACTACAGGCAGAAAACAATCTTGCCTGGTGTCACTTCTCCAAAATTTATATACAAGCTAAAGACTCAGTTCATCACAGCATTTGCTAGGTCCTTGTATTGTCCTTTGTGTGCAGATGCCGAGCATGCTACCAAGAACCACATTAATAAGCTTCCATTGCGGTACACACACACACACACACACACACACACACACACACACACACACACACACACACACACACACACACACACACACACACACACACACACACACACACACACACACACACACACACACACACACACACACACACACACACACACACACACACACACACACACACACACACACACACACACACACACACACACACACACACACAGATATATATATATATAAATAAAAGAAAATATTTAGTTCTCTTAGGCCACTAAACAAATTCTTTTATCATTACTACAGGTCTGCTGACTCTTACCTTGACGTAGAAGATCTGCTTTGTATTCATGCAGAGCTGACTCCATTTCCATCTCGAGGTTCTCCCTTGCTTCCTTCATCTCACGGCGGACTTGCTCTAACTTCTCCCTTTCGAGCACATCTAGTCTCTTCCACCGTTGGCCAAACTCGTGCTCAAAAGAACCAATTGCAGCAAACCGTGGCTTCTCTTCCATTTCGCTATGTTCAAGAGAACAAAAAATGAATAGCTAGCATCTGACTACAGAGCAAGATGGCTAACGTGCAACATTAGAAAGCGAGCATTACCTCTGATACTCGTTATTTTTGGGAACATATTTCTCTGGCAGGCCATCTTCATCGTCCTTCTGCTCGAGCAGTTCCACCAGTATTGGTCGAGGAGTTCTAAAAGATATGCTGGGTGCAGTTAGAACTGGCACGAACAACTCATACTACTGCAAATCACATTGACTAATCGAGCCTAAATAAAAGGCACATGCTTGCCGACTATAACAAATAATCAATACAACTGAGAACAAATATAATTGTGGCACAGGTTACAGCTTAATTACAATCATACGCAGTAAGGGCTGATCAAGGCAACAGGACATATATACGAAACTCGAGATTTTACACTAAAGCCTCCAGAAAAAAGGTCAAAACAAGCATATGTATAAACCATGTCACAGATTATAAGGAATGGCAGGGATTGACATGGTCATCATTTTATAGCCATGTTAGTATAAGCAACCACAGAACTAGTAGATAACAAAATGTTCAAATATTAGGGAAAACGACACTAAGATACAGAAACCACAGCCAATGTGGTGTCACATCCTTCGACAGCGAGTTGGGACAGCTGAGAGGGGCAGCGCCCAGTTTGTAGAATAGCACGACAGTACAAAAGTGCCCTACTTAATTAACAATATCATCTCATGACAACTTGTCCAGAGAGTCGAATGGGCCACCCTATCCACATGCACTAAAAGATAACAGCCCAATAATATCTAACAGATATATATATATATATATATATATATATATATATATATATATATATATATATATATAATAGATAATAGCCCAAAAAGGCAGCACGTGCTTGAAAAGCAGGAAATTGCCGCATGCAGTTAAAAGTATATTGCTTCAATTCATATCGAATGCTGCATTAGTAGCTCGGTAAGAGTAATCGATACATTCCAAAAAAGACCTTCCGAAGTCTGCTCTAGGGCTTTCAAGGTTACTTAGAGGAGGCTACCGTTTCCACAACTATGAATGTAAGCACATACGGGCACACACACACACACACACACACACACACACACACACACACACACACACACACACACACACACACACACACACACACACACGGCTGGCACCCTGGAAAAACATTGATAAGAGGCCTTAACCTCCTGGTCTTTTCTGACAGCTGGCTACCGGTCGGCAGTGATGACTCCACTCCAAGATCGTTGGCGACAGAAGCTTTAGCTCTGCAGGTCCTAGACGGTGGAACTAGCTTCCACGATTCTTATGCAATGACAAACACTCTCCTGACTATGGCTCATCCTTTTTAGCTATCCTGAGCTGCTACTTCCATGCTACTCACTACCTCAACTACTCTCCTGATTCTGCTATGCTTCCCACTTCCTCCTTGTTGGGTGAGACGAAGTCTGTTGGCTACCGAATGCCTACCGAAAGCAACTTAGGCTCTGAGTGCACTGTACAAAATGCTCCTGCGTAACACCCAGTCTTTACGGCTTTGTGGAGTTACAGACAGAGATACATACATACTCTTGGTGGTCGGCACCCCAGGTGGCTGGATAATAAAGCCTGCCTGGTAGACCTTGGCATTGTGAGCATGGAAATGATGGCTATGTGGCAACTGTGCCTCTCGGATGCCATTTCCCGTTCGGAAGCCGTGTGGTTCCTGTTCCTGAACCGGGAGGTGCTGGTAGCCCCTGCAGCCCCCTCCCAGGACCGGGCTCCTCCGGCTAAGGTACAATAATTTGTTTAAATATTCAAAATGTACATATACAAAAGCCACAAGACATGCAGCAATAAAAGGTACCTGGTAAGCATGAATACTCCCTCGGACACGGCCGAAAGTGCTTTGTTGCACGACGGCTTCCTGGCGAACTCCACAATGCCTTCACCACTAGATTTCCCTTTGTCATCAACAATCACAACGGCTCGCTCAACCTCACCAAACTGGCTGAATGCGTCGGCAAGTAGCTCATTAGAACACACCGACGGGAGATTCTTTACTCGTAGTGCAGCTCCATGGGTTGCGAAACGAACGCGGATCTGCCGCCCTCTCATGGTCTTGCCATCAAGCGATCCCTTGGCGGCTTCGGCGACTGCTCTAGTTTCCTGTTGGAACGAGCGGAAGTGAGACGCCAACCACACCCAAACGGTTCGTAAAAAGAAGCGCAGCAATAATGCGACAATGGCAGGTTTACATACCATCTTCACGAAACCAAACCCTTTCTTGGCGTTAAGGAACACCTCAGTAATTTCGCCGAACTCTTTAAACATTGTGCCAAACTGATCGTCGCTCATATCGGATGGTAGATTACCAACAAAAAGCCGGCACCGGCCTACAGCGCAATGAATTGAGTCACGCTCGAGGCTAAAACCTGGGAGGGGAAGGCGAGCAACGAATCGAAGCGTGCAAGCGTCGCGCGTAATCTCTCTCTCTCTCTCAATACCTGTGAATTTCTTCTCGGTCTTGTTGATCTGGTCACCTTGGCCTTTCGCAGCAATAGCATTGGCCTCACCCGCGGCGTCGGCGCGGCTCGACGGAGCCGCGGCGGCCGTCGCGTTCTTCGTCGGCTGGGCCTGGCTCTGCGAGGCAGCCGCAGCCGCTGACTCGACATTGACTTCGACCTTCGAAGATGGCTGAGAAGCTGGTTGAGGTGCGGCGCCAGTCTGAGCCTCGGCGGCTTGACCATTCGGCTGGCTGCGATTCTGGCTCGGCGGAGGGCCGCTGGGTCCCCGATTAAAGGAACCCGATCCTGAAGCGCCGACCGCCGAGCGAGCCGGCTGGTCACGATTGCGAGCATCTTCCCTGCCATAATTGTCCCTTCCTCTTCCTCCGGAAAAAGAACCTCCCCTGCGCATGTCTCGTCCTCGAAAAGACATTTGCTGAACCAAAAAGTATAACACAACAACGTCCTATTCCACGCCGAGATCAATATGGCTGACCGAATATGGTCACGTGGTGAGCAACTCAACGGATTCGTCCTTGGATTATGGATAAAAATGAGATTATCGAGCGTACTTCTAATGAATTACTACGAATTAATTTTACAGTATAGAAAACCTAAAAAATTCCGAAACACCAAACAGCCTCTGATCGCGCGAGTCGCCTACTACCGGCTGCGGGCCGGCCATTGCATAGATATACTCCATGGGCTGAGGATATCTATGGACCAGGGTTTGTCAGGTTTTTGGCGCTTCCGATCGCTTCTTCAATAGACGTACATCACCGGAACACCCACGTATGCAATAACAATTAACTTTATAATAATTGAGCATTGTTATAGCACCTTGATAAAATAAAATTTCTTTGTAGGCGCATGACAAATGCTGGAAAGGAAACACGCCCACCGAAGTGCCCAGAAAGAGATTGAGTTCTCTGTGGGCGACATAAACATAAAACTAGCAGATTTAACAGCCTTTTTTACATAGAAAAAGAAGAGCTTTTATGGCTATCACCACAGCTTGCAGCGGCAATACAGGATCGTCAACCGCAGAGTGAAAAGCAGCCGCCTTACCTAGTGTGCCAGCACGGCTATATCGCCAGTTTTACTATAATCATTATTATTAACACCTCAAATCCCTCGAAGGCCATGCATTTCATTCGCATGCTTTCAAAGCCTAGAAATCACTCCCTACTAACGTCATGGCATCCCCTGACTTGACACAATTATAATTGGAGCTAGAAAAACACACCTGTTTATAATAGCATTTATAGCGGGTCCTTGCGATTCGTCCTCTGTGTACTTCTGTGTACTGACGCTGCGCTTGCTACCAATAACCATGTTTTACTTGCTAAAGCTCCACTTCTAACAAGATCATAAAAGCTGATATTGTGCATTTTACAACTAATCATTTGATCGTGCCTTCTTTACAGCATATGTAAAGTGCCTGGAAAGAGATCTAGTTCTCCGAGGGGCTGTACAAATATATTATTATTATTAACGATGGTGTGGTGTTAATATATCGTTCCAAGCCTACTAAACATCTATCCGAGAAATGTACAACTCGCTGCTACAGAATCGATAACCAGGGATTAGTAAGCAGCACTCTATCGTGCGTAGATGAGAAGACACAAGTTCACATAACAGTCATGCTTAGGCCAGCATGCACCATCGCAAAAAAAGGATCATGCTGAGAGCATCCTACTAGTAGGTCTGCGGTTAGTAGCACGCACTGAACCGTGCGTTCTATATGAGCAACAGCATCGTCACTGGTCGTGCTGTGATAAGGGAGAAAACGCTACAGAATTTCAGCCCATCTAAGCAAACAAGCAAAAAAATGTCATGAAGACTGACCGAAAGCTCTGAGAAATGTGTGGTTTTTCTTAGGCTAGAATTTCAGTATCTTTTAAGCTGGAAATATTGCAATTTTAGCAGTTCGCGAGTTTCAGTTGCTATGGGAGCCGCGAAACGGAAGGCTAAAGGTCACCCCTAAAAGTATCTGAGGTTGCTTAGCAAGGGCTCAGCAAAACGACTTGCGTCAGAAGAGCGGCGAGTGCTTTGTGAAGCTCGGCTGAGAAGACTTACACGGATCTACTTTGCCAGAGCGAGTGGATAAATGGATCTACAGGCGAGCGACATGACATGGAAGTCTATAGGGTGCAAGATGAGAAGCTGCTGCACGAGGTGTCTGATCAAGTGGCAATGATTCTGCACCTTGGCAGTTGGAAAGTCCACAACAATAAGTTGATGACCTATCTAATATATCCTAATGAGTTATCAACAATAGTTGCTGCACAGGTTCTTGGACGGAGCTAAAAGTCTTCTATTACGGGAAATCGAGAAAGTAGTAATTCTAGACGTCTTGACTGGATGCAGATACGCAATCTCCACCTGCTGGCTGCTCCATATCCATCCATATCCCCAGAGAGTGCGAATTTGCTAGACATTGCGTGGCTGAAAGTAGGCAGGCATGACCACGCCATGCGTGCTTGCATGCACACGCAGTCGCCGACGTGCGTATGCATTGCATGTGCGTGCGCGGGCGTCTAAAACTTCGGCTTGCGTGTCGTGGCTTGTCCGCCGGCCGATGTCGGCCTTCAGAGTAGATGCGAACGGAATTCCCAGCGAACTCTGCGCCGCCTCTGCGGGACACGTGACGGCACGCCTACGTGCGCGCGGTCCGCTCTTGCTGCGAGCTCCACTCGCGTGGGTGGCTTCTTGAGACGCCCGATTGCGGCCCAGCTTGGATGTAAGGAGCTCAATTTTAGGCCAGCCACATCTCTAGGCTCTGGAGAGAAGCTCGCACGGTGGCTCACAGTGAGTGGGCTCCAACTGTAAAATACTTACTCTACTTGTCACATCTACTCCCCCACCAGTCCAAGCATCGCACCACCCGCTTTTCGGAATCTAACTGTTTACCTACACCTCGTATAAACCTCAAATAAATCTTTTGGATGCCGGGTATTTAGTTCTTATGCTCCCAAAGCCTGGAAATTACTCCCGACTGCGTCACAACATCCCCTGACTTGACCACATCTAAAAAGAACTTTAAAATGCACCTATTTATGACAGTATTTATTAGGTCCCCATGATTCGTCCTGTATGTGCTTATGCGTGCTGACACTGTGCATGCTGCCACTGACCACGTTTGCATGCTGACCCTGTGCATGTCACCCCTAACCAAGTCATTCATGCTGTTTATCAAGCATAATATTACTCACCATTCAATTGCATTTCCCTTTGCAGCAAACGTAAAGTACCTAGAAAGAGTTTAAGTTCTCCTAGGGCGCTTTATCAAGTGCATTATAATAATAATAATTATTATTATTACACTTCTCCGAAAAAAAGCCGTCGCTTCCTCTCGTGATGCTAGAATAGACGCTTACAAAGCGTGCACTGCGGTGCGAACGCTCCAGATTAGTACGAAGTGTCCGGCTTCCAAACTCCGTCAGAACTCGGACGCAAACGCTCCACTCGTAACCGCACTAGTTGAAACCGCGGAGAAAAGTAAACCGGCTTAATTGTATTGACTAATAATTATTCGAGATTACAAGAAGGAAAAGAGTTACGCAGTCGAGTACTGTAAGAGTCACTGTTTGTAGGACTACTCCGTAACCATGAGGCAAGCCTAAGGAGGCACGGAGATGCTAACGCGTCCAACGAGCTTTTAGTTCGCATGCTCCGAAATCCTGGAACTAAAGCCCAACTGACGTTAAAACATCCACTGAAATTGACATTCTTTGAAACAAACCAAAGAATGGCTTGTATCTAACAGCATTTGGTTGGCCGTTGTGATTCGTCCTTTGTGTGCCTATGCCCACTGTCACCTTGCGAAAAATGCTTCCTGGTGCAGACTCGCAGGAAGTCTTTAAAATTGGCTAGGTCATCACCAGACCTAATTATTTTCAAAACGGCGTTCAAGCCTGCGCTATAAAACGGCGAATATTTGGAATGGTTTTTGAAAATTAAAAGGAAAAACAATATAACTAATGCATTTTATATAGCGCCCTGAAAGAACGCAATCTCTTTCTTAGCACTTTACATGTGCTACAAAGATGCAAGACGATGCGACCGTCGAGCTGCCGCATACGAGTCAGCGAATAAAATAACTGCTAAGATAATGAGAAACTAATATGGATCTCCTGGATTTCGCGGGAGGAGGTGTTTGCTCTCATTTGGTAGCAGCTTCGTGCTGAGGCGGCAAAATATGTTTCTTCCGACAAAGGTCAATTCGGCCCTTGCAAAATGCAGACCGCTCGATTGAAACGAAGGAGCGATTAGAACCCTGTCTTGTCGTGTCGGCCTATTTCCGATCGTGGAGGTATTATTTGTGGTTCCGTTATTTAAATAGTGAACGACCCGTTATTTCTTAAAACATTATTAGGCAGAATACTATTGTCTGTAGTTGTAAAATATCCTTTTGAAGCTATCGAGAATCGTATTATGCAGGCGAGGCCCTATCATGTGGAAAGTCTGGCAGCATTCGAGGTCAACTCGAAATTGGTTTCAAAGTTGCTGTTTTGCTGATGATGGTAGCGTTATCATACAGCTGATATCATTGTAAGGTCTTGAAATTCATGTTACCTATTCTGCAACCATTACCGTTTTGATCTTACTCGCCCGCACCCTGCAAATACTAAATACGCTCGATGTGTGCTGGTTTACAATTTTAGAGGAGCTAATGTAGAGGACGTTCCGGGGAAGCTTGCAACAAGACAATTGATTTTCATTAAAAAAAGACACGTTATTGCAGCACGAGCTTTCAGAACTGTCATAGTAGTCTTGGAGAGCGTGGTGGACACCATGGTCTGATCTAGTTGTGGCTTTGGCAACTGCCTTGCATCAACTACAAACTTCCGACTTTATTGTGTTGGAATACTTTTTCTTGGTTGTTACTAAGATAAAAATGCGGCCAGGCGATTTCATCATCTAGAAATTCAGGTAGAGCTGTCAAAGGAAAGGCTAGGCATGGCTAATGCTCAATTCTCCAGAAGGGTGGGTGAGTGTGGGTGTGCGTGCATATAAACGAACGGAGTGGACGCATTTGCATCACACACTGCGCCTCGGCACTGCACCTCGGCACAAGAAAATATCCTAGTGCTGTGAACTCGGGCGATTTTGGTAAGTGCAAGGTGGGAAGGCTGCAATTGACGTTATTCAGCGTTAGCAAATCGCACGCCATTCCTGTAAAAGCTGGAGCTTCACAAAGGCCGGCGTCATTGTTAAAATGCTATCTGTAAGATGTAATCCTATCAAATCTCTCTCTCCATCTCTTCTCGAATAAAAAAGTATAAAGGTTCACGCTTTATTCGGCTAAGATAAAGTGAAAAGTTCGGAAACGTATGTTTCTAAGTGCTACTTTTTAACTACTGCTTTGTTAGTTATCAGGTTTTAATCCTTTTATGAAGTGGCTACTTTTTTATTTAGGAGTAAAATCAACGCACGCAGTGCGCGTATAACAAGCGTTTGTACTGTGCAACTTCCGATTTCACTTCTTGAGAGTCAAAACATCAAGAAATTTCCAGCTCCAGTTATGGCTGCTACTTAACTGCATGTGATAATTTTTCTTGGTATTGCCGCCCGGTAACTGCTTTGACTGTCTGCTATTAACATCCGTGGCCTGTGTCTCATTCACTGTTTCTTGCAAAATTACAAACGGCACATGACAATTGCAAATGAAGCGTTAATCGCTGAGTCTACGCAGTCTCATAATAAGCAGCGAAATTTTTTGTTGTTCAAAAGTTGATGTTCTCGCTTAAGGCGCGACAGAAGGGCACATTTGATTAGTGAAGGAGTTGACATTGGTACATCTGCGTTTATTTACAGTACCATATATAGGAAACACTGCTGTCTGACGGCCAGCTCTACATGGGTGTGCCATATTTTTCACCTGGATTTGAGCGATCCACATCCAAGCAAATAATGATAATATTAATAATAATAGTGAACTTGATAAAGCGCCCTCAGAGAACTTAATCTCTCTCTCTAGGCGCTTGACATCTGCTGCAAAGGGAAACGCCTAAACACCTGCTTTTATCAATTTTTATTTCTTATAAAGCCTGTGGATTAAAAGAGAGTTTAAAAGTGAGGCTCTACTCTGATCTGGTTTCCTCCCTAAATGCCGGCCAGCTCGGCCGCATCGTGCCAAATACAATTACTCTATTGAATATCGCCGCCTAAGCCTGAATACATCTGCAGTTCTGCAAGCAGTCTCCAGTCCTGCACTAGCTTAAAAACCCGTAGGCCTTACTTGCCTGACAATGCATGATAATGTAAGGCACCTAAATTAGGCACATAAAAATCCCAAGCAGATTTTCCCCTACAAATTTTCAAGTGCTGAGAACGTTAAAATTTCCTTCCGCTAGCCGGAATACAGTTCAATTGATAGAAACAGACTGAGGAAGTGAGAGAAGATAAGGCAAAGTTTGAAATGTACTAATATCTCGCTGTCGCGTCATGCTTACTGTTCAGCTACTTAGTTTTGGTCCTTGGTTTTACTTACAATGACTTGATGTCATGGTTTTTTGTCCCATTTGATTTATGATCTGAGATAAAGTGGGACGTGGCTAACTTGTAGTATTCCGGGTTTATGAATCAACGATGTTTATCGCCTTGTTATCCTCAATACAGCCAGTTTCTGCGTGCTGGCCCGCGGGCACGTCCATGTAAGTCCAATAAGCGTCTCTTTGAACTCTCCTCGGTGTTCTGCTTGATGACGCGTTCCCGTGGTTTGGAGACCACTAAACTACAGGGAAAGCAGAGGTGAGGCGAAAGAGAATAAAAACGATGAGACCGTGGTGAGAGAGTGAAAAGAGAAAAGACGAGCTATAAAGACAGCCGATATCAACAAAGATATAGTTAGGCAATAGCTGCGTGTAGAATCGCTTTGCTGAGTCATAGAAGAAGTAATCATAGCATTCTCGTCGAAGATGACGGAGCGGTTACTTCACATGGTGGAAGTCCACCATTTTCCCGCCTGACGGACTAATTTCTTTCTTTAATTAGTAGAAATAGATACATAGAAACTTAGATAGATGTGGAGAAAACAAATGAGAGAGAGAGAAATAGCTAGAGAGAAAATTGACTGATTTTAAGAATCGCAGAAGCATCGAGTCACGATGAAATGAAGCTAACTGAGCACGTGGCACTCACTCGCTGCCGTGACCGAAAGCGCTTGATGCCCAACGAACATTTTTCATCAAACAGCACGAAAATCATTTCTGTTGACGACGAAGACTGGATGATAGCCAAGTTTTGGGCCCTAGGCCAAGCATCGCAGTGTCAAGTGCCCTGCACTACGATTCGCTCGCTTCGGTTTTAGATCATGGACAGATTTTCCAAGCTATTTCTGCTCGTCGCATTCGTGTCATCGTTTTTCCTCGCCGCCTATTCTGAAGAGTTCGAGCTAAACAACGACAACGTAGCTGAACCCCGGGGGCGGCATGGCAAGCTCGTCTTCCCAGATGACTGCAAGTCGCAAAAACTGATCAACGCAGCAAAAAGTACGGGTCTGAATGTTACCACTGGAGCAAATCACTACACGGTAAAGAACAATCAAGGCAAAGTTGTACCCCAGATCCCACACACTGTTAAAGAAAACCAAACATGCAAACACATTATCAAGGAACTCAATGAATACATCACAGATTAAGCTTCTTTGTAAGCAAAGGCTGCCATAAGGATAAGATTCTCTCGCTAAAGAATATGCTATGTACCTTTCGGCGATGCAATTGCCAGAGAATCTCCTCAGATAAATTCGATCATTGGCAAACTAATTATTACATGCAACTGTCAGATTCAAATAAATAGGCTTACAAAATCTTGTGCTTTATCCAATTCATCATTTTTTGTTCACACAAGCGGCGAACTTAGCCGAATATAATTATCTCAAAATGTTGTTACTGAGCACCAGTGGGTAAGCAGTGAGCTCTGTCGGTGTAGCTCATTTAAATACGCACAAACTCCATCAGGTTGAACGTGTGCACATGCATCTAGTAGAAATCGGCAGACCAACCTTACGTGTGTCTGGTTTTTACGACGACGACAGTAGTTTTTCGGCAGCATGCTCGACGGTCATGTAAAGTGGTGCATATCTAGCGGATGTCCACAGGGTTCATCTGCCGCAACCGATAAAGCGATGTGAAGCATGATGCGTGAGCACGGCTTAGTTGTTTTCTGCATGAGAAAAAACGCACACGTTAGATCTGCAGCCCTGAGAGGGAAATGTAGAGGATGGTGGTAAGGAAAATGTTGGAGGGGGCTACATGTGTGGTAACTGAGCTAATCGAACACTTACTAGCGGCTGACAAACAAGGTGCCAGACTTACAAAAAAGTTGACTGCTGTTCACTCTACAGTTATTTTTGAGAATCTAATTTTCCCTTATGCCAAATTAGGTATCCTCGAACCTATCAAGAGCGTGTAACGGACTGAGACTTTTACCGTAACGCAGTGTTAGCTACTTAAGCACTAAGAGTGCTCATGCCTGAGAAGATCATGGCTCATTAGCCGTTGATGCTCATCTGCCTCTAAATAAATGAAACTGTTATGTAAAATCTTGGCTTGAACACATCTTGCAATGTTAGGTAACAGCCGCGAGCAGCAGACACTGTGCAAGCTGGTGCATGCACACGAAAGAAGCATCACACAGATCCACCGAATGCAGTAACAAACAGACCCATGTTAAAACTTCTATTTAAACGTCGTCAAATCAGATGACTTTCTGACGTGCGTCGGTAGTGAGTTCCAGGCTTAGCAAGTAATGCAGGTTTATTCTTTCATACGTCAATTTACAAACCTGCATCACGTAACTCAAACACTGCGTTTAATTTATTTCTGACACTCCCTTTGCAGCAAATGCAAAGCTACTAAAAAGAGATTGAGTTCTCTGAGGGCACTTTATCAAGTGCATTATTATTATCATTATCATTATCATTATATCATTGTTATCATGTACTGTAATCTAGCCGATAAGGCATCAAAGAGTCTCAATTAGAAATTCACGAGGTAAAGAACAAAAGGCAGCATTAGATGTCAACTCAGCTGTCATTCGCGATGCGCCAGTCGAATGTCGGTGCACTGTCGGAGGTCACTTGAGATCAGAAGAAAAGATAATCGCCATCGGTCCGGCGCCGATGCCGAAGCTGTAATGGACCAAAAGAATTGCCATTTGATAGCGATACGATTATCACTTTATGAACTCTGTAATCCTCTGTAAGAATGATGTAGCCGATGAAATCCTATTATTGCTTCATCAGCACACGGAACAGGCAATTGGCTAGGCCACTGATAATCGCTGGGTAATGGAATGTATCTCCGTCAGTAACTCCACAAAGTCATAAAGACCATGTGGGTGTTACGCAGGAGAGTTTTGTATAGCACACTCACAGCCTAAGCGGCTTTCGGTACGCATTCGGTACCCAACAGACTTCGTCTCACGCAACAAAGAGAAAGTGGGAAGCATAGCAGAGTCAGGAGAGCAGTTGAGGTAGTGAGTAGCATAGAAGTAGCAGTTCAGGACCGCTGAAAAAAATGTGCCATAGTCGGCAGTTGGAGAGTAGATGCTGTTGCGTAAGAATTGTGGAAGCGAGTTCCAAAGTCTAGGACCTGCAGAACTAAAGCTTCTGTCGCCAACTGTCTTTAAGCGGAGGAATGGGACAGCTAATTTATAGTCCACACAGGACCTGAGGGTGCGAACAGGCTGAAACTGATGCAGCAGTTCAGCTAGGTATGAAGGAGCCAAGCCGTGGCGGGCCTTGTGGGTCAACGTAAGAACTTTGCTCTGTATCCTTTTCTCAACCAGCAACCATCCTAGCTCTTTCAGCAGAGGTGACACGTGCTCAAACCGCTGGGACTTGAAGACCAGCCTTGCAGCCATATTCATAGTCCGCTGTAGTGGCATAATAGCTTTCTTTGATAGCCCAGCCAAAAGGGAATTACAATAATCACGCCGAGACAGAACTAAAGAGCTAGTTAAATTTTTTACAAGCCACTGTGGGAGACAGCTTCTAATCTTGGATAGGGATCGGATGTGATGGCTAGCTGTAGAGGCAGTCTTCTGAATGAAGCTTTTGAATTTGAGGCAGCTGTCGAACACGACACCTAGATTACGAGCACGTGGTGAAGGTCGCACAATAGCATTACCTTTTAGAACAGCAAAGCCTTTTAATCCAGCCACACGCTTAGGGTGTCCTATGAGAAGCAGTTTGGTTTTATCGTCATTTAATTTCAGGAAGTTTTCCTACATCCAGCATCGAATATCGGCAAGGCAAGCATTCAGTTTCTCAGTTGCTGCAGCAGATTCCGACGGTTTAAATGACAAATACAACTGAGTATCGTCAGCATAGAAGTGATGCCCTATTCCATGGGCCTTAATCACTTTTCCCAGAGGTAGTGTATAAATGGAGAACAGCAAGGGACCAAGTACAGACCCTTGAGGGACTCCACATGTGACCCTTCTCATGTCTGAGACCTGACCCCCACACGACACGGATTGAACACGATCAGACAAGTAGGATTTAAACCACGCCAGTGCTTCGTCTGCCAGACCGATCGTTGTTCTCAATCTTTCAAGCAGAACTTCGTGATCAATGGTGTCGAAGGCAGCAGACAGATCTATCAGAGATAAGGCAGTGACATTCCCGTCGTCGTTGCCACGTAAAATGTCATTGTTAACACGGAGGAGAGCAGTTTCAGTAGAGTGCTGCCTCTTGAAACCTGATTGAAATGCTTCTGACATTCCATTATTTTCAATATGTTTAACTAGCTGCTTAGCAACAATTTTTTCAAGAATCTTTGATAAGAACGGGAGAAAGGAAACTGGACGATAGTTTGCTAGGATCTCTGTGTCTAACCCAGGCTTTTTAAGAATAGGTCTAACGATTGCCGATTTGAAGGACTTGGGGACGACCCCTTTTCCCAAAGAAGCATTAAAAAAATCTTGGTTATGGCAGGGCTAAGTTGGTCTGCAAGTGAAGACCACAGAGATGAAGGTATAGGGTCTTCAGGAGACGAGCTCTTTTTGCTAGACCTTATTAAGGCAGCCACATAACAGGCAGAAACATCAGAGAACCTTTTAAAAAAGGTCACAGGTTGAGGAACGGCGATTGCTTTGGTCGGAGGGGGCTTAATGGAGGCACGAATGTGCACAATTTTTTCAGTAAAGAAGGCTGAAAACTGTTCGGCTGAGCCCTTAATATCTGGGAAGTCAGACCTCACAGCATAGGCCAGTAAATGGTTTACTGTCTTATAAATCTGTTTAGTGTCTGACTGCCAGGAATTCAGCTTTCTAATGAAAAAAGAAGCCCTAGTTTTTTTTTTTTTTTTTGTGTAAACTCGAAAAAAGTCTTCGAAATTGACTAGATCTGCCTCAGACCCCCGATTTCTTGAAACAACGTTCTAGCCTGCGCTTAACCCGGCGCATCTAAATTGAAAGGAATCACGACGACTTTGAACACGGATAGAGCGAACGGGAGCATGCTTGTCAAGTGCACTCCTGAGTGTCATGTTCATCGCATCAGTGAGGGTATCGAGGCTGCCGGTCGAGTCTGAATGCAGGTCAAGAAGGCCTTCATCACAAACAGATTTCAAAAACTTGTCCATGTCAATGCTTTGTAAGTTACGTCGTTTGGCAAATTCGACATTACCCTGCACGTACGAGGGAGCAGGAACAGAAAAGGAGACCGAACAATGATCTGAGAGGGTCAGTGGGCACACCACAAAGTCAGTGGGGAGGACATCCTTAGTGATCACGAGATCTACAATGTGGCCACCGACGTGGGTGCTATGATTAACGTGATGGGCCAAACCAAAATTCTCCAGACAGTAAAGAAATGAGCGGACTTGGCTGTTGCTGGAGTTGTCAACGTAAATATGTAAGTCTCCTACAATCAGTAGCGGCCTGTCACACACAAATATTTTAGCGAGGAACTCTGAAAACTCTTCTATGAACAAGTTTAGACAGCCAGAAGGAGGCCGGTATATCACAACGGTGAGAGGCATTGTCTTTGATGAAGACCTGATAGCAACCGATTCAAACGATGACCCATGCAAGAAACTGCACATTTTATAGCCAAACGATTCGCGAACAACAATTGCAACCCCGCCGCCAACCTTGTCAGAACGCATGGACTGATAGAATGAGAACCCGGGTGGGGTGGTCTCGGAAATACAGCTACTGGAACAAGGCGTCATCCAGGTTTCGGTAAGCAGAAATGGATCTAGCTTCTCCTGGACCACCTGATCACGGATAAGTAACCCCTTTGTTTTTAGCGAGCGGACATTTAGTAGGCGGAATTTAAGAGGCTGTTCAACAACTGGGCGACGGCGATGAAGTGGCTCATATTCTCTACCGTTTGCGTCCGGCCCGGCGGACGCTGGCTCTTCGAATTTGAATTGCACCATGGTAACAGCCGTGGGACGACGTTTCACAACGTGCTGGGCCACAGCGGGTGGGCTACTACCGCAACAAGTACTATTTAGTGCTTTAAACTTAGGAGTCGTAGGTTTGATAGCCGAGCTGTTGATGGGGCGAACGCAGGATGCAGGTAGGTTCTCACTGACCCGCCGGAGGAGGCCCGCCGGTAGTATCGACTAATGGCGACATCGAATCTTATGCTGAGCAGGTCCTGTTTTGTGTAGCATATCCGAGGACAGCTCATAAATAGTCACAGCGAAGATAGCAGCGGAATACCCGAAGGTATTACGGAGAAATCAAGTAAAGGTCCACACCACACTAGGAGTCGCCCGAGGCCGCTCTTTAGCGCGGGGAGGGTACGCCTCCTCCGCCGAATGTTAGGCGTGTAATAATTTCAAACGGTCCTGCACGGCAGTTGAGCTAACTTGCTCCAGTGCCTGCTGTGATTCCTGCACTTATTCACTGCTTATCTTTGAAGCGACAAGTCTGAACCAGATAGCATTAGCGTAAGCCCAACGGATAAAAACGCCGAACGTTTATCTGAGATACAGCAGAATGCCTCAAGCTGCCAAACAACCTTGCTGTAAATTGTCTATAAGTGCTCCCACTTGACACTGCACCACAATTCATTAACGTTTGCAAAGCACCAGTAGAGAGAACTTCGTCTTTATTCGGGTGCTTTGCATTTAGCTCCAAGATGCATGCACAGTACAAAGCATTCAAAAACAAGCATGTATCGAGCTTAAGCTATTATTCTAAAGCCAGAACACTCAAGCGGTTCGCAAGAGCTATTGTAAGTAGTTGGCACGGGGGTATGCACATGCAAGGAAAGCACACTGGAACGAAAAAAGACTAGTCTAGTGGGGCAAGCTGCACCGGATGCAGCGAGGCATCTCGCGTAGACAGATGCAAAGTCGTTCCTTGTAGCAACTGTAGTTTAAGATAGATTTACACTAAGATTTTCAGTGCCTTAAACCTGAAGGCTCTATCATCGAAAGGTTTTTTACCTGAGTGCACGAGAAAGCAAAGTTACAGGACACACTGAGCAGCTGCTGGTGCGAGAGCAAGCGCTTTGGGAGGTGTGAACTGGTCGGAAAGGTAGGCTGGAGCAAGAGATTAAATTTACCTATGGGCTAGACTAAGGAAGAAGGAATTGGAAATCAATTTGATGCTTGACCGTTAACCAGTAAGATTATGAAGACGTGGCGCATCGTGGCAACTACGACTGGAACCGCTGCGTCTCCCGTCAGGATCTAAGACGTAAAAATGTCATTCCTAACAATTAACATGGCCGGATGCATGTTCAAAATTATCTGTGTTTACTAGCTAACGGCCCGATCAATAAAACATTGAAATTCAGTGCAAGGGTAGGACAAATGACGAGACATCGAGGAGCTGAGAGCTCGAGAGCACACTGGAGAGGCGATGTGGTCGGATAGGTAGGCTTGAGGTTGGTGAGCCGAGTGACCTACGAGCTAGAATAAAGAAGAAGGATATGGAATATATCCCATAAACAGAAATGATCGATTACTGGCACACAGAATCAACAAGAGATAAGAGAAATCTGAGATAAAGAAGGACTTGAATTCAATGCCACAAACGCTCTTGAACCACTTTGGCTGATGTACCCTCTAATTTAGGCAGACGTATATTTCAATTGTGTTTCTCTGCTAGAAATAAGCAGTTTTGACAGTCGCGAAGGAATGGATGTAGACGTATTTCGCTTGATAGTCACTAGAACTAGTTTGCAATGAGCCCTGATAGCCCAGAAGTTAAGAAAATCGCTTTTTAAAGACCGAGGATGAGGTTTTAAATCCTGGCTTCGGGTAATACTTTCTCGCCAACTGAAAGCCGTGATGACATCCGGTAACGATCTCTGCCGCTACACAAATGAGGCTCTGAAATCAGGTAAGATGGTAGCCAGGCTTTCAGGAACGATGCCGTGAAATGCAACGTCACACGCTTTGTCTACAATTTGCTAGTCCCGGGTTTTAGATTGTAGGTAGATTTTTCAAACTTACGCCTAGACTTACATGTATGTCACCCCTAACCATATTATTTATTTTGTTTGTTTTTCAAGCATAATTTTACTTACCATTGAATTGCATTTCACTTTTCAGCAAATGTAAAGCACCTAGAAAGAGATTGAGTTATCTGAGGGCGCTTTATCAAGTGCATTATTGTTATTATTGTTGTAATTATTCTCGTGACAGCAGAGAGGACGAACGGTCCGTCACAGCAAACGAGGCTAATCTGACTGTTGGGCATGTGTGTTTTAATACACGTTTAATCACAGTGAAGAAAAGCAAGATCGTATTCTGACAAAGATCCGACTCCAGTTAAACCAGAGACAACATGAAAGACAATAGTCAACAAGCTTAACCCATACTTCACTGCTGCAACGTTTTGGTAAGCGAAGGCAGCTATGTGGATAAGATTCTTCGCCTGAAGAATAAGTTGCGTACCTTCCGGTGATGCAATTTCAAAAACACTCCGCCCGGGCAAATTCAATCGTCCTTCAACTAATTATTGCATGCAGCCCCCAAGTTAAAACGAGCAAGCTTCAAAAAATTGTGTGCTCATTCAAAGCCCGGTTTTTCTCTTCGAGCAAGCAGTAGCTCCAACAAAACGCAATGATCTGCTAATTGATGCTGAGCAGCACTGGGTAAGCGGTAAGCTCTGTTCTTATAGCACCTTTTAATACATGCACAAAAGCCCGCTTGCTTTATATGCACCCCATAAGTAAATAAATACTTGCTGATTTTAACAGCCCCTTTTGTATAGCGACAGAAGAGCCTTTACGGCTATCACGACCGCTTGCTTGCAGTAGCGATAAAGGATCGCCCACTGAAGGATTCGAACCAACTACCTCAGGGCGGAGGTCGTGAAAAGCAACCACCTTACCTAGTGACCCATACATCTACTATTAGTCGACAAAGCCACGGTCACCTGTCTTTTGTTTTTACTATGGCGGCAGGAGCTTTTCAGTAGTGTGCTCGAAGCCGACACAACTTGTGCTGTGCTATCATTTGTCTCCAGACTTCCTCTGTAGCACTCATAAAGTGGTATCGAGCGCGTGAACCGAGCTCGGGTCTTTCATTCTAAATTTTTTGTTTGAAACGTCTTTAATTCTAAACTTTGTCAATTCTGATTTCTCATTCTGTAAACTTAGCTGTTGTGAAATCAATTAAAGGTTTAAGGCGGCCAAAGAGTAGATAAATCCTATAGGATGCGGGTATATCTCGCCACCCCTGGGCCATCTCTCGACGGGGCCTCATTAAACTCTAACGCCTATCAATAAGCAAGACTGCTGGATAAGCTAATCTGGTCATCGCATTTACTTTCATAATCATCTTCTTTTAAGGGACTATCGACACATCTTAAAAGAGTCTCAGCTGCTTGTTTTGCAATTCGTGACAGCATAACACCGACTAGTAACATCCCACATATTATTTCTACAGCTTAAAAAGAGCGAAAAGTTGGCGACTACTGCGTTCCAGTATCAGTTAGTACAGTTTGGAAAAAAAATATTCAAGTCACAGAAAGATATAGCTGCAAGATTCAGCCTAAGGGTGAATTTCATAATGGCTCAAAGCTGAAATGGTCCAAATATGAGAAGATCAATTGCGTCCATTATAATAATAAATTTAAAGCAATCATCTTATGCCCTGGCATAGCCGTTTCTTTTTTTAACCACTTTAAATGTGCAGAACCGTCAGGTCACAATGGTGCGGCCAAGAGGTGGGAATGCCACAGCAGCATTCGTGGCTGACTTCGCTGTAGTCCGTGCATCGTCAGTCGCCTGGAAAAAGTTTTAGGATATGAACGGATGTCTCCCATATCTCGGTGCTGACGTTGAAAACTCAGGCGGACCAAGACTTGAAATAAATAGTAGCAGTGTTCTTATAGCTGTTTCAACTTTGTGATAGCATACACAATTTACGTAAGAAGAACTAATTACAAGGCAACCACCGCACTGAGCAGGCAGTCGACAGTAAGAATAATGATAATGCGCTTGATAAATCGGCCTCAGAGAACTCAATCTCTTTCTTGGCGCATTACATTAGCTGAGCCACTTGGCAAATGGCTGGTATCTATTCCTGCAAGCTTTCGGCGTGAAATGACTTCGGGTAGTTTTTATTTAAGCAGAGCAATATTGCAGGAGAGCTAGCTCCGATTACCTACAAATTATTCACTGCTTATATTTGAAATACCAAAATTTGACCTAAAATTATAGACCTTAACTGAACTCGTGATAAACGGACGAACATGTTTGCCTGGTGAGAAGTCCTAACTCGTCAATCGTGTCTGCTAGCGTCGTGTTGTAGCATTCTGCTAATGGCGACTGTTCGGAAGTGGGATAGAACGATAAGGGCCACCGAGATATTCTCGCTCGATAAGTATCAATTTCAAGGGTGATACAGTCTCTCGATTCGCACATGATATTAGATGAGGAGGAGGCCACACACTGTAGACTGACATCTGCTTGTGGGCAGATAAGCAGAACTTGATAATATTAGGTAAGGAAAGAGTGCAGTTGTAGGAGAACATTTGGGCGAGTGTGCGACTCTATACATGAGTAGGGCCATGATTTTGAGCCGTAAGATATCATAATTCAGCGAGTGCACACAATTCGGTGCTGGAGGCGTCAGATAAGTTACCCAATCGGATTTTGAAATCACTCTCAAGAGGGAAAGATAGATTGCTTGCACATGGATCCGAAATGAGATCAGAGAAATCTGAGATAACTGAAGACTTTGTAATAGAGAGGGGGTGATAGACTGCTGCCAGCATTGGGAGCTGCTTATCGATGAACTACAAAAATAGATTCGAAAGATTAATTCATGGGGACAAGGGTGAACAAGAACAAAGTGCCGGTTAGGGCGGCGTCTGTAATAGCAAGGTAAGTAACCATTTTCAGCCAGGTCTCAGTCAGGTGAACCTATCCGATTTTTTTCATTGATGAAGTCATGTATTACCAAGAGATTACGTCTGTTTGCTACCGAATGCATATCGAAACCTTTGTTAGGCTCTGTATCTGTGATACACAATTCTCCTGAGTAAATATACCGTATAGTCTTGGTATATTTGTGGATTTACAGACTATGCACCTCAGCTGCCAGTGCTCGCTCTCGAACTCTTCGGAATGATTGATTGCATTGTGTTATCTCTGCAAAGTGCCTAGACAGAGATTACCTTCTAATATGGCTCTGTATATAGAATTGATATAGCGCTCAAGACTACCAAGAGTCTACCTAATAACTTTACAACTCGCCGCTAGAGGATCGACAACCAGTGAAATGCACGCTATTGTAGCATAGATGAGAAGACAAAACCACGCATAGCAGTCATGCTTATGGCCAGCATGCAAAATCGCTCAAGAAGGCACTAAAGATCACTTATTAGTAGACTTATCGGTAAGAGCATGAACTGAACGATTCACTCTAATTGCCCTCCGTCATCATTCTCACTGATCGTGCAATGATAAGTGAAAGAAATGGTAAAGAGTTATTTTGCAAGAAATTTCAAGTAGTGAATATCAAAGTCTATATATTGGATGCAAAACTACAAATACCACCTCTGCTGCGGTATCTATATCACTGGGAGTACGAATTTGCTAGACGTTGCATAGATGAAACTAGGAAGGTATGACTCTGGAGTCGTTGACCTACATACCAGCAAGCAAGGGTGCAGGCCTTTAACGCATCGGGTAATGTGGCTTTGCCTGTCCGCCGATGTCTGACTTCGGAGTAGATGTGAGCAGAATTCCCAGCTCACGAGCCGCCTCTGCGGAACAGGGACGGCACGCCTACGTGCCGCCCCGGTACGCGCTTGCAGCAAGTTCCACTCGCGAGCTTGAGATGCCCGATTGGGGCACAGCTCAGATGCACGGAGCACAATTTTAAACCGGCCTACTAGGCTCTGAAGAAGAGGCTCGCAAGGTGGCGCAGCGAATGGTCGCCAACAGTAAGATACTTCTTCGAAGAAAATCCATCGCTTCCGCTCGTGGTTCTACGATAGACGCTGACGTAGCTCGCACTGTGGTGCGAACGAAGTTGGCCGCTTCCAAATCCGCTCAGTACTTGGCCTTAAACCCAGTTCCCCGTAACGGTGCTAGTTAAAACGGCAGTGCCAGGTAAACCGGCTCAATTGTGGTGAATAATAATTATTCGAGAATACAGGAAGGAAAGGAGTTACGCACCTCAAATCCTTTGGAGATCGCGCATTTAGTTCGTATGCTCCCAAAGCCTGGAACTCCCTCCCGACCTGCGTCAGAACATCCCCTGACCTGACCACATTTAAAAGGAACTTAAAAACACCTATTTAGGACAGCATTTAGTGGGTCCCTCTGATTCGTCCTTCACGTGCTTATGCGTGCTGACACTGTGCATGCTACCACTAACCACATTTGCATGCTGACCCTGTGCATGACGCCCCTAACCATGTTATTCATTTCGTCCTACGTATGTTTATGCGTGCTGACACTGTGCATGCTGCCACTAACCACATTCGCATGGTGACCCTGTGCATGTCACCCCTAATCATATTATTCATTTCGTTTGTTTTTCAAGCGTGATTTTACTTACCATTCAATTGCATTTCCCTTTGCAGCAAATGTAAGGCGCCTAGAGAGAGATTAAGTTCTCTGAGGGCGCCTTATCAAGTACATTGTTAGTATTGTTATTACGCAGTCGAGTACAATTAGAGTAAGTGTTTATAGGACTACCAACGAAACTGTGTGGCTAGTCTATGGAAGCACGGAGATACTTAGGCTTCCAGAGAGCTTTTAGCTTGTATGCTCCTGAAGCCTGGAAGTAACTACCGACTGACCTTAAGAGGTCCCCTGAAATGAAATATGGTATAAACGATCTAACGAAGCGCTTGTTTCTAACAGCGTCTGGTCGGTCGTTGTGATTTGTCCTTTAGGTGCCTATGCGTACGGACACCATGTGTGTACTTCTATTCGTATTTAGATGTTGACATTGGCCACGTTACCTTTCAGCGGATTGCCGAGGCGCATTAAAAGGTGGGCCCTGAGATAGGCTAGCAGTCACTATTCGAGACTCGGGGCGTTGGCTAATGAAGGTTATTGAACTCTAGGCCTCAGAGCCAATAGGGCTCACCAAGGCCGCTGGTTAAAGCTTGTAACCATTCGCTGCTTTCAAATAGACTGAATTATGAATCAGTCTGAAATATGGATACGGACTTGTTACGTCAAGGTGTGAGCGCTCGTTGAAGGTAGCTGTGCCTTAACATTCGAGCGTCACCTGAATCCGTCGGGCTGTAGCCAGCACTAGCCCGTTGTCAGCTCTGTGTTTGCCGTCTACTTCTTACCGGACGTGAAATTCGCGAACTACGTTTGTTACACCATTATTGTCTTCGAAGTGAGACCTCTCAGAATTGTCAGAAAATCCCGCACCGTCCCATAAATCGGTTTGGGTCAGACCTGCAATACTTTAGCTTTTGCGGGACAAAAGAAAGCCCACCTACGTTTCTTGCTGTAGACTCGAAGGAAGTCTTTGAAATTGACCTGATATTTACCAGACCTAGACTTCTTAGCACGGCGTTCAAGCGTGTGCTTAAAACGACGAATTGTTTGAAGGTTTCGGAAAATTGAAGGGATTAATGATAATACTTAGGCATTTAAAAAATAGCACCATCAGAAAATTCAATTTCTTTCTAGGCACTTTACGTTGGCTGCAAAGGAAGCCCGATCGAATGGTTAGTGGTAGTGAGCTCAATAAACAAGAATAACATGGATAGGTGAAAATGCTCACCCCGACTCGGTACACTGGCAGCGTGTACAGAAACATGCTCGTCAAGGGCACTCCTAAGTGGTTCACTGTATCAGTGAAGGCATTGAGGCTGTCGGTGGAGTCTGGGTGTAGATCAACAAGACCTGCCTCACCTGACCTCACCTGGAAGACATCCTTATTTGTCAACCAAATCCAGAGTATGGTCAGCGACGTGAGTGGTATGATAAAGTTGTTGGACCAAACCGAAGTTATTCATACAGTCATGAAATGAGCGGACCTGGCTGCTGCTACGGTTTCCAAAGTGAAAGTGGGGCCTGTCACGCACAAATATTTTAGTAAGAAATTCCGAAGGGTTCCCTATAAACGAGTTTAGATAGGTATAAGGAGGTCTGAAACTCAGAATAGAAAGAGCCATCGGCGTTGATGAAGACCGGATTGCATTCGATTCAAACGACAGCCCGTGCAAAAAGCCGCTTGTTTTACAGCCAAACGATTCACGAACGGCACCAGCTACCCCACCAACAACTTAGCCACATACCATGGCCAGAAACTATGAGATCCTGGTTAGTGTAGTCTCAGATTAACAGCTGCCAGAGCAGGGCGTCATCCACGCATCGGTCAGCAGAAATGCATGTAAAATCTCCCGGACAGCCAGAGCGCGGATTACCTTAAAAACTTCGCTTTGCATAACAAAAGTAAGAATAAAGTAAGCATTAAGTGCCAAGGATGTTATTTAGTCTTCCTAATTGTCTTTTATTCTTCTGCACACATGTAACTTATATTATTTCATTGTTTTCGTTGTTAATAACAATTCTACCAAGCTCACGGCAGTGTCGTCAAAAGCGAAACGCGTCAGACTCCTCCCCTCACCGATGGATCCTTAGCAACCCTATACGGAGGACAACTCCCAGTGAGGTTCAGATATCAACCGCATCAGCGGCCGCCAGCGTCGCCCAGCCGCTTGCCTTGCATGGCGTACAGCAGCCGACAGTTGCAACCGGTACAACTTGCGCCCTCGGGCGCGGGGCCCAGAGCCCGGCACGCTGGTTATCGATGCACTCACGCAGCGGCTGCAAGCTTCATTCGCGCCGCCACTGCGTTCCGTTTCTACCAAATCCACGAGCTGATTTTTGACTGCACACCTCCGGCCGAACGCGGCACTTTGGGCATACATTATTGAGAACGTAGTACTTCCGTCGTGAAACTTCAGCTCCGAGCTCTTCGCGCGATGGCTCGGTTGTTCGACGCTCAAGCAGTCGCGCGCCGTCGGCGAACGCTCATCGTCGGGCCTTGCGACGACCGCACACATTCAGCCGCCGAACGAGACTGGTCGAAGCGATTGAAAGTAAGAGCTCACTCTAGCCGAGATGACGACGCTGCCGGCGATCGGCGACGAAAGCGGACGCCAAACGACGTTGAATGCGTTGCTTCGTTTCGCACGCCGACCTTGCACAGGAGTGCGAGATCCCAGCTACCGCGACAGCGTCGTTGCGTGAGGCATCGTCGCGACGCGCGGCACTCTACCGCTGTCGAACGTGGCGGACCTGCTGAGCGTCTACCGGGCGACTACGCGGCTGCACCCAATAGCGCAAGCGCTGTACTGAAATTTTAATTATACTAAGCTAAGGATCCAGCGTGGGTGATATTTGAAAAGAAGCTACAAACCCACGCGTCCTTTCGGTACTGGCTGAAGCCGTGCGAGTTGTACTCATCATGCTCAAGGGGCCACGCCCACGCAAGCCCACGCGCTCTAGGAAATGCCGCACTGGAAGTCGTTGCGAGCGGATCTTGGCATTCACCCGATGATACAAAGTTCTCTTCTCGGAGTGAACGGTTCACCTGACCCAACGCACACGGCCGCCCACGGCCGCCTGCCATGCGAACTTTTGCACCGCTTTATGTTTCTTATAAACCTCGTTTGCCTTGGTAACGCTTCTTCTGGCTTTGGACTGACGCTCGACCGCATGTAGAGCAGGACGTTAAGGGGTACATCGTTAAGGCCCTTCGTTGGAGGTTCTTGGCTCGAATCAACTAAACCAAGCTCACACCGGCGACGGGCGATGATAAGGGAGGCCGACCCGGCCGGTTGAGACCTTTCCACGATAATGGCTGACCGCATATTCGGACCTAAGTGTGACCCACGGTGGCTCTTGACCCCAGAGCTGAGTATAGTCTACGTTACTTTCGTCCCGCCACTACTAAGCGTAGCAGCCTCTGCACTGTTTAACGGGCCAAAAGGGTAGTAGACGTAAAGAGCCAATTTACGGCGGCTGAGGGCGTTGTCAGAGTTGGTTTAAATGTCGCACGACGTCAGTCACGCGTCGCTCACGCGATTAGGACGAGGAGGTCTTAGCGTAATATCGCGATCGATTTCAATCGCTGTGCTTTAAGGCGGGAGCCAATCGTGTAGTTTGGGGTTGTAGGACATCGTGGCTAAAGCCTGCGTCCACATGCAAGGTCCGTTTAGCCCGGGCTCCTTAAAATACGTCCAAAGAGTGCCAAGCAGTCCTTACCACTTGAGTAATAAATCAGCCTGCAATAATCGTGGAACGAAAGCGTGGGAAACTGTGTTTATTCCCTAAACGGCGGCCGGGTCGCTATTAAAGTCAATCGGCGGCCTGTCTTCAATGGCGCTTGCGGCCACTTCCGTTGTAAGTCACAGCCGTCTTTTCGGCCGTCCTTGTAACCACGGTGCCAGCAGGAAGCCACAACGACGAAGCAGACGGCGCCTCCGATGTCGGTAGCGTGTCCAACGTCGGTCAAACGAAACTCTGTAGATCTCGTCGAATGATGCTGCAGCGTGCACGTCGTCGCTGACTCGACTGCGCATATTACCTAAACTGCAGCTGCAACGGTAATCGGCAGAGTCAATCGGCGGCCGGGCGTTAGTTGCGTCTGCGGCCTCTTCTGCCGCCAACCACAGCTGACCTATCAGCCTTCCTCGTTAACACGGCACGATCAGGAAGCCACAATAAGGCCGATGACGCCTCCGACGGCGGAAGCGTGTCCAACGTTGGTTATCCAAGATTATCCGGCTCGCGTCGAACGCTCGCGTCGCTAACAGCTTCGGGCGGCAGCGGCGGCGGCGGCGCGGTGCAGAGCCCTCGTGCTCGTACTCCGCTGGCCGCCAGCAGAGGAGAGTCGTTCTCTTGCATCGCGTGGGCGTGAAAACGCGCTTTACGTTGTTCGCGTCTACTTTGCAGTACGCAGTGCTTAAAAATTCAGTCGATTCGGTGTTGCTTTTTTCATTTCCTCAACTATTTATGGGTGCTAAATATGAAGCTCAGCAGAACGAGCGCTTGAGTCGCCGAGCTGGCAGCGGCTGTGGCATCCATGCACTGCCGGCGGCAAAAAAACTCGCCCGCTGCTCGTGTCACGATAGCGATACGATGCGACCGTCGCGCTGCCGCATACGTGTCAGCAAATATAATAACTGCTAAGATAATGAGAAACTACTATGGATGTCCTGGATTGCGCGGGAGGTGTTTGCTCTCATTTGGCAGCAGCTTCGTCCTGAGGCGGCAGAATATGTTTCTTCCGACAAACCTCAATTCTACCCTTGCAAAATGCAGACCGCTCGATTGAAACGAAGGAGCGATTAGAACCTTGTCTTTTCGTGTCGGCCTATTTCCGATCGTGGAGGTATTATTTGTGGTTCCGTAATATAAATAGTGAACAGCCCGTTATTTCTTAAAATATTACTAGGCAGAATACTGTTGTCTGTAGTTGTAAAATATCCTTTTGAAGCTATCGAGCATCAAGTCTTTTTCGAGCTCGTGTTATCTCACCTGAGCGTCACTAGTGCAGTACTACAATATTTTAGGTCCCATGTCAGTGGAAAGCTACGGAGCGTTAACGTGAAATGACACAAATCAATCGAGTAAATATCTGAATTACGGGATGCCTCAGGCCATTTTACTTGGTCTGGTTTGATTCCCGGGTTAAACCCCCTTCTAGCCGATTTGATTGCCAAGCACATACCAGACATTCACTTGGGTGCAGATGACACCGAGTTGCAAATTTGCCTTTCATTTCTTGAAGCCCTCAAGCACGTGGATTTCTTTCAACTTCCTTGCTGCATGAATTGATGACTGATTAATGATCAGTCATGGTTGGCAGCAACTTTTTTAAAATATTACAACGGAACCAGCTTACAAGCTACGGACAAATCAAGTGTCGTTCGGAAATTAGGAAACTACGCTCAAAATTGACTGTGCGCCCACATTTACCGTTGAATATGCAGGCACACTAGGTGTCCTGTCCTTAAGTGACCTTTCAGTAGACGATCACATCGCCACTGCAGAAGTCAAAAAGGCTTCGAATCAGCTTAAATAAAGTACCCGACCTGCATCGGAACATCCCCTGACCTGACCACATTTAAAAGAAACTTAAAAACACACCTATTTAGGACAGCATTTAGTGGGTCCCTGTGATTCGTCCTTGTTGTGCTTATGCGTGCTGACACTGTGCATGCTGCCACTAACCACATTTGCATGCTGACCCTGTGCATGTCACCCCTAACCATATTATTCATTTTGTTTGTTTTTCAAGCATGATTTTACTTACTATTCTATTGCGTATCACTTTGCAGCAAATGTAAAGCGCCTAGAAAGAGATTAAGTTCTCTGAGAGCGCTTTATCAAGTGCAATATTATTATTATTATTATTATTATTATTATTATTAAAGTAGGTCGGTCGGAACCACAGGCGAACTCCTCTCTCTTTTTCTCTCACTCTAATCTTCTTTCTCCTCCTTTCTCTCTGTCACTTTTGCTGTCGCTCTGTCTGTCTGTCTCTCTCACAATGTATCTCTCTCTCTCTCTCTCTCACTCACTTTCTCTCTGGCTCTCCTATCTCTCTCTCACTGTCTCAGTCAGCAGGTCGGCCACGACATATTGATTGCACCGAGCCGGTTTAGCCCAGTGGTTGTGTGGCATATGTTAAGCGCCGCCGTTGCCACGAACACAGTCTTTTCACAAGCGAAAGCGATGTTCGGGAAAAAGTACTTTCGACAAAACGCCCACGGGCAAGTGTTCACGGAATAGTTAAGCAGCATCGGCTCTACGAATCGCTTAGTGCCCGTTTATATCTACCACGCTTTATGATATTGAATAGCATCACAAATTACTCACTGCTTACTGGCCTACCAGCATGTGCTGTCAGGCCGCGTCAGGAGATGATGATGCTACCCGCCTGTTTCATCATGGCCTTCGGAACGCCACCATGCGGCAGCATGCTGCCTTTTGACGCCAGTCTTGCTGCCCTGCCGAAGTAATAGGACTGATGTGGGCCACGTTCGCTAGCATTAACAATGCTTTACGTGCCGAATGACGGCTCAACTCTCATGGAATGCCACGGAGCTCTTGGTGCGCTTTAGATGTTCATTAATTTAGGCCTTCGAGATGCTGTTCGTGAGTGATTCAAATCAGCCACCGTTCGACCGATTGTTGCACAGCCAGAATATGATCCAGATCCTACCGAAATATCGCCCTTCTTCCCTTCATGTCAATGATTCCCATCATCTTCATTTTCATCTTTATCTTCCCTTTCCACTCATCTTGATGATTCACTAAAACATTGTTGCTAAAAAGATTGCAGACTTCGTAAGAAAGATTAAGTTTCAAATAGTTGATGGGCAGGGTTCAAATGAAGGTTCTAATTAAGCGGAAATTCCTCTCCCCTGTCGACACTGGCAACATCTTAACCAGCAAGCCGACGTTGATGCCACCGATACTGAGCACGAAGCTCGAGTGTCAAAAATGATGCTCAAGCTTCGCTTTGAAATGCTGAGACCTAATTGTGAACAAGGCTACGCACTGTTCGCGATTCCTGAATCGTCTCGGCTAGCAACCGATGCGATAATAGTGGCTGAGGCTGCACGAAAGAGTTTCTTCTGCACACCGTATCTCACGCTGGACACCTGCAGCCGTTCCTGTGGCCGTAGCATTGACTACTCGGGACTACGATTACGTATTTCGTTTGTATCCAAACATCGGCACTGTTCTTTGTAGACGGCAGCCGGTGCTGAGCATCCGCAGATCCCCAGTAGATGTCGATAGGACTGCTCGACTCTATGATTGAGGATTCATTGCATCACAGAGTGGCCGTTCTTCGTCTTTGATCATCTCAGATATTACGTCGCGAGCATCGAGGCAGCCGCTACGACTCGCTCGCCTTGCTTTGCCGCGCTCAGGCCGGTCATCATCCTCTTCACGCCTGTCCTTGTCAGGCATTGGCGAGCACCGTATTTCCGTCCTGACGAGTCAAGGACGAAGCCACAACGGTGCATCGGAAGCAGCATGCAAACAGCTCGTTCGCCGGAGACAGACGCTAACCCAACCTGCCATTGCTATAAAATGCTTCATCTACGATGCCACACACGACCGAGCGTATAGACGAACAGCTATCGAGAATTGTATTATGCAGGCGAGGCCCAATCATGTGGAAAGCCTGGCAGCATTCGAGGTCAACTCGAAATTGGTTTCAAAGTTGCTGTTTTGCTGATGATGGTAGCGTTATCACACAGCTGCTATCGTCGTAAGGTATTGAAATTCATATTACCTATCCTGCAACCATTACCGTTTTGATCTTACTCGCCCGCAACCTGCAAATACTAAATACGCTCGATGTTTGCTGGTTTACAATTTTAGAGGAGCTAATGTAGAGGACGTTCCGGGGAAGCTGGCAACAAGACAATTGATTTTCAATAAAAAATACACATTATTGCAGCACGAGCTTTCAGAACTGTCATAGTAGTCTTCGAGAGCGTGACGGACACCTAGTTGTGGCTTTGGCAACTGCCTTGCATCAATTATAAAACTTGCTAGTTTACCTTAGAATACCTTTTTTTGGTTATTGCTGTGATTTAAATACGGCCAGGCGATTTCATCATCTAGAAATTCAGGTAGAGCTGTCAAAGGAAAGGCTAGGCATGACTAATGCTCAATTCTACAGAAAGGGTGGGTGAGTGTGGGTGTGCGTGCATATAAACGAACGGAGTGGACGCATTTGCATCACACACTGCGCCTCGGCACTGCACCTCGGCACAAGAAAATATCCTAGTGCTGTGAACTCAGGCGATTTTGGTAAGTGCAAGGTGGGAAGGCAGCAATTGACGTTATTCAGCGTTAGCAAATTGCACGCCATTCCTGTAAAAGCTGGAGCTTCACAAGGGTCGGCGTCAATGTTAGAATGCTATCTGTAAGATGTAATATTATCAAATCTCTCTCTCTATCTCTTCTCGAATTTAAAAGTATTAAGGTTCACGCTTTATTCGGCTAAGATAAAGTGAAAAGTTCGGAAACGTATGTCTCTAAGTGCTACTTATTAACTACTGCTTTGTGAGTTATCTGGTTTTAATCCTTTTATGAAGTGGCTACTTTTTTATTTAGGAGTAAAATCAACGCACGCAGTGCGCGTATAACAAGCGTTTGTACTGTGCAACTTCCGATTTCACTTCTTGAGAGTCAAAACATCAAGAAATTTCCAGCTCCAGTTATGGCTGCTACTTAACTGCATGCGATAATTTTTCTTGGTATTGCCGCCCGGTAACTGCTTTGACTGTCTGCTCTTAACATCCTTAGCCTGTGTCTTATTCGCTGTTTCTTGCAAAATCACAAACGGCATATGACAATTGCAAATGGAGCGTTAATCGCTGAGTCAACGCAGTCTCATAATAAACAGCGAAATTCTTTAGTTGTTCGAAAGTTGAGGTTCTCGCTTAAGGCGCGACAGAAGGGCACATTTGATTAGTGAAGGAGTTGACATTGGCACATCTGCGTTTATTTACAGTATCATATAAAGATAACACTGCTGACTGACGGCCAGCGCCACCTGGGTGAGCCATCTTTTTCACCGGGATTGAGCGGTTCACATCGAAGCAAATAATAATAATAATAATAATGCACTTGATTAAGCGCCCTCAGAGAACTTAATCTCTCTCTCTCTAGGCGCTTAATATCTGCTGCAAAGGGAAACGCCTAAACAACTGATTTTATCAATATTCTATTCTATTGCGTATCACTTTGCAGCAAATGTAAAGCGCCTAGAAAGAGATTAAGTTCTCTGAGGGCGCTTTATCAAGTGCAATATTATTATTATTATTATTATCAATTTTTATTTCTTATAAAGCCTGTGGATGAAAAGAGAGTTTAAAAGTGAGGCTCTAATCTGATCTGGTTTCTTCCCTAAATGCCGGCCAGCTCGGCCGCATCGTGCCAAATACAATTACTCTGTTGAATATTGCCGCCTAAGCCTGAATACATCTGCAGTTCTGCATGCAGTCTCCAGTCCTGCACTAGCTTAAAAACCCGTAGGTCTTACTTGCCTGACAATGCATGATACTGTAAGGCACCTAAATTAGGCACATAAAAATCCCAAGCAGACTTTCCCCTACAAATTTTCAAGTGCTGAGAACGTTAAAATTTCCTTCCGCTAGCCGGAATACAGTTCAATTGATAGAAACAGACTGAGGAAGTGAGAGAAGATAGGGCAAAGTTTGAGATGTACTAATATCTCGCTGTTGCGTCATGCTTACTATTCAGCTACTTAGTTTTGGTCCTTGGTTTTACTTACAATGACTTGATGTCATGGTTTTTTGTCCCATTTGATTTATGATCTGAGATAAAGTGGGACGTGGCTAACTTGTAGTATTCCGGGTTTATGAATCAACGATGTTTATCGCCTTGTTATCCTCAATACAGCCAGTTTCTGCGTGCTGGCCCGCGGGCACGTCCATGTAAGTCCAATAAGCGTCTCTTTGAACTCTCCTCGGCGTTCTGCTTGATGACGCGTTCCCGTGGTTTGGAGACCACTAAACTACAGGGAAAGCAGAGGTGAGGCGAAAGAGAATAAAAACGATGAGAGCGTGGTGAGAGAGTGAAAAGAGAAAAGACGAGCTATAAAGACAGCCGATATCGACAAAGATATAGATAGGCAATAGCTGTGTGTAGAATCGCTTTGCTGAGTCATAGAAGAAGTAATCATAGCATGCTCATCGAAGATAACGGAGCGGTTACTTCACATTGTGGAAGTCCACCATTTTTACGCCTGACGGACGGACTAATTTCCTTCTTCAATTTTTAGAAATTGATACATAGAAACTTAGATGTGGAGAAAACAATTGAGAGAGAGAGAGAGAGAAACACTGCAAGAGAGAAATAGCTAGAGAGAAAATTGACTGATTTTGAGAATCGCAGAAGCATCGAGTCACGATGAAATGAAGCTAACTGAGCACGTGGCACTCAGTCGCTGCCGTGACCGAAAGCGCTTGATGCCCAGCGAACATTTTTCATCAAACAGCACGAAAATCATTTCTGTTGACGACGAAGACTGGATGATAGCCAAGTTTTGGGCCCTAGGCCAAGCATCGCAGCGTCAAATGCCCTGCACTACGATTCGCTCGCTTCGGTTTTTAGATCATGGACAGATTTTTCAAGCTATTGCTGCTCGTCGCATTCGTGTCATCTTTTTTCCTCGTCGCCTATTCTGAAGAGTTCGAGCTGAACGACGACGACGTAGCTGAAAGCCAGGTGAGACGTGGCAAGCTCGTCTACCCTGGTGACTGCAATTCGAAAAAGTTGGTCGAAGCAGCAAAAAGTGCGGGTCTGACAGTTGAAGCTGGAGGAAATCACCACACGGTAAAGAACAATCAAGGCCAAGTTGTAACCCAGATCCCACACTCTATCAAGCCAACAAAAACATGCAGAAACATTATCAATGTACTCAATGAATACATCAAATATTTTTTGCAAGCTTATTTGTAAGTAAAGGTTTTTTATAAGAAAAGGCTGCTATAAGGATAAGATTTTCTCGCTAAAGAACATGCTATGTACCTTTCGGCGATGCATTTGCAAGAGAATCTCCTCAGACGAATTCGGTCATTGGCAAACTAATTATTACATGCAGCTGTCAGATTCAAATAAAGAGGCTTACAAAATCTTGAGCTTCTGCCGATGCATCATTTTTTGTTCACGCAAGCGGCGAACTTAGCCGACAATAATTATCTCAAAATGTTGTTACTGAGAACCAGTGGGTAAGCGGTGAGAGCTGTCCGTCGGTGTTGCTCACTTAAATTCGCACAAACTCCATCAGGCTGAACGTGTGCACATGCATCTAGTAGAGATCGGCAGACGAACCTTACGCGTCTCTGGTTTTACGACGACGACGGCAGTGGTTTTTCGGCAGCATGCTCGAAGGTCATGTAAAGTGGTGCATATCTAGCGGATGTCCACAGGGTTCATTTGGCGCAACCGATAAAGCGATATGAAGCATGATGCGTGAGCACGGCTCAGTTGTTTTCAAAGTGGAATCAGCATGAGAAAAAACGCACACATTAGATCCGCGGCGCAGAGAGGAAACTTCAGAATATGATGGTAAGGAAAGATGCTGGATTGGGCTATATGTGTGCTCACTAAGCCCATAAAACGCTTACTAGCGGCAGACAAACAAGGAGCCAGACTTACAGAAAGTTAACTGCAGTTCACTCTGCAGCTATTTTTAGGAATCTGATTTTCCGTTATCCCTAATTAGGTATCATCTAATCTATCAAGAGCGTGTAACGGACAGAGACTTTTACCGTAACGCAGTGTTAGCTACTGAATAACCAAGTGTGCTCATGATTGAGCAGATCATTAACCATTGAAGCCCATCTGCCTCTAAATAAATGAAACTGTTATGTAAAATCTTGGCTTGAACACAGCTTGCAATGTTAGGTAACAGCCGCGAGCAGCAGACACTGTGCAAGCTGGTGCATGCACACGAAAGAAGCATCACAGAGATCCAACGAATGCAGTAACAAACAGGCCCATGTTAAAACTTCTATTTAAACGTCGTCAAATCACAGGACATTCTGACGTGCGTCGGTAGTGAGTTCCAGGCTTAGCAAGTAATGCAGGTTTATTCTTTCATACGTCAATTTACAAACCTGCATCACGTAACTCAAACACTGCGTTTAATTTATTTCTGACACTCCCTTTGCAGCAAATGCGAAGCTACTAAAAAGAGATTGAGTTCTCTGAGGGCACTTTATCAAGTGCATTATTATTATTATTATTGTTATCATGTACTGTAATCTAGCCGATAAGGCATCAAAGAGTCTCAATTAGAAATTCACGAGGTAAAGAACAAAAGGCAGCATTAGATGTCAACTCAGCTGTCATTCGCGATGCGCCAGTCGAATGTCGGTGCACTGTCGGAGGTCACTTGAGATCAGAAGAAAAGATAATCGCCATCGGTCCGGCGCCGATGCCGAAGCTGTAATGGACCAAAAGAATTGCCATTTGATAGCGATACGATTATCACTGTATGAACTCTGTAATCCTCTGTAAGAATGATGTAGCCGATGAAATCCTATTATTGCTTCATCAGCACACGGAACAGGCAATTGGCTAGGCCACTGATAATCGCTGGGTAATGTAATGTATCTCCATCAGTAACTCCACAAAGTCATAAAGATCATGTGGGTGTTACGCAGGAGAGTTTTGTATAGCGCACTCAAAGCCTAAGCGGCTTTCGGAACGCATTCGGTAGCCAACAGACTTCGTCTCACGCAACAAAGAGAAACTGGGAAGCATAGCAGAGTCAGGAGAGCAGTTGAGGTAGTGAGTAGCATAGAAGTAGCAGTTCAGGACCGCTGAAAAAGATGTGCCATAGTCGGCAGTTGGAGAGTAGATGCTGTTGCGTAAGAATTGTGGAAGCGAGTTCCAAAGTCTAGGACCTGCAGAACTAAAGCTTCTGTCGCCAACTGTCTTTAAGCGGAGGAATGGGACAGCTAATTTATAGTCCACACAGGACCTGAGGGTGCGAACAGGCTGAAACTGATGCAGCAGTTCAGCTAGGTATGAAGGAGCCAAGCCGTGGCGGGCCTTGTGGGTCAACGTAAGAACTTTGCTCTGTATCCTTTTCTCAACCAGCAACCATCCTAGCTCTTTCAGCAGAGGTGACACGTGCTCAAACCGCTGGGACTTGAAGACCAGCCTTGCAGCCATATTCATAGTCCGCTGTAGTGGCATAATAGCTTTCTTTGATAGCCCAGCCAAAAGGGAATTACAATAATCACGCCGAGACAGAACTAAAGAGCTAGTTAAATTTTTTACAAGCCACTGTGGGAGACAGCTTCTAATCTTGGATAGGGATCGGATGTGATGGCTAGCTGTAGAGGCAGTCTTCTGAATGAAGCTTTTGAAATTGAGGCAGCTGTCGAACACGACACCTAGATTACGAGCATGTGGTGAAGGTCGCACAATAGCATCACCTATTAGTACAGCAAAGCCTTTTAATCCAGCCACACGCTTAGGGTGTCCTATGAGAAGCAGTTCGGTTTTAGCGTCATTTAATTTCAGGAAGTTTTCCAACATCCAGGATCGAATATCGGCAAGGCAAGCATTCAGTTTCTCAGTTGCTGCAGCAGATTCCGACGGTTTAAATGACAAATACAGTTGAGTATCGTCAGCATAGAAATGATATCCTATTCCATGGGCCTTAATCACTTTTCCCAGAGGTTGCGTATAAATGGAGAACAGCAAGGGACCAAGTACAGACCCTTGACCCTTGAGGGACTCCACAGGTGACCCTTCTCATGTCTGAGACCTGACCCCCACACGACACGGATTGAACACGATCAGACAAGTAGGATTTAAACCTCGCCAGTGCTTCGTCTGCCAGACCGATCGTTGTTCTCAATCTTTCAAGCAGAACTTCGTGATCAATGGTGTCGAAGGCAGCAGACAGATCTATCAGAGATAAGGCAGTGACATTCCCGTCGTCGTTGCCACGTAGAATGTCATTGTTAACACGGAGGAGAGCAGTTTCAGTAGAGTGCTGCCTCTTGAAACCTGATTGAAATGTTTCTGACATTCCATTATTTTCAATATGTTTAACTAGCTGCTTAGCAACAATTTTTTCAAGAATCTTTGATAAGAGCGGGAGAAGGGAAACTGGACGATAGTTTGCTAGGATCTCTGTGTCTAACCCAGGCTTTTTAAGAATAGGTCTAACGATTGCCGATTTGAAGGACTTGGGGACGACCCCTTTTCCCAAAGAAGCATTAAAAATCTTGGTTATGGCAGGGCTAAGTTGGTCTGCAAGTGAAGACCACAGAGATGAAGGTATAGGGTCTTCAGGAGACGAGCTCTTTTTGCTAGACCTTCTTAAGGCAGCCACATAACAGGCAGAAACATCAGAGAACCTTTTAAGAAAGGTCACAGGTTGAGGAACGGCGATTGCTTTGGTCGGAGGGGGCTTAATGGAGGCACGAATGTGCACAATTTTTTCAGTAAAGAAGGCTGAAAACTGTTCGGCTGAGCCCTTAATATCTGGGAAGTCAGACCTCACAGCATAGGCCAGTAAATGGTTTACTGTCTTATAAATCTGTTTAGTGTCTGACTGCCAGGAATTCAGCTTTCTAATGAAAAAAGAAGCCCTAGTTTTTTTTAAGCTTTCGGGTGTAAACTCGAAGGAAGTCTTGAAAATTGACTAGATCTGCCTCAGACCCCGATTTCTTGAAACAACGTTCTAGCCTGCGCTTAACCCGGCGCATCTAAATTGAAAGGAATCACGACGACTTTGAACACGGATAGAGCGAACGGGAGCATGCTTGTCAAGTGCACTCCTGAGTGTCATGTTCATCGCATCAGTGAGGGTATCGAGGCTGCCGGTCGAGTCTGAATGCAGGTCAAGAAGGCCTTCATCACAAACAGATTTCAAAAACTTGTCCATGTCAATGCTTTGTAAGTTACGTCGTTTGGCAAATTCGACATTACCCTGCACGTACGAGGGAGCAGGAACAGAAAAGGAGACCGAACAATGATCTGAGAGGGTCAGTGGGCACACCACAAAGTCAATGGGGAGGACATCCTTAGTGATCACGAGATCTAGAATGTGGCCACCGACGTGGGTGCTATGATTAACGTGTTGGGCCAAACCAAGATTCTCCAGACAGTCAAGAAATGAGCGGACCTGGCTGTTGCTGGAGTTGTCAACGTAAATATGTAAGTCTCCTACAATCAGTAGCGGCCTGTCACACACAAATATTTTAGCGAGGAACTCTGAAAACTCTTCTATGAACAAGTTTAGACAGCCAGAAGGAGGCCGGTATATCACAACGGTGAGAGGCATTGTCTTTGATGAAGACCTGATAGCAACCGATTCAAACGATGACCCATGCAAGAAACTGCACATTTTATAGCCAAACGATTCGCGAACAACAATTGCAACCCCGCCGCCAACCTTGTCAGAACGCATGGACTGATAGAATGAGAACCCGGGTGGGGTGGTCTCGGAAATACAGCTACTGGAACAAGGCGTCATCCAGGTTTCGGTAAGCAGAAATGGATCTAGCTTCTCCTGGACCACCTGATCACGGATAAGTAACCCCTTTGTTTTTAGCGAGCGGACATTTAGTAGGCGGAATTTAAGAGGCTGTTCAACAACTGGGCGACGGCGATAAAGTGGCTCATATTCTCTACCGTTTGCGTCCGGCCCGGCGGACGCTGGCTCTTCGAATTTGAATTGCACCATGGTAACAGCCGTGGGACGACGTTTCACAACGTGCTGGGCCACAGCGGGTGGGCTACTACCGCAACAAGTACTATTTAGTGCTTTAAACTTAGGAGTCGTAGGTTTGATAGCCGAGCTGTTGATGGGGCGAACGCAGGATGCAGGTAGGTTCTCACTGACCCGCCGGAGGAGGCCCGCCGGTAGTATCGACTAATGGCGACATCGAATCTTATGCTGAGCAGGTCCTGTTTTGTGTAGCATATCCGAGGACAGCTCATAAATAGTCACAGCGAAGATAGCAGCGGAATACCCGAAGGTATTACGGAGAAATCAAGTAAAGGTCCACACCACACTAGGAGTCGCCCGAGGCCGCTCTTTAGCGCGGGGAGGGTACGCCCCCTCCGCCGAATGTTAGGCGTGTAATAATTTCAAACGGTCCTGCACGGCAGTTGAGCTAACTTGCTCCAGTGCCTGCTGTGATTCCTGCACTTATTCACTGCTTATCTTTGAAGCGACAAGTCTGAACCAGATAGCATTAGCGTAAGCCCAACGGATAAAAACGCCGAACGTTTATCTGAGATACAGCAGAATGCCTCAAGCTGCCAAACAACCTTGCTGTAAATTGTCTATAAGTGCTCCCACTTGACACTGCACTACAATTCATTAACGTTTGCAAAGCACCAGTAGAGAGAACTTCGTCTTTATTCGGGTGCTTTGCATTTAGCTCCAAGATGCATGCACAGTACAAAGCATTCAAAACAAGCATGTATCGAGCTTAAGCTATTATTCTAAAGCCAGAACACTCAAGCGGTTCGCAAGAGCTATTGTAAGTAGTTGGCACGGGGGTATGCACATGCAAGGAAAGCACACTGGAACGAAAAAAGACTAGTCTTGTGGGGCAAGCTGCACCGGATGCAGCGAGGCATCTCGCGTAGACAGATGCAAAGTCGTTCCTTGTAGCAACTGTAGTTTAAGATAGATTTACACTAAGATTTTCAGTGCCTTATACCTGAAGGCTCTATCATCGAAAGGCTTTTTTACCTGAGTGCACGGGAAAGCAAAGTTACAGGACACACTGAGCAGCTGCTGGTGTGAGAGCAGGCTCTTTGGGAGGGGTGAACTGGTCGGAAAGGTAGGCTGGAGCAAGAGATTAAATTTACCTATGGGCTAGACTAAGGAAGAAGGAATTGGAAATCAATTTGATGCTTGACCGTTAACCAGTAAGATTATGAAGACGTGGCGCATCGTGGCAACTACGACTGGAACCGCTGCGTCTCCCGTCAGGATCTAAGACGTAAAATGTCATTCCTAACAATTTAAATGGCCGGATGCATGTTCAAAACTATCTGTGCTTACTAGCTAACGGCCCGATCAATAAAACATTGAAATTCAGTGCAAGGGTAGGACAAATGACGAGGCATCAAGGAGCTGAGAGCTCGAGAGCACACTGGAGAGGCGATGTGGTCGGATAGGTAGGCTGGAGGTTGGTGAGCCGAGTGATCTACGAGCTAGAATAAAGAAGAAGGATATGGAAATCTATTCGACGTTTGACAGTTATCCACTGACGCCGAGAGAGAGAGAGAGAGAGAGAGAGAGAGAGAGAGAGAGAGAGAGAGAGAGAGAGAGAGAGAGAGAGAGAGAGAGAGAGAGAGAGAGAGAGAGAGAAAGAGAGAGAGAGAGAGAGAGAGAGAGAGAGAGAGAGAGAGAGAGAGAGAGAGAGAGAGAGAGAGAGAGAGAGAGAGAGAGAGAATCGATTAATACGATTGTAACTGATATGCCTGCATGGACATGTGCATATGCATGCGCCTGTTGATGGACCATCAATCCTGGTGTTTCGCATGCTTTTTCTAGAGTGCACTTAGTTGGCCTAGATAGTTGAATGTCTGTGGCAAACTATTCATATTTATAACTAATCTGAGGCCATCAGCACCACATTTTGTCCACTTAATGACTCTTCGTCTCTCGTGGCTCATATGTATGGCCCAACTCACATCCAAGGGCATATGCTCGACTAAAATCACTGCATAAAATCATCACTATTATCATCATACAATCATCACTCATACAATATATATATATATACAACATACATATATATATATATATATATATATATATACAAACAAACATATATATATTTAAAGCATAAAATCATCACTCGTTAGTACCACATTTTCCATTTCTGACCACCATTGACCGTCTGGGTAAGCGTGCACAGTGCGTTTAGTCGGAGGTGCAAACTCATTGAGTATTTCAGCTAGTGGTGTGTTGCAGCAATTTACCAGTGATTGCAGGGCTGAAGGGAGCTCGGCCGCAGAGGCCGAGCGGATATTCTTGAACGGACAGCATCGATGTCAATGTTCTTGTGGTTTTTACGAGTCTCACGTGACTTTAGGTGAGGAGAAGTAGGCCACACAATGTAGACTGAGTGAGATCTACATGTGGTCAGAAATGAAGAATTTATTACAAATTAGTGACGATTGCCTGGACTGGTTTCGGTCGAGCATGTGACCCTTGGATGTAAGTTGGGCCATACACATGAGCCACGAGAGACAAAGAGTCATTAAGTGGACAAAATGCGGTGCTGATGGCGTCAGATTAGTTATCAAAATGAATACTGAAATCGCCCATAAACAGAAACGATCGATTACTGGCACGCAGAATCAATAAGAGATAAGAGAAATCTGAGATAAAGAAGGACTTGAATTCAATGCCACAAACGCTCTTGAACCACTTTGGCTGATGTACCCTCTAATTTAGGCAGACGTATATTTCAATTGTGTTTCTCTGCTAGAAATAAGCAGTTTTGACAGTCGCGAAGGAATGGATGTAGACGTATTTCGCTTGATAGTCACTAGAACTAGTTTGCAATGAGCCCTGATAGCCCAGAAGTTAAGAAGATCGCTTTTAAAGACCGAGGATGAGGTTTTAAATCCTGGCTTCGGGTAATACTTTCTCGCCAACTGAAAGCCGTGATGACATCCGGTAACGATCTCTGCCGCTACACAAATGAGGCTCTGAAATCAGGTAAGATGGTAGCCAGGCTTTCAGGAACGATGCCGAGAAATGCAACGTCACACGCTTTGTCTACAATTTGCTAGTCCCATGTTTTAGATTGTAGGTAGATTTTTCAAACTTACGCCTTGACTTACGTGTATGTCACCCCTAACCATATTATTTATTTTGTTTGTTTTTCAAGCATAATTTTACTTACCATTGAATTGCATTTCACTTTTCAGCAAAAGTAAAGCACCTAGAAAGAGATTGAGTTATCTGAGGGCGCTTTATCAAGTGCATTATTGTTATTATTGTTATTATTATTCTCGTGACAGCAGAGAGGACGAACGGTCCGTCACAGCAAACGAGGCTAATCTGACTGTTGGGCATATGTGTTTTAATACACGTTTAATCACAGTGAAGAAAAGCAAGATCGTATTCTGACAAAGATCCGACTCCAGTTAAACCAGAGACAACATGAAAGACAATAGTCAACAAGCTTAACCCATACTTCACTGCTGCAACGTTTTGGTAAGCGAAGGCAGCTATGTGGATAAGATTCTTCGCCTGAAGAATAAGTTGCGTACCTTCCGGTGATGCAATTTCAAAACACTCCGCCCGGGCAAATTCAATCGTCCTTCAACTAATTATTGCATGCAGCCCCCAAGTTAAAACGAGCAAGCTTCAAAAAATTGTGTGCTCATTCAAAGCCCGGTTTTCTCTTCGAGCAAGCAGTAGCTCCAACAAAACGCAATGATCTGCTAATTGATGCTGAGCAGCACTGGGTAAGCGGTAAGCTCTGTTCTTATAGCACCTTTTAATACATGCAAAAGCCCGCTTGCTTTATATGCACCCATAAGTAAATAAATACTTGCTGATTTAACAGCCCCTTTTGTATAGCGACAGAAGAGCCTTTACGGCTATCACGACCGCTTGCTTGCAGTAGCGATAAAGGATCGCCCACTGAAGGATTCGAACCAACTACCTCAGGGCGGAGGTCGTGAAAAGCAACCACCTTACCTAGTGACCCATACATCTACTATTAGTCGACAAAGCCACGGTCACCTGTCTTTTGTTTTTACTATGGCGGCAGGAGCTTTTCAGTAGTGTGCTCGAAGCCGACACAACTTGTGCTGTGCTATCATTTGTCTCCAGACTTCCTCTGTAGCACTCATAAAGTGGTATCGAGCGCGTGAACCGAGCTCGGGTCTTTCATTCTAAATTTTTTGTTTGAAACGTCTTTAATTCTAAACTTTGTCAATTCTGATTTCTCATTCTGTAAACTTAGCTGTTGTGAAATCAATTAAAGGTTTAAGGCGGCCAAAGAGTTTTAGGATGAAGCAGCTTTAGCTACTGAAGGTCTAGGTGTGTTCATGCCGAAGCAGATCTGGGTTCATTTTCCGATCGTTCCATTATTATCTGAGAAATATCAATAAATGCGCTAAGAGGGAGATAAATCCTATAGGATGCGGGGGTATATCTCGCCACCCCTGGGCCATCTCTCGACGGGGCCTCATTAAACTCTAACGCCTATCAATAAGCAAGACTGCTGGATAAGCTAATCTGGTCATCGCATTTACTTTCATAATCATCTTCTTTTAAGGGACTATCGACACATCTTAAAAGAGTCTCAGCTGCTTGTTTTGCAATTCGTGACAGCATAACACCGACTAGTAACATCCCACATATTATTTCTACAGCTTAAAAAGAGCGAAAAGTTGGCGACTACTGCGTTCCAGTATCAGTTAGTACAGTTTGGAAAAAAAATATTCAAGTCACAGAAAGATATAGCTGCAAGATTCAGCCTAAGGGTGAATTTCATAATGGCTCAAAGCTGAAATGGTCCAAATATGAGAAGATCAATTGCGTCCATTATAATAATAAATTTAAAGCAATCATCTTATGCCCTGGCATAGCCGTTTCTTTTTTTAACCACTTTAAATGTGCAGAACCGTCAGGTCACAATGGTGCGGCCAAGAGGTGGGAATGCCACAGCAGCATTCGTGGCTGACTTCGCTGTAGTCCGTGCATCGTCAGTCGCCTGGAAAAAGTTTTAGGATATGAACGGATGTCTCCCATATCTCGGTGCTGACGTTGAAAACTCAGGCGGACCAAGACTTGAAATAAATGTAGCAGTGTTCTTATAGCTGTTTCAACTTGTGATAGCATACACAATTTACGTAAGAAGAACTAATTACAAGGCAACCACCGCACTGAGCAGGCAGTCGACAGTAAGAATAATGATAATGCGCTTGATAAATCGGCCTCAGAGAACTCAATCTCTTTCTTGGCGCATTACATTAGCTGAGCCACTTGGCAAATGGCTGGTATCTATTCCTGCAAGCTTTCGGCGTGAAATGACTTCGGGTAGTTTATTTAAGCAGAGCAATATTGCAGGAGAGCTAGCTCCGATTACCTACAAATTATTCACTGCTTATATTTGAAATACCAAATTTGACCTAAAATTATAGACCTTAACTGAACTCGTGATAAACGGACGAACATGTTTGCCTGGTGAGAAGTCCTAACTCGTCAATCGTGTCTGCTAGCGTCGTGTTGTAGCATTCTGCTAATGGCGACTGTTCGGAAGTGGGATAGAACGATAAGGGCCACCGAGATATTCTCGCTCGATAAGTATCAATTTCAAGGGTGATACAGTCTCTCGATTCGCACATGATATTAGATGAGGAGGAGGCCACACACTGTAGACTGACATCTGCTTGTGGGCAGATAAGCAGAACTTGATAATATTAGGTAAGGAAAGAGTGCAGTTGTAGGAGAACATTTGGGCGAGTGTGCGACTCTATACATGAGTAGGGCCATGATTTTGAGCCGTAAGATATCATAATTCAGCGAGTGCACACAATTCGGTGCTGGAGGCGTCAGATAAGTTACCCAATCGGATTTTGAAATCACTCTCAAGAGGGAAAGATAGATTGCTTGCACATGGATCCGAAATGAGATCAGAGAAATCTGAGATAACTGAAGACTTTGTAATAGAGAGGGGGTGATAGACTGCTGCCAGCATTGGGAGCTGCTTATCGATGAACTACAAAAATAGATTCGAAAGATTAATTCATGGGGACAAGGGTGAACAAGAACAAAGTGCCGGTTAGGGCGGCGTCTGTAATAGCAAGGTAAGTAACCATTTTCAGCCAGGTCTCAGTCAGGTGAACCTATCCGACTTTTTTCATTGATGAAGTCATGTATTACCAAGAGATTACGTCTGTTTGCTACCGAATGCATATCGAAACCTTTGTTAGGCTCTGTATCTGTGATACACAATTCTCCTGAGTAAATATACCGTATAGTCTTGGTATATTTGTGGATTTACAGACTATGCACCTCAGCTGCCAGTGCTCGCTCTCGAACTCTTCGGAATGATTGATTGCATTGTGTTATCTCTGCAAAGTGCCTAGACAGAGATTACCTTCTAATATGGCTCTGTATATAGAATTGATATAGCGCTCAAGACTACCAAGAGTCTACCTAATAACTTTACAACTCGCCGCTAGAGGATCGACAACCAGTGAAATGCACGCTATTGTAGCATAGATGAGAAGACAAAACCACGCATAGCAGTCATGCTTATGGCCAGCATGCAAAATCGCTCAAGAAGGCACTAAAGATCACTTATTAGTAGACTTATCGGTAAGAGCATGAACTGAACGATTCACTCTAATTGCCCTCCGTCATCATTCTCACTGATCGTGCAATGATAAGTGAAAGAAATGGTAAAGAGTTATTTTGCAAGAAATTTCAAGTAGTGAATATCAAAGTCTATATATTGGATGCAAAACTACAAATACCACCTCTGCTGCGGTATCTATATCACTGGGAGTCCAAATTTGCTAGACGTTGCATAGATGAAACTAGGAAGGTATGACTCTGGAGTCGTTGACCTACATACCAGCAAGCAAGGGTGCAGGCCTTTAACGCATCGGGTAATGTGGCTTTGCCTGTCCGCCGATGTCTGACTTCGGAGTAGATGTGAGCAGAATTCCCAGCTCACGAGCCGCCTCTGCGGAACAGGGACGGCACGCCTACGTGCCGCCCCGGTACGCGCTTGCAGCAAGTTCCACTCGCGAGCTTGAGATGCCCGATTGGGGCACAGCTCAGATGCACGGAGCACAATTTTAAACCGGCCTACTAGGCTCTGAAGAAGAGGCTCGCAAGGTGGCGCAGCGAATGGTCGCCAACAGTAAGATACTTCTTCGAAGAAAATCCATCGCTTCCGCTCGTGGTTCTACGATAGACGCTGACGTAGCTCGCACTGTGGTGCGAACAAAGTTGGCCGCTTCCAAATCCGCTCAGTACTTGGCCTTAAACCCAGTTCCCGTAACGGTGCTAGTTAAAACGGCAGTGCCAGGTAAACCGGCTCAATTGTGGTGAATAATAATTATTCGAGAATACAGGAAGGAAAGGAGTTACGCACCTCAAATCCTTTGGAGATCGCGCATTTAGTTCGTATGCTCCCAAAGCCTGGAACTCCCTCCCGACCTGCGTCAGAACATCCCCTGACCTGACCACATTTAAAAGGAACTTAAAAACACCTATTTAGGACAGCATTTAGTGGGTCCCTCTGATTCGTCCTTCACGTGCTTATGCGTGCTGACACTGTGCATGCTACCACTAACCACATTTGCATGCTGACCCTGTGCATGACGCCCCTAACCATGTTATTCATTTCGTCCTACGTATGTTTATGCGTGCTGACACTGTGCATGCTGCCACTAACCACATTCGCATGGTGACCCTGTGCATGTCACCCCTAATCATATTATTCATTTCGTTTGTTTTTCAAGCGTGATTTTACTTACCATTCAATTGCATTTCCCTTTGCAGCAAATGTAAGGCGCCTAGAGAGAGATTAAGTTCTCTGAGGGCGCCTTATCAAGTACATTGTTAGTATTGTTATTACGCAGTCGAGTACAATTAGAGTAAGTGTTTATAGGACTACCAACGAAACTGTGTGGCTAGTCTATGGAAGCACGGAGATACTTAGGCTTCCAGAGAGCTTTTAGCTTGTATGCTCCTGAAGCCTGGAAGTAACTACCGACTGACCTTAAGAGGTCCCCTGAAATGAAATATGGTATAAACGATCTAACGAAAGCGCTTGTTTCTAACAGCGTCTGGTCGGTCGTTGTGATTTGTCCTTTAGGTGCCTATGCGTACGGACACCATGTGTGTACTTCTATTCGTATTTAGATGTTGACATTGGCCACGTTACCTTTCAGCGGATTGCCGAGGCGCATTAAAAGGTGGGCCCTGAGATAGGCTAGCAGTCACTATTCGAGACTCGGGGCGTTGGCTAATGAAGGTTATTGAACTCTAGGCCTCAGAGCCAATAGGGCTCACCAAGGCCGCTGGTTAAAGCTTGTAACCATTCGCTGCTTTCAAATAGACTGAATTATGAATCAGTCTGAAATATGGATACGGACTTGTTACGTCAAGGTGTGAGCGCTCGTTGAAGGTAGCTGTGCCTTAACATTCGAGCGTCACCTGAATCCGTCGGGCTGTAGCCAGCACTAGCCCGTTGTCAGCTCTGTGTTTGCCGTCTACTTCTTACCGGACGTGAAATTCGCGAACTACGTTTGTTACACCATTATTGTCTTCGAAGTGAGACCTCTCAGAATTGTCAGAAAATCCCGCACCCGTCCATAAATCGGTTTGGGTCAGACCTGCAATACTTTAGCTTTTGCGGGACAAAAGAAAGCCCACCTACGTTTCTTGCTGTAGACTCGAAGGAAGTCTTTGAAATTGACCTGATATTTACCAGACCTAGACTTCTTAGCACGGCGTTCAAGCGTGTGCTTAAAACGACGAATTGTTTGAAGGTTTCGGAAAATTGAAGGGATTAATGATAATACTTAGGCATTTTAAAAAATAGCACCATCAGAAAATTCAATTTCTTTCTAGGCACTTTACGTTGGCTGCAAAGGAAGCCCGATCGAATGGTTAGTGGTAGTGAGCTCAATAAACAAGAATAACATGGATAGGTGAAAATGCTCACCCCGACTCGGTACACTGGCAGCGTGTACAGAAACATGCTCGTCAAGGGCACTCCTAAGTGGTTCACTGTATCAGTGAAGGCATTGAGGCTGTCGGTGGAGTCTGGGTGTAGATCAACAAGACCTGCCTCACCTGACCTCACCTGGAAGACATCCTTATTTGTCAACCAAATCCAGAGTATGGTCAGCGACGTGAGTGGTATGATAAAGTTGTTGGACCAAACCGAAGTTATTCATACAGTCATGAAATGAGCGGACCTGGCTGCTGCTACGGTTTCCAAAGTGAAAGTGGGGCCTGTCACGCACAAATATTTTAGTAAGAAATTCCGAAGGGTTCCCTATAAACGAGTTTAGATAGGTATAAGGAGGTCTGAAACTCAGAATAGAAAGAGCCATCGGCGTTGATGAAGACCGGATTGCATTCGATTCAAACGACAGCCCGTGCAAAAAGCCGCTTGTTTTACAGCCAAACGATTCACGAACTGCACCAGCTACCCCACCAACAACTTAGCCACATAGCACGGCCAGAAACCATGAGATCCTGGTTAGTGTAGTCTCAGATTAACAGCTGCCAGAGCAGGGCGTCATCCACGCATCGGTCAGCAGAAATGCATGTAAAATCTCCCGGACAGCCAGAGCGCGGATTACCTTAAAAACTTCGCTTTGCATAACAAAAGTAAGAATAAAGTAAGCATTAAGTGCCAAGGATGTTATTTAGTCTTCCTAATTGTCTTTTATTCTTCTGCACACATGTAACTTATATTATTTCATTGTTTTCGTTGTTAATAACAATTCTACCAAGCTCACGGCAGTGTCGTCAAAAGCGAAACGCGTCAGACTCCTCCCCTCACCGATGGATCCTTAGCAACCCTATACGGAGGACAACTCCCAGTGAGGTTCAGATATCAACCGCATCAGCGGCCGCCAGCGTCGCCCAGCCGCTTGCCTTGCATGGCGTACAGCAGCCGACAGTTGCAACCGGTACAACTTGCGCCCTCGGGCGCGGGGCCCAGAGCCCGGCACGCTGGTTATCGATGCACTCACGCAGCGGCTGCAAGCTTCATTCGCGCCGCCACTGCGTTCCGTTTCTACCAAATCCACGAGCTGATTTTTGACTGCACACCTCCGGCCGAACGCGGCACTTTGGGCATACATTATTGAGAACGTAGTACTTCCGTCGCGAAACTTCAGCTCCGAGCTCTTCGCGCGATGGCTCGGTTGTTCGACGCTCAAGCAGTCGCGCGCCGTCGGCGAACGCTCATCGTCGGGCCTTGCGACGACCGCACACATTCAGCCGCCGAACGAGACGGGTCGAAGCGATTGAAAGTAAGAGCTCACTCTAGCCGAGATGACGACGCTGCCGGCGATCGGCGACGAAAGCGGACGCCAAACGACGTCGAATGCGTTGCTTCGTTTCGCACGCCGACCTTGCACAGGAGTGCGAGATCCCAGCTACCGCGACAGCGTCGTTGCGTGAGGCATCGTCGCGACGCGCGGCACTCTACCGCTGTCGAACGTGGCGGACCTGCTGAGCGTCTACCGGGCGACTACGCGGCTGCACCCAATAGCGCGAGCGCTGTACTGAAATTTTAATTATACTAAGCTAAGGATCCAGCGTGGGTGATATTTGAAAAGAAGCTACAAACCCACGCGTCCTTTCGGTACTGGCTGAAGCCGTGCGAGTTGTACTCATCATGCTCTCAAGGGGGGCCACGCCCACGCAAGCCCACGCGCTCTAGGAAATGCCGCACTGGAAGTCGTTGCGAGCGGATCTTGGCATTCACCCGATGATACAAAGTTCTCTTCTCGGAGTGAACGGTTCACCTGACCCAACGCACACGGCCGCCCACGGCCGCCTGCCATGCGAACTTTTGCACCGCTTTATGTTTCTTATAAACCTCGTTTGCCTTGGTAACGCTTCTTCTGGCTTTGGACTGACGCTCGACCGCATGTAGAGCAGGACGTTAAGGGGTACATCGTTAAGGCCCTTCGTTGGAGGTTCTTGGCTCGAATCAACTAAACCAAGCTCACACCGGCGACGGGCGATGATAAGGGAGGCCGACCCGGCCGGTTGAGACCTTTCCACGATAATGGCTGACCGCATATTCGGACCTAAGTGTGACCCACGGTGGCTCTTGACCCCAGAGCTGAGTATAGTCTACGTTACTTTCGTCCCGCCACTACTAAGCGTAGCAGCCTCTGCACTGTTTAACGGGCCGGAAGGGTAGTAGACGTAAAGAGCCAATTTACGGCGGCTGAGGGCGTTGTCAGAGTTGGTTTAAATGTCGCACGACGTCAGTCACGCGTCGCTCACGCGATTAGGACGAGGAGGTCTTAGCGTAATATCGCGATCGATTTCAATCGCTGTGCTTTAAGGCGGGAGCCAATCGTGTAGTTTGGGGTTGTAGGACATCGTGGCTAAAGCCCGCGTCCACATGCAAGGTCCGTTTAGCCCGGGCTCCTTAAAATACGTCCAAAGAGTGCCAAGCAGTCCTTACCACTTGAGTAATAAATCAACCTGCAATAATCGTGGAACGAAAGCGTGGGAAACTGTGTTTATTCCCTAAACTGCGGCTGGGTCGCTATTAAAGTCAATCGGCGGCCTGTCTTCAATGGCGCTTGCGGCCACTTCCGTTGTAAGTCACAGCCGTCCTTTCGGCCGTCCTTGTAACCACGGTGCCAGCAGGAAGCCACAACGACGAAGCAGACGGCGCCTCCGATGTCGGTAGCGTGTCCAACGTCGGTCAAACGAAACTCTTTAGATCTCGTCGAATGATGCTGCAGCGTGCACGTCGTCGCTGACTCGACTGCGCATATTACCTAAACTGCAGCTGCAACGGTAATCGGCAGAGTCAATCGGCGGCCGGGCGTTAGTTGCGTCTGCGGCCTCTTCTGCCGCCAACCACAGCTGACCTATCAGCCTTCCTCGTTAACACGGCACGATCAGGAAGCCACAATAAGGCCGATGACGCCTCCGACGGCGGAAGCGTGTCCAACGTTGGTTATCCAAGATTATCCGGCTCGCGTCGAACGCTCGCGTCGCTAACAGCTTCGGGCGGCAGCGGCGGCGGCGGCGCGGTGCAGAGCCCTCGTGCTCGTACTCCGCTGGCCGCCAGCAGAGGAGAGTCGTTCTCTTGCATCGCGTGGGCGTGAAAACGCGCTTTACGTTGTTCGCGTCTACTTTGCAGTACGCAGTGCTTAAAAATTCAGTCGATTCGGTGTTGCTTTTTCATTTCCTCAACTATTTATGGGTGCTAAATATGAAGCTCAGCAGAACGAGCGCTTGAGTCGCCGAGCTGGCAGCGGCTGTGGCATCCATGCACTGCCGGCGGCAAAAAACTCGCCCGCTGCTCGTGTCACGATAGCGATACGATGCGACCGTCGCGCTGCCGCATACGTGTCAGCAAATATAATAACTGCTAAGATAATGAGAAACTACTATGGATGTCCTGGATTGCGCGGGAGGTGTTTGCTCTCATTTGGCAGCAGCTTCGTCCTGAGGCGGCAGAATATGTTTCTTCCGACAAACCTCAATTCTACCCTTGCAAAATGCAGACCGCTCGATTGAAACGAAGGAGCGATTAGAACCTTGTCTTTTCGTGTCGGCCTATTTCCGATCGTGGAGGTATTATTTGTGGTTCCGTAATATAAATAGTGAACAGCCCGTTATTTCTTAAAATATTACTAGGCAGAATACTGTTGTCTGTAGTTGTAAAATATCCTTTTGAAGCTATCGAGCATCAAGTCTTTTTCGAGCTCGTGTTATCTCACCTGAGCGTCACTAGTGCAGTACTACAATATTTTAGGTCCCATGTCAGTGGAAAGCTACGGAGCGTTAACGTGAAATGACACAAATCAATCGAGTAAATATCTGAATTACGGGATGCCTCAGGCCATTTTACTTGGTCTGGTTTGATTCCCGGGTTAAACCCCCTTCTAGCCGATTTGATTGCCAAGCACATACCAGACATTCACTTGGGTGCAGATGACACCGAGTTGCAAATTTGCCTTTCATTTCTTGAAGCCCTCAAGCACGTGGATTTCTTTCAACTTCCTTGCTGCATGAATTGATGACTGATTAATGATCAGTCATGGTTGGCAGCAACTTTTTTAAAATATTACAACGGAACCAGCTTACAAGCTACGGACAAATCAAGTGTCGTTCGGAAATTAGGAAACTACGCTCAAAATTGACTGTGCGCCCACATTTACCGTTGAATATGCAGGCACACTAGGTGTCCTGTCCTTAAGTGACCTTTCAGTAGACGATCACATCGCCACTGCAGAAGTCAAAAAGGCTTCGAATCAGCTTAAACTCCGGAGTATTGAAATCCAAAACCCAACATACGGCGACGGTTGTAGATGCAAGTGTAAAAAAAAGCACATTACAGGCTTTAACTTCTATGCCGATGAAGCCCAGCTGTACATATGCTTTGATCGCTCCCAGCCTCCAATCGCAACAATCTCCCTCAACACTCTATCTATGTCAGCAAGCATGCTAAATATGATCATACTGTGCTCTGGCGGGTAGCAGCTGCACCGAGCAGCCGTAACAGTATGCGTATGTATGTGCAAATGTGTGTAAGTATGTGAGGCAGAGGTTATTGGCATAAAGTACCCGACCTGCATCAGAACATCCCCTGACCTGACCACATTTAAAAGAAACTTAAAAACACACCTATTTAGGACAGCATTTAGTGGGTCCCTGTGATTCGTCCTTGTTGTGCTTATGCGTGCTGACACTGTGCATGCTGCCACTAACCACATTTGCATGCTGACCCTGTGCATGTCACCCCTAACCATATTATTCATTTTGTTTGTTTTTCAAGCATGATTTTACTTACTATTCTATTGCGTATCACTTTGCAGCAAATGTAAAGCGCCTAGAAAGAGATTAAGTTCTCTGAGAGCGCTTTATCAAGTGCAATATTATTATTATTATTATTATTATTATTATTAAAGTAGGTCGGTCGGAACCACAGGCGAACTCCTCTCTCTTTTTCTCTCACTCTAATCTTCTTTCTCCTCCTTTCTCTCTGTCACTTTTGCTGTCGCTCTGTCTGTCTGTCTCTCTCACAATGTATCTCTCTCTCTCTCTCTCACTCACTTTCTCTCTTTCTCTCTGGCTCTCCTATCTCTCTCTCACTGTCTCAGTCAGCAGGTCGGCCACGACATATTGATTGCACCGAGCCGGTTTAGCCCAGTGGTTGTGTGGCATATGTTAAGCGCCGCCGTTGCCACGAACACAGTCTTTTCACAAGCGAAAGCGATGTTCGGGAAAAAGTACTTTCGACAAAACGCCCACGGGCAAGTGTTCACGGAATAGTTAAGCAGCATCGGCTCTACGAATCGCTTAGTGCCCGTTTATATTTACCACGCTTTATGATATTGAATAGCATCACAAATTACTCACTGCTTACTGGCCTACCAGCATGTGCTGTCAGGCCGCGTCAGGAGATGATGATGCTACCCGCCTGTTTCATCATGGCCTTCGGAACGCCACCATGCGGCAGCATGCTGCCTCTTGACGCCAGTCTTGCTGCCCTGCCGAAGTAATAGGACTGATGTGGGCCCGCGTTCGCTAGCATTAACAATGCTTTACGTGCCTAATGATGGCTCAACTCTCATGGAATGCCACGGAGCTCTTAGTGCGCTTTAGATGTTCATTAATTTAGGCCTTCGAGATGCTGTTCGTGAGTGATTCAAATCAGCCACCGTTCGACCGATTGTTGCACAGCCAGAATATGATCCAGATCCTAGCATTTTCTTCCCTTCATGTCCATGATTCCCTTTACCTTTCTTTTCATCTTCAATATGATCCAGATTGTTGCTAAAAAGATTGCAGACTTCGTAAATGCAGACTTCCTAGAAAAATATCCATTTTCTTCCCTTCATGTCCTACCGAAATATCGCCCTTCTTCCCTTCATGTCAATGATTCCCATCATCTTCATTTTCATCTTTATCTTCCCTTTCCACTCATCTTGATGATTCACTAAAACATTGTTGCTAAAAAGATTGCAGACTTCGTAAGAAAGATTAAGTTTCAAATAGTTGATGGGCAGGGTTCAAATGAAGGTTCTAATTAAGCGGAAATTCCTCTCCCCTGTCGACACTGGCAACATCTTAACCAGCAAGCCGACGTTGATGCCACCGATACTGAGCACGAAGCTCGAGTGTCAAAAATGATGCTCAAGCTTCGCTTTGAAATGCTGAGACCTAATTGTGAACAAGGCTACGCACTGTTCGCGATTCCTGAATCGTCTCGGCTAGCAACCGATGCGATAATAGTGGCTGAGGCTGCACGAAAGAGTTTCTTCTGCACACCGTATCTCACGCTGGACACCTGCAGCCGTTCCTGTGGCCGTAGCATTGACTACTCGGGACTACGATTACGTATTTCGTTTGTATCCAAACATCGGCACTGTTCTTTGTAGACGGCAGCCGGTGCTGAGCATCCGCAGATCCCCAGTAGATGTCGATAAGACTGCTTGACTCTATGATTGAGGATACGTTGCATCACAGAGCGGCCGTTCTTCGTCTTTGATCATCTCAGATACTCCGTCGCGAGCATCGAGGCAGCCGCTACGACTCGCTCGCCTTGCTTTGCCGCTCAGGCCGGTCATCATCCTCTTCACGTCTGTCCTTGTCAGGCATTGGCGAGCACTGTATTTCCGTCCTGACGAGTCAAGGACGAAGCCACAACGGTGCATCGGAAGCAGCATGCAAACAGCTCGTTCGCCGGAGACAGTCGCTAACCCATCCTGCCATTGCTATAAAATGCTTCATCTACGATGCCACACACGACCGAGTGTGTAGACGAACAGCTATCGAGAATCGTATTATGCAGGCGAGGCCCAATCATGTGGAACGTCTGGCAGCATTCGAGGTCAACTCGAAATCGGTTTCAAAGCTGCTGCTTTGCTGATGATGGTAGCGTTATCATACAGCTGCTATCATCGTAAGGTCTTAAAAAATTCATATTACCTATCCTGCAACTATTAGCGTTTTGCTCTTACTCGCCTGCACCCTGCAAATACTAAATACGCTCGATGTTTTCTGGTTTACAATTTTGGAGCAGCTAATGTAGAGGACGTTCTGGAGAAGCTTGCAACAAGACAGTTGATTTTCATTAAAAAAAGACACGTTATTGCAGCACGAGCTTTCAGAACTGTCATAGTAGTCTTGGAGAGCGTGGTGGACACCATGGTCTGATCTAGTTGTGGCTTTGGCAACTGCCTTGCATCAATTATAAAACTTGCTAGTTTACCTTAGAATACCTTTTTTTGGTTATTGCTGGAATTTAAATACGGCCAGGTGATTTCATCATCTAGAAACTCAGGTAGAGCTGTCAAAGGAAAGGCTAGGCATGACTAATGCTCAATTCTACAGAAAGGGTGGGTGAGTGTGGGTGTGCGTGCATATAAACGAACGGAGTAGACGCATTTGCATCACACACTGCGCCTCGGCACTGCACCTCGGCACAAGAAAATATCCTAGTGCTGTGAACTCGGGCGATTTTGGTAAGTGCATGGTGGGAAGGCAGCAATTGACGTTATTCAGCGTTAGCAAATTGCACGCCATTCCTGTAAAAGCTGGAGCTTCACAAGGGTCGGGGTCAATGTCAGAATGCTATCTGTAAGATGTAATATTATCAAATCTCTCTCTCTATCTCTTCTCGAATTTAAAAGTATTAAGGTTCACGCTTTATTCGGCTAAGATAAGGGAAAAGTTTGGAAACGTATGTTTCTAATTGCTACTTTTAACTACTGCTTTGTTAGTTATCAGGTTTTAATCCTTTTATGAAGTGGCTACTTTTTTATTTAGGAGTAAAATCAACGCACGCAGTGCGCGTATAACAAGCGTTTGTACTGTGCAACTTCCGATTTCACTTCTTGAGAGTCAAAACATCAAGAAATTTCCAGCTCCAGTTATGGCTGCTACTTAACTGCATGTGATAATTTTTCTTGGTATTGCCGCCCGGTAACTGCTTTGACTGTCTGCTATTAACATCCGTGGCCTGTGTCTCATTCACTGTTTCTTGCAAAATTACAAACGGCACATGACAATTGCAAATGAAGCGTTAATCGCTGAGTCTACGCAGTCTCATAATAAGCAGCGAAATTTTTTTGTTGTTCAAAAGTTGATGTTCTCGCTTAAGGCGCGACAGAAGGGCACATTTGATTAGTGAAGGAGTTGACATTGGTACATCTGCGTTTATTTACAGTACCATATATAGGAAACACTGCTGTCTGACGGCCAGCTCCACATGGGTTTGCCATATTTTTCACCTGGATTTGAGCGATCCACATCCAAGATAATTTTAATAATAATAGTGAACTTGATAAAGCGCCCTCAGAGAACTTAATCTCTCTCTCTAGGCGCTTGACATCTGCTGCAAAGGGAAACGCCTAAACACCTGCTTTTATCAATTTTTATTTCTTATAAAGCCTGTGGATTAAAAGAGAGTTTAAAAGTGAGGCTCTACTCTGATCTGGTTTCCTCCCTAAATGCCGGCCAGCTCGGCCGCATCGTGCCAAATACAATTACTCTATTGAATATCGCCGCCTAAGCCTGAATACATCTGCAGTTCTGCAAGCAGTCTCCAGTCCTGCACTAGCTTAAAAACCCGTAGGCCTTACTTGCCTGACAATGCATGATAATGTAAGGCACCTAAATTAGGCACATAAAAATCCCAAGCAGATTTTCCCCTACAAATTTTCAAGTGCTGAGAACGTTAAAATTTCCTTCCGCTAGCCGGAATACAGTTCAATTGATAGAAACAGACTGAGGAAGTGAGAGAAGATAAGGCAAAGTTTGAAATGTACTAATATCTCGCTGTCGCGTCATGCTTACTGTTCAGCTACTTAGTTTTGGTCCTTGGTTTTACTTACAATGACTTGATGTCATGGTTTTTTGTCCCATTTGATTTATGATCTGAGATAAAGTGGGACGTGGCTAACTTGTAGTATTCCGGGTTTATGAATCAACGATGTTTATCGCCTTGTTATCCTCAATACAGCCAGTTTCTGCGTGCTGGCCCGCGGGCACGTCCATGTAAGTCCAATAAGCGTCTCTTTGAACTCTCCTCGGTGTTCTGCTTGATGACGCGTTCCCGTGGTTTGGAGACCACTAAACTACAGGGAAAGCAGAGGTGAGGCGAAAGAGAATAAAAACGATGAGAGCGTGGTGAGAGAGTGAAAAGAGAAAAGACGAGCTATAAAGACAGCCGATATCAACAAAGATATAGATAGGCAATAGCTGTGTGTAGAATCGCTTTGCTGAGTCATAGAAGAAGTAATCATAGCATGCTCATCGAAGATAACGGAGCGGTTACTTCACATTGTGGAAGTCCACCATTTTTACGCCTGACGGACGGACTAATTTCCTTCTTCAATTTTTAGAAATTGATACATAGAAACTTAGATGTGGAGAAAACAATTGAGAGAGAGAGAGAGAGAAACATTGCAAGAGAGAAATAGCTAGAGAGAAAATTGACTGATTTTTAGAATCGCAGAAGCATCGAGTCACGATGAAATGAAGCTAACTGAGCACGTGGCACTCAGTCGCTGCCGTGACCGAAAGCGCTTGATGCCCAGCGAACATTTTTCATCAAACAGCACGAAAATCATTTCTGTTGACGACGAAGACTGGATGATAGCCAAGTTTTGGGCCCTAGGCCAAGCATCGCAGCGTCAAGTGCCCTGCACTACGATTCGCTCGCTTCGGTTTTAGATCATGGACAGATTTTTCAAGCTGTTGCTGCTCGTCGCATTCGTGTCATCTTTTTTCCTCGTCGCCTATTCTGAAGAGTTTGAGCTGAACGACGACGACGTAGCTGAAAGCCAGGTGAGACGTGGCAAGCTCGTCTACCCTGGTGACTGCAATTCGAAAAAGTTGGTCGAAGCAGCAAAAAGTGCGGGTCTGACAGTTGAAGCTGGAGGAAATCACCACACGGTAAAGAACAATCAAGGCCAAGTTGTAACCCAGATCCCACACTCTATCAAGCCAACAAAAACATGCAGAAACATTATCAATGTACTCAATGAATACATCAAATATTTTTTGCAAGCTTATTTGTAAGTAAAGGTTTTTTATAAGAAAAGGCTGCTATAAGGATAAGATTTTCTCGCTAAAGAACATGCTATGTACCTTTCGGCGATGCATTTGCAAGAGAATCTCCTCAGACGAATTCGGTCATTGGCAAACTAATTATTACATGCAGCTGTCAGATTCAAATAAAGAGGCTTACAAAATCTTGAGCTTCTGCCGATGCATCATTTTTTGTTCACGCAAGCGGCGAACTTAGCCGACAATAATTATCTCAAAATGTTGTTACTGAGAACCAGTGGGTAAGCGGTGAGAGCTGTCCGTCGGTGTTGCTCACTTAAATTCGCACAAACTCCATCAGGCTGAACGTGTGCACATGCATCTAGTAGAGATCGGCAGACGAACCTTACGCGTCTCTGGTTTTTACGACGACGGCAGTGGTTTTTCGGCAGCATGCTCGAAGGTCATGTAAAGTGGTGCATATCTAGCGGATGTCCACAGGGTTCATTTGGCGCAACCGATAAAGCGATATGAAGCATGATGCGTGAGCACGGCTCAGTTGTTTTCAAAGTGGAATCAGCATGAGAAAAAACGCACACATTAGATCCGCGGCGCAGAGAGGAAACTTCAGAATATGATGGTAAGGAAAGATGCTGGATTGGGCTATATGTGTGCTCACTAAGCCCATAAAACGCTTACTAGCGGCAGACAAACAAGGAGCCAGACTTACAGAAAGTTAACTGCAGTTCACTCTGCAGCTATTTTTAGGAATCTGATTTTCCGTTATCCCTAATTAGGTATCATCTAATCTATCAAGAGCGTGTAGCGGACAGAGACTTTTACCGTAACGCAGTGTTAGCTACTGAATAACCAAGTGTGCTCATGATTGAGCAGATCATTAACCATTGAGGCCCATCTGCCTCTAGATAAATGAAACTGTTATGTAAAATCTTGGCTTGAACACATCTTGCAATGTTAGGTAACAGCCGCGAGCAGCAGACACTGTGCAAGCTGGTGCATGCACACGAAAGAAGCATCACAGAGATCCAACGAATGCAGTAACAAACAGGCCCATGTTAAAACTTCTATTTAAACGTCGTCAAATCACAGGACTTTCTGACGTGCGTCGGTAGTGAGTTCCAGGCTTAGCAAGTAATGCAGGTTTATTCTTTCATACGTCAATTTACAAACCTGTATCGCGTAACTCAAACACTGTGTTTAATTTATTTCTGACACTCCCTTTGCAGCAAATGCAAAGCTACTAAAAAGAGATTGAGTTCTCTGAGGGCACTTTATCAAGTGCATTATTATTATCATTATCATTATCATTATATCATTGTTATCATGTACTGTAATCTAGCCGATAAGGCATCAAAGAGTCTCAGGCTAGGCTAGTGGCTAGGCCACTGATAATCGCTATGTAATGGAATGTATCTCCGTCTGTAATTCCACAAAGTCATAAAGATCATGTGGGTGTTACGCAGGAGAGTTTTGTATAGCGCACTCAAAGCCTAAGCGGCTTTCGGAACGCATTCGGTAGCCAACAGACTTCGTCTCACGCAACAAAGAGAAAGTGGGAAGCATAGCAGAGTTAGGAGAGCAGTTGAGGTAGTGAGTAGCATAGAAGTAGCAGTTCAGGACCGCTGAAAAAGATGTGCCATAGTCGGCAGTTGGAGAGTAGATGCTGTTGCGTAAGAATTGTGGAAGCGAGTTCCAAAGTCTAGGACCTGCAGAACTAAAGCTTCTGTCGCCAACTGTCTTTAAGCGGAGGAATGGGACAGCTAATTTATAGTCCACACAGGACCTGAGGGTGCGAACAGGCTGAAACTGATACAGCAGTTCAGCTAGGTATGAAGGGGCCAAGCCGTGGCGGGCCTTGTGGGTCAACGTAAGAACTTTGCTCTGTATCCTTTTCTCAACCAGCAACCATCCTAGCTCTTTCAGCAGAGGTGACACGTGCTCAAACCGCTGGGACTTGAAGACCAGCCTTGCAGCCATATTCATAGTCCGCTGTAGTGGCATAATAGCTTTCTTTGATAGCCCAGCCAAAAGGGAATTACAATAATCACGCCGAGACAGAACTAAAGAGCTAGTTAAATTTTTTACAAGCCACTGTGGGAGACAGCTTCTAATCTTGGATAGGGATCGGATGTGATGGCTAGCTGTAGAGGCAGTCTTCTGAATGAAGCTTTTGAAATTGAGGCAGCTGTCGAACACGACACCTAGATTACGAGCATGTGGTGAAGGTCGCACAATAGCATCACCTATTAGTACAGCAAAGCCTTTTAATCCAGCCAGACGCTTAGGGTGTCCTATGAGAAGCAGTTCGGTTTTAGCGTCATTTAATTTCAGGAAGTTTTCCAACATCCAGGATCGAATATCGGCAAGGCAAGCATTCAGTTTCTCAGTTGCTGCAGCAGATTCCGACGGTTTAAATGACAAATACAGTTGAGTATCGTCAGCATAGAAATGATATCCTATTCCATGGGCCTTAATCACTTTTCCCAGAGGTTGCGTATAAATGGAGAACAGCAAGGGACCAAGTACAGACCCTTGACCCTTGAGGGACTCCACAGGTGACCCTTCTCATGTCTGAGACCTGACCCCCACACGACACGGATTGAACACGATCAGACAAGTAGGATTTAAACCTCGCCAGTGCTTCGTCTGCCAGACCGATCGTTGTTCTCAATCTTTCAAGCAGAACTTCGTGATCAATGGTGTCGAAGGCAGCAGACAGATCTATCAGAGATAAGGCAGTGACATTCCCGTCGTCGTTGCCACGTAGAATGTCATTGTTAACACGGAGGAGAGCAGTTTCAGTAGAGTGCTGCCTCTTGAAACCTGATTGAAATGTTTCTGACATTCCATTATTTTCAATATGTTTAACTAGCTGCTTAGCAACAACAATTTTTTCAAGAATCTTTGATAAGAGCGGGAGAAGGGAAACTGGACGATAGTTTGCTAGGATCTCTGTGTCTAACCCAGGCTTTTTAAGAATAGGTCTAACGATTGCCGATTTGAAGGACTTGGGGACGACCCCTTTTCCCAAAGAAGCATTAAAAATCTTGGTTATGGCAGGGCTAAGTTGGTCTGCAAGTGAAGACCACAGAGATGAAGGTATAGGGTCTTCAGGAGACGAGCTCTTTTTGCTAGACCTTATTAAGGCAGCCACATAATAGGCAGAAACATCAGAGAACCTTTTAAGAAAGGTCACAGGTTGAGGAACGGCGATTGCTTTGGTCGGAGGGGGCTTAATGGAGGCACGAATGTGCACAATTTTTTTCAGTAAAGAAGGCTGAAAACTGTTCGGCTGAGCCCTTAATATCTGGGAAGTCAGACCTCACAGCATAGGCCAGTAAATGGTTTACTGTCTTATAAATCTGTTTAGTGTCTGACTGCCAGGAATTCAGCTTTCTAATGAAAAAAGAAGCCCTAGTTTTTTTTAAGCTTTCGGGTGTAAACTCGAAGGAAGTCTTGAAAATTGACTAGATCTGCCTCAGACCCCGATTTCTTGAAACAACGTTCTAGCCTGCGCTTAACCCGGCGCATCTAAATTGAAAGGAATCACGACGACTTTGAACACGGATAGAGCGAACGGGAGCATGCTTGTCAAGTGCACTCCTGAGTGTCATGTTCATCGCATCAGTGAGGGTATCGAGGCTGCCGGTCGAGTCTGAATGCAGGTCAAGAAGGCCTTCATCACAAACAGATTTCAAAAACTTGTCCATGTCAATGCTTTGTAAGTTACGTCGTTTGGCAAATTCGACATTACCCTGCACGTACGAGGGAGCAGGAACAGAAAAGGAGACCGAACAATGATCTGAGAGGGTCAGTGGGCACACCACAAAGTCAGTGGGGAGGACATCCTTAGTGATCACGAGATCTAGAATGTGGCCACCGACGTGGGTGCTATGATTAACGTGTCGGGCCAAACCAAGATTCTCCAGACAGTCAAGAAATGAGCGGACCTGGCTGTTGCTAGAGTTGTCAACGTAAATATGTAAGTCTCCTACAATCAGTAGCGGCCTGTCACACACAAATATTTTAGCGAGGAACTCTGAAAACTCTTCTATGAACAAGTTTAGACAGCCAGAAGGAGGCCGGTATATCACAACGTTGAGAGGCATTGTCTTTGATGAAGACCTGATAGCAACCGATTCAAACGATGACCCATGCAAGAAACTGCACATTTTATAGCCAAACGATTCGCGAACAACAATTGCAACCCCGCCGCCAACCTTGTCAGAACGCATGGACTGATAGAATGAGAACCCGGGTGGGGTGGTCTCGGAAATACAGCTACTGGAACAAGGCGTCATCCAGGTTTCGGTAAGCAGAAATGGATCTAGCTTCTCCTGGACCACCTGATCACGGATAAGTAACCCCTTTGTTTTTAGCGAGCGGACATTTAGTAGGCGGAATTTAAGAGGCTGTTCAACAACTGGGCGACGGCGATGAAGTGGCTCATATTCTCTACCGTTTGCGTCCGGCCCGGCGGACGCTGGCTCTTCGAATTTGAATTGCACCATGGTAACGGCCGTGGGACGACGTTTCACAACGTGCTGGGCCACAGCGGGTGGGCTACTACCGCAACAAGTACTATTTAGTGCTTTAAACTTAGGAGTCGTAGGTTTGATAGCCGAGCTGTTGATGGGGCGAACGCAGGATGCAGGTAGGTTCTCACTGACCCGCCGGAGGAGGCCCGCCGGTAGTATCGACTAATGGCGACATCGAATCTTATGCTGAGCAGGTCCTGTTTTGTGTAGCATATCCGAGGACAGCTCATAAATAGTCACAGCGAAGATAGCAGCGGAATACCCGAAGGTATTACGGAGAAATCAAGTAAAGTCCCACACCACACTAGGAGTCGCCCGAGGCCGCTCTTTAGCGCGGGGAGGGTACGCCCCCTCCGCCGAATGTTAGGCGTGTAATAATTTCAAACGGTCCTGCACGGCAGTTGAGCTAACTTGCTCCAGTGCCTGCTGTGATTCCTGCACTTATTCACTGCTTATCTTTGAAGCGACAAGTCTGAACCAGATAGCATTAGCGTAAGCCCAACGGATAAAAACGCCGAACGTTTATCTGAGATACAGCAGAATGCCTCAAGCTGCCAAACAACCTTGCTGTAAATTGTCTATAAGTGCTCCCACTTGACACTGCACTACAATTCATTAACGTTTGCAAAGCACCAGTAGAGAGAACTTCGTCTTTATTCGGGTGCTTTGCATTTAGCTCCAAGATGCATGCACAGTACAAAGCATTCAAAACAAGCATGTATCGAGCTTAAGCTATTATTCTAAAGCCAGAACACTCAAGCGGTTCGCAAGAGCTATTGTAAGTAGTTGGCACGGGGGTATGCACATGCAAGGAAAGCACACTGGAACGAAAAAAGACTAGTCTTGTGGGGCAAGCTGCACCGGATGCAGCGAGGCATCTCGCGTAGACAGATGCAAAGTCGTTCCTTGTAGCAACTGTAGTTTAAGATAGATTTACACTAAGATTTTCAGTGCCTTATACCTGAAGGCTCTATCATCGAAAGGTTTTTTTACCTGAGTGCACGGGAAAGCAAAGTTACAGGACACACTGAGCAGCTGCTGGTGTGAGAGCAGGCTCTTTGGGAGGGGTGAACTGGTCGGAAAGGTAGGCTGGAGCAAGAGATTAAATTTACCTATGGGCTAGACTAAGGAAGAAGGAATTGGAAATCAATTTGATGCTTGACCGTTAACCAGTAAGATTATGAAGACGTGGCGCATCGTGGCAACTACGACTGGAACCGCTGCGTCTCCCGTCAGGATCTAAGACGTAAAATGTCATTCCTAACAATTAACATGGCCGGATGCATGTTCAAAATTATCTGTGCTTACTAGCTAACGGCCCGATCAATAAAACATTGAAATTCAGTGCAAGGGTAGGACAAATGACGAGACATCGAGGAGCTGAGAGCTCGAGAGCACACTGGAGAGGCGATGTGGTCGGATAGGTAAGCTGGAGGTTGGTGAGCCGAGTGACCTACGAGCTAGAATAAAGAAGAAGGATATGGAATATATCCCATAAACAGAAATGATCGATTACTGGCACACAGAATCAATAAGAGATAAGAGAAATCTGAGATAAAGAAGGACTTGAATTCAATGCCACAAACGCTCTTGAACCACTTTGGCTGATGTACCCTCTAATTTAGGCAGACGTATATTTCAAATGTGTTTCTCTGCTAGAAATAAGCAGTTTTGACAGTCGCGAAGGAATGGATGTAGACGTATTTCGCTTGATAGTCACTAGAACTAGTTTGCAATGAGCCCTGATAGCCCAGAAGTTAAGAAGATCGCTTTTAAAGACCGAGGATGAGGTTTTAAATCCTGGCTTCGGGTAATACTTTCTCGCCAACTGAAAGCCGTGATGACATCCGGTAACGATCTCTGCCGCTACACAAATGAGGCTCTGAAATCAGGTAAGATGGTAGCCAGGCTTTCAGGAACGATGCCGTGAAATGCAACGTCACACGCTTTGTCTACAATTTGCTAGTCCCGGGTTTTAGATTGTAGGTAGATTTTTCAAACTTACGCCTAGACTTACGTGTATGTCACCCCTAACCATATTATTTATTTTGTTTGTTTTTCAAGCATAATTTTACTTACCATTGAATTGCATTTCACTTTTCAGCAAATGTAAAGCACCTAGAAAGAGATTGAGTTATCTGAGGGCGCTTTATCAAGTGCATTATTGTTATTATTGTTGTTATTATTCTCGTGACAGCAGAGAGGACGAACGGTCCGTCACAGCAAACGAGGCTAATCTGACCGTTGGGCATGTGTGTTTTAATACACGTTTAATCACAGTGAAGAAAAGCAAGATCGTATTCTGACAAAGATCCGACTCCAGTTAAACCAGAGACAACATGAAAGACGATAGTCAACAAGCTTAACCCATACTTCACTGCTGCAACGTTTTGGTAAGCGAAGGCAGCTATGTGGATAAGATTCTTCGCCTGAAGAATAAGTTGCGTACCTTCCGGTGATGCAATTTCAAAACACTCCGCCCGGGCAAATTCAATCGTCCTTCAACTAATTATTGCATGCAGCCCCCAAGTTAAAACGAGCAAGCTTCAAAAAATTGTGTGCTCATTCAAAGCCCGGTTTTCTCTTCGAGCAAGCAGTAGCTCCAACAAAACGCAATGATCTGCTAATTGATGCTGAGCAGCACTGGGTAAGCGGTAAGCTCTGTTCTTATAGCACCTTTTAATACATACAAAAGCCCGCGTGCTTTATATGCACCCATAAGTAAATAAATACTTGCTGATTTAACAGCCCCTTTTGTATAGCGACAGAAGAGCCTTTACGGCTATCACGACCGCTTGCTTGCAGTAGCGATAAAGGATCGCCCACTGAAGGATTCGAACCAACTACCTCAGGGCGGAGGTCGTGAAAAGCAACCACCTTACCTAGTGACCCATACATCTACTATTAGTCGACAAAGCCACGGTCACCTGTCTTTTGTTTTTACTATGGCGGCAGGAGCTTTTCAGTAGTGTGCTCGAAGCCGACACAACTTGTGCTGTGCTATCATTTGTCTCCAGACTTCCTCTGTAGCACTCATAAAGTGGTATCGAGCGCGTGAACCGAGCTCGGGTCTTTCATTCTAAATTTTTTGTTTGAAACGTCTTTAATTCTAAACTTTGTCAATTCTGATTTCTCATTCTGTAAACTTAGCTGTTGTGAAATCAATTAAAGGTTTAAGGCGGCCAAAGAGTTTTAGGATGAAGCAGCTTTAGCTACTGAAGGTCTAGGTGTGTTCATGCCGAAGCAGATCTGGGTTCATTTTCCGATCGTTCCATTATTATCTGAGAAATATCAATAAATGCGCTAAGAGGGAGATAAATCCTATAGGATGCGGGTATATCTCGCCACCCCTGGGCCATCTCTCGACGGGGCCTCATTAAACTCTAACGCCTATCAATAAGCAAGACTGCTGGATAAGCTAATCTGGTCATCGCATTTACTTTCATAATCATCTTCTTTTAAGGGACTATCGACACATCTTAAAAGAGTCTCAGCTGCTTGTTTTGCAATTCGTGACAGCATAACACCGACTAGTAACATCCCACATATTATTTCTACAGCTTAAAAAGAGCGAAAAGTTGGCGACTACTGCGTTCCAGTATCAGTTAGTACAGTTTGGAAAAAAAATATTCAAGTCACAGAAAGATATAGCTGCAAGATTCAGCCTAAGGGTGAATTTCATAATGGCTCAAAGCTGAAATGGTCCAAATATGAGAAGATCAATTGCGTCCATTATAATAATAAATTTAAAGCAATCATCTTATGCCCTGGCATAGCCGTTTCTTTTTTAACCACTTTAAATGTGCAGAACCGTCAGGTCACAATGGTGCGGCCAAGAGGTGGGAATGCCACAGCAGCATTCGTGGCTGACTTCGCTGTAGTCCGTGCATCGTCAGTCGCCTGGAAAAAGTTTTAGGATATGAACGGATGTCTCCCATATCTCGGTGCTGACGTTGAAAACTCAGGCGGACCAAGACTTGAAATAAATAGTAGCAGTGTTCTTATAGCTGTTTCAACTTGTGATAGCATACACAATTTACGTAAGAAGAACTAATTACAAGGCAACCACCGCACTGAGCAGGCAGTCGACAGTAAGAATAATGATAATGCGCTTGATAAATCGGCCTCAGAGAACTCAATCTCTTTCTTGGCGCATTACATTAGCTGAGCCACTTGGCAAATGGCTGGTATCTATTCCTGCAAGCTTTCGGCGTGAAATGACTTCGGGTAGTTTATTTAAGCAGAGCAATATTGCAGGAGAGCTAGCTCCGATTACCTACAAATTATTCACTGCTTATATTTGAAATACCAAATTTGACCTAAAATTATAGACCTTAACTGAACTCGTGATAAACGGACGAACATGTTTGCCTGGTGAGAAGTCCTAACTCGTCAATCGTGTCTGCTAGCGTCGTGTTGTAGCATTCTGCTAATGGCGACTGTTCGGAAGTGGGATAGAACGATAAGGGCCACCGAGATATTCTCGCTCGATAAGTATCAATTTCAAGGGTGATACAGTCTCTCGATTCGCACGTGATATTAGATGAGGAGGAGGCCACACACTGTAGACTGACATCTGCTTGTGGGCAGATAAGCAGAACTTGATAATAGTAGGTAAGGAAAGAGTGCAGTTGTAGGAGAACATTTGGGCGAGTGTGCGACTCTATACATGAGTAGGGCCATGATTTTGAGCCGTAAGATATCATAATTCAGCGAGTGCACACAATTCGGTGCTGGAGGCGTCAGATAAGTTACCCAATCGGATTTTGAAATCACTCTCAAGAGGGAAAGATAGATTGCTTGCACATGGATCCGAAATGAGATCAGAGAAATCTGAGATAACTGAAGACTTTGTAATAGAGAGGGGGTGATAGACTGCTGCCAGCATTGGGAGCTGCTTATCGATGAACTACAAAAATAGATTCGAAAGATTAATTCATGGGGACAAGGGTGAACAAGAACAAAGTGCCGGTTAGGGCGGCGTCTGTAATAGCAAGGTAAGTAACCATTTTCAGCCAGGTCTCAGTCAGGTGAACCTATCCGATTTTTTTCATTGATGAAGTCATGTATTACCAAGAGATTACGTCTGTTTGCTACCGAATGCATATCGAAACCTTTGTTAGGCTCTGTATCTGTGATACACAATTCTCCTGAGTAAATATACCGTATAGTCTTGGTATATTTGTGGATTTACAGACTATGCACCTCAGCTGCCAGTGCTCGCTCTCGAACTCTTCGGAATGATTGATTGCATTGTGTTATCTCTGCAAAGTGCCTAGACAGAGATTACCTTCTAATATGGCTCTGTATATAGAATTGATATAGCGCTCAAGACTACCAAGAGTCTACCTAATAACTTTACAACTCGCCGCTAGAGGATCGACAACCAGTGAAATGCACGCTATTGTAGCATAGATGAGAAGACAAAACCACGCATAGCAGTCATGCTTATGGCCAGCATGCAAAATCGCTCAAGAAGGCACTAAAGATCACTTATTAGTAGACTTATCGGTAAGAGCATGAACTGAACGATTCACTCTAATTGCCCTCCGTCATCATTCTCACTGATCGTGCAATGATAAGTGAAAGAAATGGTAAAGAGTTATTTTGCAAGAAATTTCAAGTAGTGAATATCAAAGTCTATATATTGGATGCAAAACTACAAATACCACCTCTGCTGCGGTATCTATATCACTGGGAGTCCAAATTTGCTAGACGTTGCATAGATGAAACTAGGAAGGTATGACTCTGGAGTCGTTGACCTACATACCAGCAAGCAAGGGTGCAGGCCTTTAACGCATCGGGTAATGTGGCTTTGCCTGTCCGCCGATGTCTGACTTCGGAGTAGATGTGAGCAGAATTCCCAGCTCACGAGCCGCCTCTGCGGAACAGGGACGGCACGCCTACGTGCCGCCCGGTACGCGCTTGCAGCAAGTTCCACTCGCGAGCTTGAGATGCCCGATTGGGGCACAGCTCAGATGCACGGAGCACAATTTTAAACCGGCCTACTAGGCTCTGAAGAAGAGGCTCGCAAGGTGGCGCAGCGAATGGTCGCCAACAGTAAGATACTTCTTCGAAGAAAATCCATCGCTTCCGCTCGTGGTTCTACGATAGACGCTGACGTAGCTCGCACTGTGGTGCGAACAAAGTTGGCCGCTTCCAAATCCGCTCAGTACTTGGCCTTAAACCCAGTTCCCGTAACGGTGCTAGTTAAAACGGCAGTGCCAGGTAAACCGGCTCAATTGTGGTGAATAATAATTATTCGAGAATACAGGAAGGAAAGGAGTTACGCACCTCAAATCCTTTGGAGATCGCGCATTTAGTTCGTATGCTCCCAAAGCCTGGAACTCCCTCCCGACCTGCGTCAGAACATCCCCTGACCTGACTACATTTAAAAGGAACTTAAAAACACCTATTTAGGACAGCATTCAGTGGGTCCCTCTGATTCGTCCTTCACGTGCTTATGCGTGCTGACACTGTGCATGCTACCACTAACCACATTTGCATGCTGACCCTGTGCATGACGCCCCTAACCCATGTTATTCATTTCGTCCTACGTATGTTTATGCGTGCTGACACTGTGCATGCTGCCACTAACCACATTCGCATGGTGACCCTGTGCATGTCACCCCTAATCATATTATTCATTTCGTTTGTTTTTCAAGCATGATTTTACTTACCATTCAATTGCATTTCCCTTTGCAGCAAATGTAAGGCGCCTAGAGAGAGATTAAGTTCTCTGAGGGCGCCTTATCAAGTACATTGTTAGTATTGTTATTACGCAGTCGAGTACAATTAGAGTAAGTGTTTATAGGACTACCAACGAAACTGTGTGGCTAGTCTATGGAAGCACGGAGATACTTAGGCTTCCAGAGAGCTTTTAGCTTGTATGCTCCTGAAGCCTGGAAGTAACTACCGACTGACCTTAAGAGGTCCCCTGAAATGAAATATGGTATAAACGATCTAACGAAGCGCTTGTTTCTAACAGCGTCTGGTCGGTCCTTGTGATTTGTCCTTTAGGTACCTATGCGTACGGACACCATGTGTGTACTTCTATTCGTATTTAGATGTTGACATTGGCCACGTTACCTTTCAGCGGATTGCCGAGGCGCATTAAAAGGTGGGCCCTGAGATAGGCTAGCAGTCACTATTCGAGACTCGGGGCGTTGGCTAATGAAGGTTATTGAACTCTAGGCCTCAGAGCCAATAGGGCTCACCAAGGCCGCTGGTTAAAGCTTGTAACCATTCGCTGCTTTCAAATAGACTGAATTATGAATCAGTCTGAAATATGGATACGGACTTGTTACGTCAAGGTGTGAGCGCTCGTTGAAGGTAGCTGTGCCTTAACATTCGAGCGTCACCTGTATCCGTCGGGCAGTGGCCAGCACTAGCCCGTTGTCAGCTCTGTGTTTGCCGTCTACTTCTTACCGGACGTGAAATTCGCGAACTACGTTTGTTACACCATTATTGTCTTCGAAGTGAGACCTCTCAGAATTGTCAGAAAATCCCGCACCGTCCCATAAATCGGTTTGGGTCAGACCTGCAATACTTTAGCTTTTGCGGGACAAAAGAAAGCCCACCTACGTTTCTTGCTGTAGACTCGAAGGAAGTCTTTGAAATTGACCTGATATTTACCAGACCTAGACTTCTTAGCACGGCGTTCAAGCGTGTGCTTAAAACGACGAATTGTTTGAAGGTTTCGGAAAATTGAAGGGATTAATGATAATACTTAGGCATTTAAAAAATAGCACCATCAGAAAATTCAATTTCTTTCTAGGCACTTTACGTTGGCTGCAAAGGAAGCCCGATCGAATGGTTAGTGGTAGTGAGCTCAATAAACAAGAATAACATGGATAGGTGAAAATGCTCACCCCGACTCGGTACACTGGCAGCGTGTACAGAAACATGCTCGTCAAGGGCACTCCTAAGTGGTTCACTGTATCAGTGAAGGCATTGAGGCTGTCGGTGGAGTCTGGGTGTAGATCAACAAGACCTGCCTCACCTGACCTCACCTGGAAGACATCCTTATTTGTCAACCAAATCCAGAGTATGGTCAGCGACGTGAGTGGTATGATAAAGTTGTTGGACCAAACCGAAGTTATTCATACAGTCATGAAATGAGCGGACCTGGCTGCTGCTACGGTTTCCAAAGTGAAAGTGGGGCCTGTCACGCACAAATATTTTAGTAAGAAATTCCGAAGGGTTCCCTATAAACGAGTTTAGATAGGTATAAGGAGGTCTGAAACTCAGAATAGAAAGAGCCATCGGCGTTGATGAAGACCGGATTGCATTCGATTCAAACGACAGCCCGTGCAAAAAGCCGCTTGTTTTACAGCCAAACGATTCACGAACTGCACCAGCTACCCCACCAACAACTTAGCCACATAGCACGGCCAGAAACCATGAGATCCTGGTTAGTGTAGTCTCAGATTAACAGCTGCCAGAGCAGGGCGTCATCCACGCATCGGTCAGCAGAAATGCATGTAAAATCTCCCGGACAGCCAGAGCGCGGATTACCTTAAAAACTTCGCTTTGCATAACAAAAGTAAGAATAAAGTAAGCATTAAGTGCCAAGGATGTTATTTAGTCTTCCTAATTGTCTTTTATTCTTCTGCACACATGTAACTTATATTATTTCATTGTTTTCGTTGTTAATAACAATTCTACCAAGCTCACGGCAGTGTCGTCAAAAGCGAAACGCGTCAGACTCCTCCCCTCACCGATGGATCCTTAGCAACCCTATACGGAGGACAACTCCCAGTGAGGTTCAGATATCAACCGCATCAGCGGCCGCCAGCGTCGCCCAGCCGCTTGCCTTGCATGGCGTACAGCAGCCGACAGTTGCAACCGGTACAACTTGCGCCCTCGGGCGCGGGGCCCAGAGCCCGGCACGCTGGTTATCGATGCACTCACGCAGCGGCTGCAAGCTTCATTCGCGCCGCCACTGCGTTCCATTTCTACCAAATCCACGAGCTGATTTTTTACTGCACACCTCCGGCCGAACGCGGCACTTTGGGCATACATTATTGAGAACGTAGTACTTCTGTCGTGAAACTTCAGCTCCGAGCTCTTCGCGCGATGGCTCGGTTGTTCGACGCTCAAGCAGTCGCGCGCCGTCGGCGAACGCTCATCGTCGGGCCTTGCGACGACCGCACACATTCAGCCGCCGAACGAGACGGGTCGAAGCGATTGAAAGTAAGAGCTCACTCTAGCCGAGATGACGACGCTGCCGGCGATCGGCGACGAAAGCGGACGCCAAACGACGTCGAATGCGTTGCTTCGTTTCGCACGCCGACCTTGCACAGGAGTGCGAGATCCCAGCTACCGCGACAGCGTCGTTGCGTGAGGCATCGTCGCGACGCGCGGCACTCTACCGCTGTCGCACGTGGCGGACCTACTGAGCGTCTACCGGGCGACTACGCGGCTGCACCCAATAGCGCGAGCGCTGTACTGAAATTTTAATTATACTAAGCTAAGGATCCAGCGTGGGTGATATTTGAAAAGAAGCTACAAACCCACGCGTCCTTTCGGTACTGGCTGAAGCCGTGCGAGTTGTACTCATCATGCTCAAGGGGCCACGCCCACGCAAGCCCACGCGCTCTAGGAAATGCCGCACTGGAAGTCGTTGCGAGCGGATCTTGGCATTCACCCGATGATACAAAGTTCTCTTCTCGGAGTGAACGGTTCACCTGACCCAACGCACACGGCCGCCCACGGCCGCCTGCCATGCGAACTTTTGCACCGCTTTGTTTCTTATAAACCTCGTTTGCCTTGGTAACGCTTCTTCTGGCTTTGGACTGACGCTCGACCGCATGTAGAGCAGGACGTTAAGGGGTACATCGTTAAGGCCCTTCGTTGGAGGTTCTTGGCTCGAATCAACTAAACCAAGCTCACACCGGCGACGGGCGATGATAAGGGAGGCCGACCCGGCCGGTTGAGACCTTTCCACGATAATGGCTGACCGCATATTCGGACCTAAGTGTGACCCACGGTGGCTCTTGACCCCAGAGCTGAGTATAGTCTACGTTACTTTCGTCCCGCCACTACTAAGCGTAGCAGCCTCTGCACTGTTTAACGGGCCGGAAGGGTAGTAGACGTAAAGAGCCAATTTACGGCGGCTGAGGGCGTTGTCAGAGTTGGTTTAGATGTCGCACGACGTCAGTCACGCGTCGCTCACGCGATTAGGACGAGGAGGTCTTAGCGTAATATCGCGATCGATTTCAATCGCTGTGCTTTAAGGCGGGAGCCAATCGTGTAGTTTGGGGTTGTAGGACATCGTGGCTAAAGCCCGCGTCCACATGCAAGGTCCGTTTAGCCCGGGCTCCTTAAAATACGTCCAAAGAGTGCCAAGCAGTCCTTACCACTTGAGTAATAAATCAGCCTGCAATAATCGTGGAACGAAAGTGTGGGAAACTGTGTTTATTCCCTAAACTGCGGCCGGGTCGCTATTAGAGTCAATCGGCGGCCTGTCTTCAATGGCGCTTGCGGCCACTTCCGTTGTAAGTCACAGCCGTCCTTTCGGCCGTCCTTGTAACCACGGTGCCAGCAGGAAGCCACAACGACGAAGCAGACGGCGCCTCCGATGTCGGTAGCGTGTCCAACGTCGGTCAAACGAAACTCTGTAGATCTCGTCGAATGATGCTGCAGCGTGCACGTCGTCGCTGACTCGACTGCGCATATTACCTAAACTGCAGCTGCAACGGTAATCGGCAGAGTCAATCGGCGGCCGGGCGTTAGTTGCGTCTGCGGCCTCTTCTGCCGCCAACCACAGCTGACCTATCAGCCTTCCTCGTTAACACGGCACGATCAGGAAGCCACAATAAGGCCGATGACGCCTCCGACGGCGGAAGCGTGTCCAACGTTGGTTATCCAAGATTATCCGGCTCGCGTCGAACGCTCGCGTCGCTAACAGCTTCGGGCGGCAGCGGCGGCGGCGGCGCGGTGCAGAGCCCTCGTGCTCGTACTCCGCTGGCCGCCAGCAGAGGAGAGTCGTTCTCTTGCATCGCGTGGGCGTGAAAACGCGCTTTACGTTGTTCGCGTCTACTTTGCAGTACGCAGTGCTTAAAAATTCAGTCGATTCGGTGTTGCTTTTTTATTTCCTCAACTATTTATGGGTGCTAAATATGAAGCTCAGCAGAACGAGCGCTTGAGTCGCCGAGCTGGCAGCGGCTGTGGCATCCATGCACTGCCGGAGGCAAAAAACTCGCCCGCTGCTCGTGTCACGATAGCGATACGATGCGACCGTCGCGCTGCCGCATACGTGTCAGCAAATATAATAACTGCTAAGATAATGAGAAAAACTACTATGGATGTCCTGGATTGCGCGGGAGGTGTTTGCTCTCATTTGGCAGCAGCTTCGTCCTGAGGCGGCAGAATATGTTTCTTCCGACAAACCTCAATTCGACCCTTGCAAAATGCAGACCGCTCGATTGAAACGAAGGAGCGATTAGAACCTTGTCTTTTCGTGTCGGCCTATTTCCGATCGTGGAGGTATTATTTGTGGTTCCGTAATATAAATAGTGAACAGCCCGTTATTTCTTAAAATATTACTAGGCAGAATACTGTTGTCTGTAGTTGTAAAATATCCTTTTGAAGCTATCGAGCATCAAGTCTTTTTCGAGCTCGTGTTATCTCACCTGAGCGTCACTAGTGCAGTACTACAATATTTTAGGTCCCATGTCAGTGGAAAGCTACGGAGCGTTAACGTGAAATGACACAAATCAATCGAGTAAATATCTGAATTACGGGATGCCTCAGGCCATTTTACTTGGTCTGGTTTGATTCCCGGGTTAAACCCCCTTCTAGCCGATTTGATTGCCAAGCACATACCAGACATTCACTTGGGTGCAGATGACACCGAGTTGCAAATTTGCCTTTCATTTCTTGAAGCCCTCAAGCACGTGGATTTCTTTCAACTTCCTTGCTGCATGAATTGATGACTGATTAATGATCAGTCATGGTTGGCAGCAACTTTTTTAAAATTGTACAACGGAACCAGCTTACAAGCTACGGACAAATCAAGTGTCGTTCGGAAATTAGGAAACTACGCTCAAAATTGACTGTGTGCCCACATTTACCGTTGAATATGCAGGCACACTAGATGTCCTGTCCTTAAGTGACCTTTCAGTAGACGATCACATCGCCACTGCACTGCAGAAGTCAAAAAGGCTTCGAATCAGCTTAAACTCCGGAGTATTTAAATCCAAAACCCAACATACGGCGACGGTTGTAGATGCAAGTGTAAAAAAAAGCACATTACAGGCTTTAACTTCTATGCCGATGAAGCCCAGCTGTACATATGCTTTGATCGCTCCCAGCCTCCAATCGCAACAAACTCCCTCAACACTCTAGCTATGTCAGCAAGCATGCTAAATATGATCATACTGTGCTCTGGCGGGTAGCAGCTGCACCGAGCAGCCGTAACAGTATGCGTATGTATGTGCAAATGTGTGTAAGTATGTGAGGCAGAGGTTATTGGCATAAAGTACCCGACCTGCATCGGAACATCCCCTGACCTGACCACATTTAAAAGAAACTGAAAAACACACCTATTTAGGACAGCATTTAGTGGGTCCCTGTGATTCGTCCTTGTTGTGCTTATGCGTGCTGACACTGTGCATGCTGCCACTAACCACATTTGCATGCTGACCCTGTGCATGTCACTCCTAACCATATTATTCATTTTTTTTGTTTTTCAAGCATGATTTTACTTACTATTCTATTGCGTATCACTTTGCAGCAAATGTAAAGCGCCTAGAAAGAGATTAAGTTCTCTGAGAGCGCTTTATCAAGTGCAATATTATTATTATTATTAAAGTAGGTCAGTCGGAACCACAGGCGAACTCCTCTCTCTTTTTCTCTCACTCTAATCTTCTTTCTCCTCCTTTCTCTCTGTCACTTTTGCTGTCGCTCTGTCTGTCTGTCTCTCTCACAATGTATCTCTCTCTCTCTCTCACTCACTTTCTCTCTTTCTCTCTGGCTCTCCTATCTCTCTCTCACTGTCTCAGTCAGCAGGTCGGCCACGACATGTTGATTGCACCGAGCCGGTTTAGCCCAGTGGTTGTGTGGCATATGTAAAGCGCCGCCGTTGCCACGAACACAGTCTTTTCACAAGCGAAAGCGATGTTCGGGAAAAAGTACTTTCGACAAAACGCCCACGGGCAAGTGTTCACGGAATAGTTAAGCAGCATCGGCTCTACGAATCGCTTAGTGCCCGTTTATATTTACCACGCTTTATGATATTGACTAGCATCACAAATTACTCACTGCTTACTGGCCTACCAGCATGTGCTGCCAGGCCGCGTCAGGAGATGATGATGCTACCCGCCTGTTTCATCATGGCCTTCGGAACGCCACCATGCGGCAGCATGCTGCCTCTTGACGCCAGTCTTGCTGCCCTGCCGAAGTAATAGGACTGATGTGGGCCGCGTTCGCTAGCATTAACAATGCTTTACGTGCCTAATGATGGCTCAACTCTCATGCAATGCCACGGAGCTGTTAGTGCGCTTTAGATGTTCATTAATTTAGGCCTTCGAGATGCTGTTCGTGAGTGATTCAAATCAGCCACCGTTCGACCGATTGTTGCACAGCCAGAATATGATCCAGATCCTAGAAAAATATCCATTTTCTTCCCTTCATGTCCATGATTCCCTTTACCTTTCTTTTCATCTTCATCTTCATCTTCTCTTTCCCCTCATCTTGTTGATTGACTACAAGATTGTTGCTAAAAAGATTGCAGACTTCGTAAGATTGCAGACTTTCCTAGAAAAATATCCATTTTCTTCCCTTCATGTCCTACCGAAATATCGCCCTTCTTCCCTTCAATGATTCCCATCATCTTCATTTTCATCTTCATCTTCCCTTTCCACTCATCTTGATGATTCACTAAAACATTGTTGCTAAAAAGATTGCAGACTTCGTAAGAAAGATTAAGTTTCAAATAGTTGATGGGCAGGGTTCAAATGAAGGTTCTAATTAAGCGGAAATTCCTCTCCCCTGTCGACACTGGCAACATCTTAACCAGCAAGCCGACGTTGATGCCACCGATACTGAGCACGAAGCTCGAGTGTCAAAAATGATGCTCAAGCTTCGCTTTGAAATGCTGAGACCTAATTGTGAACAAGGCTACGCACTGTACGCGATTCCTGAATCGTCTCGGCTAGCAACCGATGCGATAATAGTGGCTGAGGCTGCACGAAAGAGTTTCTTCTGCACACCGTATCTCACGCTGGACACCTGCAGCCGTTCCTGTGGCCGTAGCATTGACTACTCGGGACTACGATTACGTATTTCGTTTGTATCCAAACATCGGCACTGTTCTTTGTAGAGGGCAGCCGGTGCTGAGCATCCGCAGATCCCCAGTAGATGTCGATAAGACTGCTTGACTCTATGATTGAGGATACGTTGCATCACAGAGCGGCCGTTCTTCGTCTTTGATCATCTCAGATACTCCGTCGCGAGCATCGAGGCAGCCGCTACGACTCGCTCGCCTTGCTTTGCCGCTCAGGCCGGTCATCATCCTCTTCACGCCTGTCCTTGTCAGGCATTGGCGAGCACTGTATTTCCGTCCTGACGAGTCAAGGACGAAGCCACAACGGTGCATCGGAAGCAGCATGCAAACAGCTCGTTCGCCGGAGACAGTCGCTAACCCAACCTGCCATTGCTATAAAATGCTTCATCTACGATGCCACACACGACTGAGTGTGTAGACGAACAGCTATCGAGAATCGTATTATGCAGGCGAGGCCCAATCATGTGGAACGTCTGGCAGCATTCGAGGTCAACTCGAAATCGGTTTCAAAGCTGCTGCTTTGCTGATGATGGTAGCGTTATCATACAGCTGATATCATCGTAAGGTCTTAAAAAATTCATATTACCTATCCTGCAACTATTAGCGTTTTTCTCTTACTCGCCTGCACCCTGCAAATACTAAATACGCTCGATGTTTTCTGGTTTACAATTTTGGAGCAGCTAATGTAGAGGACGTTCTGGAGAAGCTTGCAACAAGACAGTTGATTTTCATTAAAAAAAGACACGTTATTGCAGCACGAGCTTTCAGAACTGTCATAGTAGTCTTGGAGAGCGTGGCGGACACCATGGTCTGATCTAGTTGTGGCTTTGGCAACTGCCTTGCATCAATTATAAAACTTGCTAGTTTACCTTAGAATACCTTTTTTTGGTTATTGCTGGAATTTAAATACGGCCAGGCGATTTCATCATCTAGAAACTCAGGTAGAGCTGTCAAAGGAAAGGCTAGGCATGACTAATGCTCAATTCTACAGAAAGGGTGGGTGAGTGTGGGTGTGCGTGCATATAAACGAACGGAGTGGACGCATTTGCATCACACACTGCGCCTCGGCACTGCACCTCGGCACAAGAAAATATCCTAGGGCTGTGAACTCGGGCGATTTTGGTAAGTGCATGGTGGGAAGGCAGCAATTGACGTTATTCAGCGTTAGCAAATTGCACGCCATTCCTGTAAAAGCTGGAGCTTCACAAGGGTCGGCGTCAATGTTAGAATGCTATCTGTAAGATTTAATCTTATCAAATCTCTCTCTCTATCTCTTCTCGAATTTAAAAGTATTAAGGTTCACGCTTTATTCGGCTAAGATAAGGGAAAAGTTTGGAAACGTATGTTTCTAAGTGCTACTTTTAACTACTGCTTTGTTAGTTATCAGGTTTTAATCCTTTTATGAAGTGGCTACTTTTTTATTTAGGAGTAAAATCAACGCACGCAGTGTGCGTATAACAAGCGTTTGTACTGTGCAACTTCCGATTTCACTTCTTGAGAGTCAAAACATCAAGAAATTTCCAGCTCCAGTTATGGCTGCTACTTAACTGCATGTGATAATTTTTCTTGGTATTGCCGCCCGGTAACTGCTTTGACTGTCTGCTATTAACATCCGTGGCCTGTGTCTCATTCACTGTTTCTTGCAAAATTACAAACGGCACATGACAATTGCAAATGAAGCGTTAATCGCTGAGTCTACGCAGTCTCATAATAAGCAGCGAAATTTTTTGTTGTTCAAAAGTTGATGTTCTCGCTTAAGGCGCGACAGAAGGGCACATTTGATTAGTGAAGGAGTTGACATTGGTACATCTGCGTTTATTTACAGTACCATATATAGGAAACACTGCTGTCTGACGGCCAGCTCCACATGGGTGTGCCATATTTTTCACCTGGATTTGAGCGATCCACATCCAAGCAAATAATAATAATTTTAATAATAATAGTGAACTTGATAAAGCGCCCTCAGAGAACTTAATCTCTCTCTCTAGGCGCTTGACATCTGCTGCAAAGGGAAACGCCTAAACACCTGCTTTTATCAATTTTTATTTCTTATAAAGCCTGTGGATTAAAAGAGAGTTTAAAAGTGAGGCTCTACTCTGATCTGGTTTCCTCCCTAAATGCCGGCCAGCTCGGCCGCATCGTGCCAAATACAATTACTCTATTGAATATCGCCGCCTAAGCCTGAATACATCTGCAGTTCTGCAAGCAGTCTCCAGTCCTGCACTAGCTTAAAAACCCGTAGGCCTTACTTGCCTGACAATGCATGATAATGTAAGGCACCTAAATTAGACACATAAAAATCCCAAGCAGATTTTCCCCTACAAATTTTCAAGTGCTGAGAACGTTAAAATTTCCTTCCGCTAGCCGGAATACAGTTCAATTGATAGAAACAGACTGAGGAAGTGAGAGAAGATAAGGCAAAGTTTGAAATGTACTAATATCTTGCTGTCGCGTCATGCTTACTGTTCAGCTACTTAGTTTTGGTCCTTGGTTTTACTTACAATGACTTGATGTCATGGTTTTTTGTCCCATTTGATTTATGATCTGAGATAAAGTGGGACGTGGCTAACTTGTAGTATTCCGGGTTTATGAATCAACGATGTTTATCGCCTTGTTATCCTCAATACAGCCAGTTTCTGCGTGCTGGCCCGCGGGCACGTCCATGTAAGTCCAATAAGCGTCTCTTTGAACTCTCCTCGGTGTTCTGCTTGATGACGCGTTCCCGTGGTTTGGAGACCACTAAACTACAGGGAAAGCAGAGGTGAGGCGAAAGAGAATAAAAACGATGAGAGCGTGGTGAGAGAGTGAAAAGAGAAAAGACGAGCTATAAAGACAGCCGATATCAACAAAGATATAGATAGGCAATAGCTGTGTGTAGAATCGCTTTGCTGAGTCATAGAAGAAGTAATCATAGCATGCTCATCGAAGATAACGGAGCGGTTACTTCACATTGTGGAAGTCCACATTTTTTTACGCCTGACGGACGGACTAATTTCCTTCTTCAATTTTTAGAAATAGATACATAGAAACTTAGATAGATGTGGAGAAAACAAATGAGAGAGAGAGAGAGAGAGAGAGAGAAATAGCTAGAGAGAAAATTGACTGATTTTTAGAATCGCAGAAGCATCGAGTCACGATGAAATGAAGCTAACTGAGCACGTGGCACTCAGTCGCTGCCGTGACCGAAAGCGCTTGATGCCCAGCGAACATTTTTCATCAAACAGCACGAAAATCATTTCTGTTGACGACGAAGACTGGATGATAGCCAAGTTTTGGGCCCTAGGCCAAGCATCGCAGCGTCAAGTGCCCTGCACTACGATTCGCTCGCTTCGGTTTTAGATCATGGACAGATTTTTCAAGCTGTTGCTGCTCGTCGCATTCGTGTCATCTTTTTTCCTCGTCGCCTATTCTGAAGAGTTTGAGCTGAACGACGACGACGTAGCTGAAAGCCAGGTGAGACGTGGCAAGCTCGTCTACCCTGGTGACTGCAATTCGAAAAAGTTGGTCGAAGCAGCAAAAAGTGCGGGTCTGACAGTTGAAGCTGGAGGAAATCACCACACGGTAAAGAACAATCAAGGCCAAGTTGTAACCCAGATCCCACACTCTATCAAGCCAACAAAAACATGCAGAAACATTATCAAGGTACTCAATGAATACATCAAATATTTTTTGCAAGCTTATTTGTAAGTAAAGGTTTTTTATAAGAAAAGGCTGCTATAAGGATAAGATTTTCTTGCTAAAGAACATGCTATGTACCTTTCGGCGATGCATTTGCAAGAGAATCTCCTCAGACAAATTCGGTCATTGGCAAACTAATTATTACATGCAGCTGTCAGATTCAAATAAAGAGGCTTACAAAATCTTGTGCTTCTGCCGACGCATCATTTTTTGTTCACACAAGCGGCGAACTTAGCCGAATATAATTATCTCAAAATGTTGTTACTGAGAACCAGTGGGTAAGCGATGAGAGCTGTCCGTCGGTGTTGCTCACTTAAATACGCACAAACTCCATCAGGCTGAACGTGTGCACATGCATCTAGTAGAGATCGGCAGACGAACCTTACGCGTCTCTGGTTTTTACGACGACGGCAGTGGTTTTTCGGCAGCATGCTCGATGGTCATGTAAAGTGGTACATATCTAGCGGATGTCCACAGGGTTCATTTGGCGCAACCGATAAAGCGATATGAAGCATGATGCGTGAGCACGGCTCAGTTGTTTTCAAAGTGGAATCAGCATGAGAAAAAACGCACACATTAGATCCGCGGCGCAGAGAGGAAACTTCAGAATATGATGGTAAGGAAAGATGCTGGATTGGGCTATATGTGTGCTCACTAAGCCCATCAAACGCTTACTAGCGGCAGACAAACAAGGTGCCAGACTTACAGAAAGTTAACTGCAGTTCACTCTGCAGCTATTTTTAGGAATCTGATTTTCCGTTATCCCAAATTAGGTATCATCTAATCTATCAAGAGCGTATAACGGACAGAGACTTTTACCGTAAGGCAGTGTTAGCTACTGAATCACCAAGTGTGCTCATGATTGAGCAGATCATTAGCCGTTGAGGCCCATCTGCCTCTAGATAAATGAAACTGTTATGTAAAATCTTGGCTTGAACACATCTTGCAATGTTAGGTAACAGCCGCGAGCAGCAGACACTGTGCAAGCTGGTGCATGCACACGAAAGAAGCATCACACAGATCCACCGAATGCAGTAACAAACAGGCCCATGTTAAAACTTCTATTTAAACGTCGTCAAATCAGAGGACTTTCTGACGTGCGTCGGTAGTGAGTTCCAGGCTTAGCAAGTAATGCAGGTTTATTTTTTCACAAGTCAATATGCAAACCTGTGTCACGTAACTCAAACACTGCGTATAATTTACTTCTGACACTCCTTTTGCAGCAAATGTGAAGCGCCTAAAAAGAGATTGAGTTCTCAGAGGGCACTTTATCAAGTACAATAATATTATTCTTACTATTATTAACATGTACCGTAATCTAGCAGATAAGGCATCAAAGAATCTCAATTAGAAATTCAATAGGTAAAGAACAAAAGGCAGCATTCGATGCCGATTCAGCTCTCATCCGCGATGCGCCAGTCGAATGTCGGTGCACTGTCGGATGTCACTTGAGATCAGAAAAGATAATCCTTGCCATCGGTCCGGCGCTGACGCCGAAGCTGTAAAGGACCGAAAAATTGCAATTTGATAGCGACACGATTATCACTGTATGTCCTGTTCTCTATAAGAATGCTGTAGGCGATGACACCTTATTTTCGCTTCATCAGCACACGAACAGGCAATTGGCTAGGCCACTGTTAATCGCTGGGCACGCCTTCTCCGCCGAGCGTTACACGTGAAACAATTTCAAACGGTCCTGCACTGCAGTTGAGCTAACTTGCTCCTGTGCTTGCTGTGATTCCTGCACTTATTCACTGCTTATCTTTGAAGCGACAAGTCGGAACGAGATAGCATTAGCGTAAACCCAACGAATAAACACGCCGAACTTTTACCTGAGATACAACGTAATACCTCAAGCTGCCAAACAACCTTGCTGTAAATTGTCTATAGATTGCTCCCACTTGACACTGCAATGCAATCAATTAATGTTTGCAAAGCACCAGTAGAGAGAACTTCGTCTTTATTCGGGTGCTTTGCATTTAGCTCCAAGATGCATGCACAGTACAAAGCATTCAAAACAAGCATGTATCGAGCTTAAGCGACTATTCTAAAGCCAGAACACTCAAGCGGTTCGCAAGAACAATTGTAAGTAGTTGGCACGGGGGTATGCACATGCAAGGAAAGCACACTGGAACGAAAGAAGACTAGTCTAGTGGGGCAAGCTGCACCGGATGCAGCGAGGCATCTCGCGTAGACAGATGCAAAGTCGTTCCTTGTAGCAACTGTAGTTTAAGATAGATTTACATGAAGATTTTCAGTGCCTTAAACCTGAAGGCTCTATCATCGAAAGGTTTTTTTACCTGAGTGCACGAGAAAGCAAAGTTGCAGGACACACTGAGCAGCTGCTGGCGTGAGAGCAAGCGCTTTGGGAGGGGTGAACTGGTCGGAAAGGTAGGCTGGAGCAAGAGAGTAAATTTGTTCCCTTGAGTAGGCGGACCCATTGACATTCGATACGTCGGGCTGGGCGTCGCCTTGCCCCGGAAGGGTAAAGCCTGGTGTCAGCTCCCAGAGTTCCGAGGACGGGAACTGGATACAATGTGCTTGCTCTCTTTCGGCGGAAGCTCTCGACGGTGTTGGACGTCCGCTCCGTCTACCACAGAGTACTTAGCTAGCCGGGTCTTGGACGGCGTACGCTTGTACTGATGAGACGGAGTCCTGCGACGGTGCGACTGTGGACGCCGACTGAGCACTAGCACGTTTGTTCGCGCTTGCGGCGTCATCCTGCGCCCCTGCAGTTTACCTTGTATAGGACCTTCCTTTGTAGGCTTGTTTAGTGCCCTCCTTTGTATAGCGCATGCGTGTGTATTATATAAAGTGTTGTGTACCCGATCGATCACGCGTGAACCACTGTTACCGGAGGGCCCGGCGTAACGACCCAGAATGGACATAGATAGTAGCGAGCCATAGTGGGAGTTAGCCGCTGGCCCCTTTAACTCGGTTTCAAATTTACCTAGGGGCTAGACTAAGGAAGAAGGAATTGGAAATCAATTCGATGCTTGACCGTTAACCAGTGAAGGTTATGAAGACGTGGCGCAACGTGGCAACTACGACTGGAACCGAGGCGTCTCCCGTCACGATCTAAGACGTAAAAAATGCATTCCTTATGATTAACGTGGCCGGATGCATGTTTAAAATTGTCCTTGCTTACTAGCTAACGGCCCTATCAATAAAACATTAAAGTTCAGTGCAAGGGTAGGACAAATGACGAGGCATTGAGGAGCTGAGAGCGCGAGAGCACACTGGAGAGGCAACGTGGTCGGATAGGTAGGCTGGAGGTAGGTGAGCCGAGTGACCTACGAGCTAGAATAAAGAAGAAGGATATGGAAATCTATTTGACGTTTGACAGTTAGCCACTGAAGCTGAGAGCGAGGGAGACGGAGAGAGAGAGAGAGAGAGAGAGAATTGATTAATGCGATTGTTACTCATATGCCTGCATGGGCATGTGCATATGCATGCGCCTGTTGATGGACCATCAATCCTGATGTTTCGCATGCTTTTTCTAGAGTGCACTTAGTTGGCCTAGATAGTTGAATGTCTGTGGCAAACTATTCATATTTATAACTAATCTGAGGCCATCAGCACCACATTTTGTCCACTTAATGACTCTTCGTCTCTCGTGGCTCATATGTATGGCCCAACTCACATCCAAGGGCATATGCTCGACTAAAAACACTGCATAAAATCATCACTCGTTAGTACCACATTTTCCATTTCTGACCACCATTGACCGTCTGGGTAAGCGTGCACAGTGCGTTTAGTCGGAGGTGCAAACTCATTGAGTATTTCAGCTAGTGGTGTGTTGCAGCAATTTACCAGTGATTGCAGGGCTGAAGGGAGCTCGGCCGCAGAGGCCGAGCGGATATTCTTGAACGGACAGCATCGATGTCAATGTTCTTGTGGTTTTTACGAGTCTCACGTGACTTTAGGTGAGGAGAAGTAGGCCACACAATGTAGACTGAGTGAGATCTACATGTGGTCAGAAATGAAGAATTTATTACAAATTAGTGACGATTGCCTGGACTGGTTTCGGTCGAGCATGTGACCCTTGGATGTAAGTTGGGCCATACACATGAGCCACGAGAGTGGAAGAGTCATTAAGTGGACAAAATGCGGTGCTGATGGCGTCAGATTAGTTATCAAAATGAATACTGAAATCGCCCATTAACAGAAACGATCGATTACTGGCACGCAGAATCAATAAGAGATACGAGAAATCTGAGATAAAGAAGGACTTGAATTCAATGCCACAAACGCTCTTGAACCACTTTGGCTGACGTACCCTCAAATGTAGGCTGACCTAGATTTCAATTGTGTTTCTCAGCTAGAAATAAGCAGTTCTGACAGTCGCGAAGGAATGGATGTAGACGTATTTCGCTTGATAGTCACTAGAACTAGTTTGCAATGAGCCCTGATAGCCCAGAAGGAAAGAAGATCGCTTTTAAAGACCGATGGCGAGGTTTCAAATCCTGGCTTCGGGTAATACGTTGTTGCCGACTGAAAGCCGTGATGACATCCGCTAACGATCTTTGCCGCTACACAAATGAAGCTGTGAAATCAGGTAAGATGGTAGCCAGGCTTTCAGGAACGATGCCGTGAAATGCAACGTCACACGCCTTGTCTACAATTTGCAATTACAATTACATTTTTTATAATTTTCAATTTCAATTATTCTTAATTTTGCCTTGTCTATAATTTGCTAGTCCCGGGTTTTAGATTGCAAATAGATTTTGGAAACTTACGCTGGTCGTCGCATTCGTGTCATCCTGCTTCCTGGCTGCCTATTCTGAAGAGAGCAAGACGAACGACGACGGTTTGGGTTTGTTAAGAATATGCTGAGACTTGGCAAGCTCGTCTATTCTCGTGACAGCAGAAAGGACGAACGGTCCGTCACAGCAAACGAGGCTAATCTGACTGTTGGGCATGTGTGTTTTAATACACGTTTAATCACAGTGAAGAAAAGCAAGATCGTATTCTGACAAAGATCCGACTCCAGTTAAACCAGAGACAACATGAAAGACAATAGTCAACAAGCTTAACCCATACTTCACTGCTGCAACGTTTTGGTAAGCGAAGGCAGCTATGTGGATAAGATTCTTCGCCTGAAGAATAAGTTGCGTACCTTCCGGTGATGCAATTTCAAAACACTCCGCCCGGGCAAATTCAATCGTCCTCCAACTAATTATTGCATGCAGCCCCCAAGTTAAAACGAGCAAGCTTCAAAAAATTGTGTGCTCATTCAAAGCCCGGTTTTCTCTTCGAGCAAGCAGTAGCTCCAACAAAACGCAATGATCTGCTAATTGATGCTGAGCAGCACTGGGTAAGCGGTAAGCTCTGTTCTTATAGCACCTTTTAATACATACAAAAGCCCGCGTGCTTTATATGCACCCATAAGTAAATAAATACTTGCTGATTTAACAGCCCCTTTTGTATAGCGACAGAAGAGCCTTTACGGCTATCACGACCGCTTGCTTGCAGTAGCGATAAAGGATCGCCCACTGAAGGATTCGAACCAACTACCTCAGGGCGGAGGTCGTGAAAAGCAACCACCTTACCTAGTGACCCATACATCTACTATTAGTCGACAAAGCCACGGTCACCTGTCTTTTGTTTTTACTATGGCGGCAGGAGCTTTTCAGTAGTGTGCTCGAAGCCGACACAACTTGTGCTGTGCTATCATTTGTCTCCAGACTTCCTCTGTAGCACTCATAAAGTGGTATCGAGCGCGTGAACCGAGCTCGGGTCTTTCATTCTAAATTTTTTGTTTGAAACGTCTTTAATTCTAAACTTTGTCAATTCTGATTTCTCATTCTGTAAACTTAGCTGTTGTGAAATCAATTAAAGGTTTAAGGCGGCCAAAGAGTTTTAGGATGAAGCAGCTTTAGCTACTGAAGGTCTAGGTGTGTTCATGCCGAAGCAGATCTGGGTTCATTTTCCGATCGTTCCATTATTATCTGAGAAATATCAATAAATGCGCTAAGAGGGAGATAAATCCTATAGGATGCGGGTATATCTCGCCACCCCTGGGCCATCTCTCGACAGGGCCTCATTAAACTCTAACGCCTATCAATAAGCAAGACTGCTGGATAAGCTAATCTGGTCATCGCATTTACTTTCATAATCATCTTCTTTTAAGGGACTATCGACACATCTTAAAAGAGTCTCAGCTGCTTGTTTTGCAATTCGTGACAGCATAACACCGACTAGTAACATGCCACATATTATTTCTACAGCTTAAAAAGAGCGAAAAGTTGGCGACTACTGCGTTCCAGTATCAGTTAGTACAGTTTGGAAAAAAAATATTCAAGTCACAGAAAGATATAGCTGCAAGATTCATATTCTTAACCCATGCTTCACTGCTGCAACGTTTTGGTAAGCGAAAGCAGCTATGTGGATAAGATTCTTCGCTTACAGAATAAGCTGTGTACCTTCTGGTGATGCAATTGCAAGACACTTCGCCCGGGCAAATTCAATCGTCCTCCAACTAATTATGGCATGCAGCCCCCAAGTTCAAACGAGCAAGCTTCAAAACAGTGTGTGCTCATTCAAAGCCCGGTTTTCTCTTCGAGCAAGCAGTAACTCCAACAAAACGCAATGATCATATGAAAATAAATAATAATAAAAATAAATACAAAAGCCAGCATGCTTAATGTGCACCAATAAGTAGATAAATACTTGCTGATTTAACAGCCTCTTTTGCATTGCGACAGAAGAGCCTTTACGGCTATCACGACCGCTTGCTTGCAGTCGCGATAAAGGATCGCCCACTGCAGGATTCGAACTCACGACTTCGGGGCCGAGGTCGTGAAAAGCAACCGCCTTACCTAGTGAGTCATACATCTACTATTATTCATCAAAGCCACGGTCACCTGTCTTTTGTTTTTACTATGGCGGCGGGAGTTTTTTCCTGACACAACTTGTGCTATGCTGTTGTTTGTCTCTAGACTTCATCTGTCACACTCATAAAGTGGTATCAAGCGCGTGAGCCTGGCTCGGGTTTTTCAAAGTAGACCCCGTATGAGCAAGATTGGAGTCATTGGATCTAAGAAGCTATGAGTTAAAGTCAAAGTACTGTATGGGAAGATGGTAGCCTGTACAAAAGATGTGCTCACTAATTTTATTGAACCGTTATTAGCGACTAACAAGTGACAGAAAGTCAAACGTCTTACATTCTAAATTCTGCTAATTCTTACTGGCTCAATCTGTCCACTTAGCTATTGTGAAATCAGTCAAAGTTTTGTGGCGTCCAAAGAGTTTTAGGATGAAGCAGCGTTAGCTACTGAAGCTCTAGGTGTGTTCATGCCGAAGCAGATCTGGGCTCATTTCCCGATCGTTCCATTATTATCTGAGTAATATCTATAAATGTGCTAAGAGGGAGATAAATCCTATAGGATGCCGGCATATCTCCCCACCCCTCGGCCGTCTCTCGACAGGGCCTCTTAAATCTCTTCTGCCTATCAAGAAGCGAGACTGCTGGATGAGCGAATCTTTTCATCGCATTTACTTTCATAATCATCTTCTTTTAAGGGACTATCGACACATCTTAAAAGAGTCTCAGCTGCTTGTTACGCAATTAGTGACAGCATACCACCGACTAGTAACATCCCACATATTATTTCTACGGTTCAAAGATAGCAAAACGTTGGCGAATAATGCGTTCCAGTATCAATTAGTACAGTTTGGAAAGAAATTTTACTCAAGTCACCAAAAGAAAGAGCTGCACGATTGAGTCCAGAAGTGATTTTTGAAGTGGCTCAAAGCCGAAATGGTCCAAAATAAAGATTATCAATTGCGTGCGTTATAACAAAAATTTAAAACATTTACCTTACGCCCTGGGATAGCCGTTTCCTTTTTAAGCAATTACATGTGCTGAACCATCGGGTCTCAATGGTGCGGCCAAGAGGTGGGGATGCCACAGCAGCATTCGTGAAAGACTCTGCTAAAGTCCGTGCCTCGTCAGTCGCCTGAAAAAAATCTTTTGGGATATGAATGGATATTTCCCATATCTTGGTGCTGACGTCGAAAGCTCAGACGGACAAAATTTTCAATTAAATAGTATCAGCGTTCTTATCGCCGATTTAACTTGAGATAGCATAAACGCTGTACGTAAGAAGACCTAATTATTAGCCAACCGCCACACTGAGCAGCCAGTCGACAATAATAAAAATAATAATAATGTGCTTGATAAAGCACCCTCAGAGAACTCAATCTCTTTCTAGGCGATTTACATTTGCTCAGCCACTTGGCAAATGGCTGGCTACTGTGCCTGCGACCGTTCGGCGTGAAACGACGTTAAGTGGTTTAACTTGAGCAAGCGATATTGCAAGAGTTCTAGCTCCGATTGCCTACAAGTTATTCACTGCCTATATTTTAAACACCAAATTTGAACCGCAAATTATAAACCTTAACTGATCCCGTGATTACAACAAACTGTTTATGTGCGATAAAACTTCAGAAATGATTTAGGATCAAAATTGATCTGACTAAATAGTTTGATAATTTTGAAAATTCTCTTTTTAATATTTAATTATTACATATAAATATTTGAATTTAAATCAATAATTATTTACATATTAAATTTAACAATTTTTCTAAACCAAAACTGAGCCTAAACTGCTCAATCAACCTGCTGTCACTAGTCTACTTGGCGATGCACTAAAATGCTGGAAGTTTGTAAAGCGTCCTAAGACAACTTGGCCTCTATTTCTTCGCTTCAAAAAATCGCTGTAAGAGTAGCGATAGATGAAGGTTAGCGACAGGCACAGTAAAAAGCATTCAAACGAAAACATTTATCTTGCTCTGGATAGTAATCCAAAGGTAGTACAGCCAGTGCAACCTTTTAACAAGAACTATTCCAAGTAACTCACACTTTCTCATGCCAATGCGAGCAAAACACACAGGAACGACAGAAGCCTGGTTCACTGGGATGAAGGAGAAGCTGACAGGAACCATTTGCATCTCGATTCAAGACCCGAGACATGACGAGTCATTGCTGCTATTAATTGTTGTCGGAAGCGAGTTCGAGATGTTCCCGCTCGATCAGCAAATGATATACGTGCTCTGCAAGGATGGGCGGAATGACAACATGCTAAGGAGCTTGTGGTCCGACGGCACAATTGAGGAGAAAAATAAGATATGCAGGTTGGAGCAAGGGAGTAAAGCGACCTAAGAGTTACTGTACGGAAGAAGGAGTTAGAAATCGATTCACTGTTTTATAAGTAGCCCGTGATGCTCAGTGAAAAGCGGTGCGATGTGGCGACTAAGCAGTCGATAACAGGCCAGATAACCTGCTAAAGCTGGCACTAGTTGAAGGCAATAAGGCAGAAGGCTGGGAGTTCGGAATAAAGAGAATTGCTGTAATTTAGACACAATGTGATGAACTGGCGAACGTGTCTCGCTGTCATCCTCTAATGTCAGCTGGCTCAGATTTTGTGTTCTCTCGGTGATGCTGCAACCCCCGTGGGATGAACTGCCTTATCTTGACTATCTTATTGACAAATAAACTAGAGAAGCATTCAGTTAAATCATAACAAGGATCACTCAGGTAAGGAGCTAACCTGGGAACAGATAAGGAGATGGTTGATGGTAAACGCTAGCATTTCTGGATAGTGAGTCCGCTATTCAACAATGTTTCTTTTAGACGCTAGACTTGGCCTTTGCGTGAATCGATTGATGCGATCAGCAATAGTCCTTAGATATCTGCTGATGGGCAGTGAGACCATATCTTATAAATTCTTATTTACGGTCGCACTTGGTAGAACGATTTTCTTTTAAACCTTTGGTTAACCGACTGACTTATTTGCTTGGTGAGAAGTCCTAACTCGTCAATCATGTCTGCTAGCGTCGTGTTGTAGCATTCTGCTAATGGCGATTGTTCGGAAGTGGGATAGAACGATAAGGGCCACCAAGATATTCTCGCTCGATAAGTATCAATGTCAAGGGTGATACAGTCTCTCGATTCGCACGTGATATTAGATGAGGAGGAGGCCACACACTGTAGACTGACATCTGCTTGTGGGCAGATAAGCTGAACTTGATAATAGTAGGTAATGAAAGCGTACAGTTGTGGGAGAACATTTGGGTGAGTGTGCGACTTTTTACATAAGTAGGGCCATGATTATGAGCCGTAAGAGATAGTAAGTCAGCTATTGCACACAATTCAGTGCTGGATGCGTCAGATAAATTATCCGACCTAGGTCCCGAGGTCGTGGGTTCGATTCCTGCGGTGGGTGATTCTTTATCGCCACTGCAAGCGGTGGTGATATTCCTAAATGCTCTACCGTCACTATACGAAAAGAGGCTGCTTAGTCAGCTAGGATTTATTTATTTAATCGGATTTTGAAATCACTCATAATAGGGTAAAGATAGATTTATTGCACATAGATCCGAAATTAGATCAGAGAAATCCGAGATAGCTGAAGACTTTGTACCAGAAAAGGGTTGATCGACTGCTGCCAGCATTGGGAGCTGCTTATTGAATGAACTACAAAAATAGATTCGAAAGATTAATTCACGGGGACAAGGGTGTGAAAGAAGAAAGTGCCGGTTAGGGCGGCGTCTGTAATAGTCAGGCAAGTAACCAATGTCAGCCAGGTCTCAGTCAAGGTGAACCTATCCGATCTTTTTTCATCGACGAAGTCATTTATTACCGAGAGATTACGTCTGTTCGCTACCGAATGCGTATCGAAACCTGGTTAGGCTCTGTATCTGTGATACACAACTCTCTTGAGTAAATATACCATAGAGTCTTGGTATATTTGCAGATTTACAGACTATGCGCCTCAGCTGCCAGTGCTCGCTCTAGAACTCTTCGGAATTATTGATCGCTTTGTGTTATCTCTGCAAAGTGCCTAGACAGAGATTACCTTCTAAAATGGCTCTGTATATAGAATTGATGTAGCGCTCAAGACTACCAAGAGTCTACCTAAGAACTGTACAACTCGCAGCTAGCGGATCGACAACCATTTAAATGCACTCTATCGTAGCATAGATGACAAGACAAAAGCACGCATAGCAGTCATGCTTATGGCCAGCATGCAAAATCGCTCAAGAAGGCACTAAAGATCACCTAATAGTAAACTTATCGGTAAGAGCACGCACTGAACGATTCACTCTAATTGCCCTCCATCGTCATCCTCACTGATCGTGCAATGATAAGTGAAAGAAATGCTAACACGTTTCAGCTAATCTAAGCATACTAGAAAAAATGTCATGTAAACAGCTAAACAGACCTAAAGCTGTGAGAAATATGTGTTTTTTTTACCTTCGGCTTTAAATGTCTCTTGATCGGGGATATCGCGATTCAGCCGATAGTGACCTGCAGGCTATGGGAGCCGAGCAACTCGGGGCTTTGTCTCCCCTCAAAGTATCTGAGGCTGCTTACAGGCTCAGCGAAACGACTTGCGCGAGTGGAACGGTAAGTACTTTGCTAAGCCTGGTTGGGAAGAGTCATTCGGACGTATTTACCAGAGCAAGTAAATAAATAGATCTAAAATCGAGCGACATGACATCGAAGTCGATAGGCTGCGAGATGAGAAACTGCTGCACGAGATTGCTGAGAAGTGACAATGATTGTGCAATTTGGACGTTGCCAAGTCCTCAACAGTAATTGCTGCAGAGGTTTTCGAACAGAGTTAAAAGAGTTATTTTGCAAGAAATTTCAAGTAGTGAATATCAAAGTCTATATATTGGATGCAAAACTGCAAATACCACCTCGGCTGCGGTATCTATATCACAGGGAGTCCGAATTTGCTAGACGTTGCATAGATGAAACTAGGAAGGTATGACTCTGGAGTCGTTGACCTACGTACCAGCAAGCAAGGGTGCAGGCCTTTAACGCATCGGGTAATGTGGCTTTGCCTGTCCGCCGATGTCTGACTTCGGAGTAGATGTGAGCAGAATTCCCAGCTCACGAGCCGCCTCTGCGGAACAGGGACGGCACGGCTCTGTGCTGCCCCGGTAAGCGCTTGCAGCAAGTTCCACTCGCGAGCTTGAGACGCCCGATTGAGGCCCAGCTCAGATGCACGGAGCACAATTTTAAACCGGCCTACTAGGCTCTGAAGAAGAGGCTCGCAAGGTGGCGCAGCAAATGGGCGCCAACAGTAAGATACTTCTTCGAAGAAAATCCATCGCTTCCGCTCGTGGATCTACGATAGACGCTGACGTAGCTCGCACTGTGGTGCGAACGAAGTTGGCCGCTTCCAAATCCGCTCAGTACTTGGCCTTAAACCCAGTTCCCGTAACGGTGCTAGTTAAAACGGCAGTGCCAGATAAACCGGCTCAATTGTGGTGAATAATAATTATTCGAGAATACAGGAAGGAAAGGAGTTACGCAGTCGAGTACAATAAGAGTCAGTGTTCGTAGGACTACCAGCGACTACCAACGTGTGGCTAGTCTATGGAGAGGCACGGAGATACGTAGGCTTCCAGAGAACTTTCAGCTCGTATGCTCCTGAAGCCTGGAAGTAACTACCGACAGACCTTAAGAGATCCCCTGAAATGAAAATTATAAACGATCTAACGAAGCGCTTGTTTCTAACAGCGTCTGGTCGGTCCTTGTGATTTGTCCTTTAGGTACCTATGCGTACGGACACCGTGTGTGTACCTCTATTCATATTTAGATGTTGACAATGGCTACGTTACCTTTCAGCGTACTGCTGAGGCGCATTAAAAGGTGGGCCCTGAGATAGGCTAGCAGTCACTATTCGAGACTCGGGGCGTTGGCTAATGAAGGTTATTGAACTCTAGGCCTCAGAGCCAATAGGGCTCACCAAGGCCGCTGGTTAAAGCTTGTAACCATTCGCTGCTTTCAAATATACTGAATTATGAATCTGTCTGAATTTTGGATACGGACTTGTTACGTCAAGGTGTGAGCGCTCTTTGAAGGTAGCTGTGCTTTAACATTCGAGCGTCACCTGTATCCGTCGGGCAGTGGCCAGCACGAGCACGTTGCCAGCTCTGTGTTTGCCGTCTATTTCTGACTGGACGTGAAAGTTGCCAACTACGTTTGTTACGCTATTATTGTCTTCGAAGTGAGACCTCTCAGAATTGTCAGAAAATCCCGCACCGTCCCATAAATCAGTTTGGGTCAGACCTGCAATACTTTAGCTTTTGCGGGACAAAAGAAAGCCCACCTACGTTTCTTGCTGTAGACTCGAAGGAAGTCTTTGAAATTGACCTGATATTTACCAGACCTAGACTTCTTAGCACGGCGTTCAAGCGTGTGCTTAAAACGACGAATTGTTTGATGGTTTTGGAAAATTGAAGGGATTAATGATAATACTTAGGCATTTAAAAAATAGCACCATCAGAAAATTCAATTTCTTTCTAGGCACTTTACGTTGACTGCAAAGGAAGCCCGATCGAATGGTTAGTGGTAGCGAGCTCAATAAACGAGAATAACATGGATAGGTAAAAATGCTCACCCTGACTCGGTACACTGGCAGCGTGTACAGAAACATGCTCGTCAAGGGCACTCCTAAGTGGTTCACTGTATCAGTGAAGGCATTGAGGCTGTCGGTGGAGTCTGGGTGTAGATCAAGAAGGCCTGCCTCACCTGACCTCACCTAGAAGACATCCATATTGTCAACCAAATCCAGAATATGGTCAGCGACGTGAGTGGCATGATTAACTTGTTGGACCAAACCTAAGTTATCCGTACAGTCATGAAATGAGCGGACCTGGCTGCTGCTACGGTTTCCAGGGTGAAAGTAGGGCCTGTTACGCACAAATAATTTAGTAAGAAATTCCGAAAGATTCTCTATAAATGAGTTTAGATAGGTATAAGGAGGTCTGAAACTCAAAACAGAAAGAACCATTGACGTTAATGAAGACCTGATTGCGTCCGATTCAAACGACAGCCCGTGCAAAAAGCCGCTTGTTTTACAGCCAAACGATTCACGAACAGCACTAGCTACCCCACCACCAACCTAGCCACATAGCATGGCTTGAAACTATGAGATCCCGAGTAGTGTATTCTCAGATTAACAGCTGCCAGAGCAGGGCGTCATCCACGCATCGGTCAGCAGAAATGCATGTAAAATCTCCCGGACAGCCTGATCGCGGATGACGCTACAAAATCCGTGTTGCATAAAAAAAATGTAAGCATAAAGTTCCAAAGAAGTTGTTTAGTCTTCCTAATTGTCTTTAAGTCTTCTTCACCCATCTCCTTTATATTTCATTATTTATATTATAATTTCTATTATTTATAATAAATAAGTTATATTATTATATTTCATTATTTATATTTTCATTATTTATATTATATTTATATTTATATTTCATTGTTTTCGTTGTTAACATTTATTTTACTAAACTCACGGCAATGCCATCGAAACCGAAGCATGTCAGACTCCTCCCCCACACCGACGGATCCTTAGCAACCCTATACGGAGGACAACTCCCAGTGAGGTTCAGATATCAACCGCATCAGCTGCCGCCAGTATCGCCCAGTCGCTTGCGTTGCATGGCGTACAGCAGCCGACAGATGCAACCGGTACAACTTGCGCCCTCGGGCGCGGGGCCCAGAGCCCGGCACGCTGCTTTTTGGTGCACCCACGCAGCGGCTGCAAGCGTCATTCGCGCTGCCACTGCGTTCCGTTTCTACCAAATCCATGAGCTCATTTTTGACTGCACACCTCGGGCCAAACGCGGCACCTTGGGCATACATTATTGAGAACGTAGTACTTCCGTCGCGAAACTTCAGCTCCGAGCTCTTCGCGCGATGGCTCGGTTGTTCGACGCTCAAGCAGTCGCGCGCCGTCGGCGAACGCTCATCGTCGCGCCTCGCGACGACCGCACACATTCAGCCGCCGAACGAGACGGGTCGAAGCGATTGAAAGTAAGAGCTCACTCTAGCCGAGATGACGACGCTGCCGGCGATCGGCGACGAAAGCGGACGCCAAACGACGTCGAATGCGTTGCTTCGTTTCGCACGCCGACCTTGCACAGGAGTGCGAGATCCCAGCTACCGCGACAGCGTCGTTGCGTGCAACATCGTCGCGACGCGCGGCACTCTACCGCTGTCGCATATGGCGGACCTGCTGAGCGTCTATCGCGTGACTACGTGGCTGCGTACGATAGCGTGGGCGCTGTACTGGGATTTCAATTATCCTAAGCTAAGGATCCCGCGTGGGTGATATTTGAAAAGAAGCTACAAACCCACGCGTCCTTTCGGTACTCGAAGAAATGCCGCAAAGAAATACGTACGTGCTCAAAGAAATGTCGCACTGGAAGTCGTTGCGAGCGGATCTTGGCACTCAAAGAATCCTAGAAAGTTCTCTTCTCGGAGCGAACGGTTCGCCTGAGTCAGCGCACACGGCCGCCCATTGCCGCCTGTCATGCGAACTTTTGCACCGCTTTATCTTTCTTATAAACCATGTTTGCCTTGGTAATGTTTCTCCTGGCTTTGGACTGACGCTCGACCGCATGTAGAGCAGGACGTTAAGAAGTACATCGTGAAGGCGCTTCGTCGGAGATTCTTCTCGAATAAACTAAACCGAGCTCACATTGGCCACGGGCAACGATAAGGGAGGCTTTCTCGGCCGGTTCCGACCTTTCCACGACAGTGGCTGACCGCATAGTCGGACCTAAGTGTGACCCGCGGTGGGTCGTGACACCAGAGCACAGTCTGCGTTACTTTCGTCCCGCCACTACTAAGCATAGCAATCTCTGCACTGTTTAACGAGCCGGTAGGATAATACGACGTGAAGAGCCAATTTACAGTGTCCGAAGACCTCGTCCGAGTTGGTTTAAATGTCGCACGACGTCGGTCACGCGTCACTCAGGCGATTAGGACGAGGAGGTCTTAGCGTAATATCGCGATCGATTTCGATTGCTGTGCTTTAAGGCGGTACCCAATTGTATCGTTTGAGGTTGAAGGACGTCGTTGCTAAAGCCCGCATCCACTTGCGAAGTCTGTTCAGCCCGGGGTCCTTGAAACTCGCCCAGAGAGCGCCAAGAAGTCCTTACCACTTGAGTAATAAATCAGCCCGAAATATACGTGTGTCTTTGTGTGCTTATGTAGGCGTGGGTGTGCGTACTGCTTGCGTGCGTGCGTGCGTGCGTGCGTGCTCATGTGCACGCGTGCGGGCTTCAAGTGCGTTCGAGCGACGAGAACCGAAAGCGTGGGAGACTGTGTTTATTACTTAAACTGCGGCCGCATCGCTATTGGACTCAATCTCACACGCATTGGAGTCAATCGGTGGCCTGTCTTCAATGGCGCTTGCGGCCTCTTCCGTTGTAAGTCAAAGCCGTCCCTTCGGCCGTCAGGAGATGATGGCTGTCAGGCCGAGTCAGGAGATGATGATCCTACCCACCAGTTTCATCACGGCCTGCGGAAAACCAGCATGCGGCAGCATGCTGCCATTTGACGCCAGTCTTGCTTCGCTGCCGAAGTAATAGGATTGATCTGAGCCGCGTTCACTGGCATGAACGATACCAGTGAACGCGAACGACGGCTCAACTCTCATGCAATGCCTCGGAGCTCTTGTTGCCCTTTAGATGTTCATTATTTTAGGCCTTCAAGATGCTGTTCGTGAGTGATTCAAATCAGCCACCGTTTGACCATTTGTTGCACAGCCAGAATATGATCCAGATCCTAGCAAAATATCGCCCTTCCTCCCTTCATGTTCATGATTCCCATCATCTTCATTTTCATCTTCACCTTCCCTTACCCCTCATCTTGATGATTCACTGAAACATTGCTACTAAGAAGATTGCAGACTCCGTTAGAAAGATGAATTTTCAAATAGTTTATGGGCAAGATTCAGATGAAGGTTCTGAACAAGCGGAAATTCCTCTCCCCTGCCGGCACTGGCAGCGTCCTAACCAGCAAGCCGACGTTGATGCCATTGATACTGAGTAGTATCAATGGCATCGATCAGCATCAATCAGCATCAATCAGCATCAATCAGCATCAATCGAGTGTCAAGCCCTGCTTGATGCCCGAGTTTCGCTTTGAAATGCAGCGACCTAATTGTGAACAAGAGTACGCATTGTACGCCATTCTTGAATGGTCTCGGCTAGAAACCGATGCAATAATAATGGCTGAGGCTGCACGAAAGAGTTTCTTCTGCACACCGTAGCTCACACTGGACACCTGCAGCCGTTTCTGTGGCAGTAACATTGACTACTCAAGACAGCAATTACGGATTTCGTTTGTATCCAAACATCGGCTCTGTTCTATGTACACTGCTGAGCATCTGCAGATCCGAAGTAGATGTCAAATGGACTGCTTGACGGTATGAATGAGGATGCGTTGCATCCCCCCCGTACGAGCGCTCTTTGTTTTCGCCGTGCTCAATCGCCTCGTCATTCCGTCGCGAGCATCGAGGCAACCGCTATGATTCACTCGCCTTGCTTCGCAGCTCAGGCCGGTCCTTGTCACCTTGTCGCCTGTCCTTGTCACGCGTTGGCGCGCGCTTTATTTCCGTCCTGAGGAGTCAATGACGGAGCCACAATGGTGCATCGGAAGCCGCATGCAAACAGCTCATTCGCCGGAGACAGTCGCAAACCCAATCTGCCATGGATAAAACATGTTTTCTCTACGTATGACGCCACACACTACTGAGCGTGTAGTCGAGCAGCTATCGAGAATCGTATCATGCAGGCGAGGCCCAATCACGCGGAACTTCAGGCAGCATTCGAGGTAAACTAAAAATTGGTTTCAAAGTAGCTGCTTTGCTGACAAAGTGCAGCGTTATTATACAGCTGCTGTCATCTTAAGGTCATGAAATTCATGTTATCTATCCAGCACCATTAGTGTTCGGCTCTTACTCGTCAGCACCCTGCAAATGCTAAATACGCTCGATGTCAGCGGGTTTACAATTTAAAAGCAGCTAGTGTAGAGGAAGTCCTGAAGAAGCTCGCGACAAGACAGTTGATTTTCAGAAAAAGACTCGTCATTGCAGCACGAGCTTGCAGAACTCTCGTAGTAGTCCACGAGAGCGTGGCGGACACCATGCTCTGATTTAGTTGTGGCTTTGGCTACCGCCTTGCATCAAACATTAAACTTGCGAGATTAAGTTAGAGCACTTTTTCTCGGTTATTACTGCAATTTAAATGCGGCCAGGTAATTGCATCATCTCGCATCGATTGATTCAGGTAGAGTTGTCCAAGGAAAGGCTGGTCATGACTAATGCTCAATTCTCCAGAAATCATGGGTGAATGTGGGTGTGCGTGCATATAAACGAACGGAGTGGATGCATTTTTAACACACACTGCGCCTCGGCACAAGAGAATATTCTAGTGCTGTGAACTCAGTGGAATTCGGTAAGTGCAAGCGGGGAACGCTGCAATTGACGTTATTCAGCGTTCGCAAATCGCACGCCATTCCTGTAAAAGCTGGAGCTTCACAAGGGTCGACGTCAATAATAGAATGCTATCGTGCGAGATGTATTGTTGTTAAGTCTCTCTCTCTCTCTCTCTTCACGAGTTTAAAAGTATTAAGGTTCAGGTTGTATTGTGCTAGAATGAAGTGAACAGTTAAAAAACAAATGCTTTTCATAGCTACTCATGAACTACCACTTCGTAAAAACTATAAAGCTTTTGTACTTTGACAAAGTGGCTACTTATTTATTTGGGACTAAAATCTACGCACGTGGTGCGTTGTATAAAAAGCGTTTGTACTGGGCAGCTTATCATTTCAATTCTTCAGAGTCTTTCGAAAAATCAAGAAATCGCTAGCTCCAGATTTGGCTGCTACTTAGCTGCACAGGATTTATTTTTCTTGCAATAGTTGCCCGGTAACTGCTTTGACTGTCCACTCTTCCCTCTTAACGTCCTTGGCCTGGTCACTGCTTCCTATTCGCTGTTTCTGGCAAGATTACAACGGCACACGACAACGCCAAATGAAGCACTAATCGCTGAGTCAGTGCAGTCTCATTACAAGCATCGACACTTGTTAGTTGTTCGAAAGTTGATGTTCGCGCTTCAGGCGCGACAGAAGGGCACATTTGATTGGTGAAGGAGTTGACATTGGTACGTATGCGTTTATTTACAGTACTATGTAAAGCTAACACTTCTATCAGACGGTCAGCTCCACCTGGGTGTGCCAAACTTTGCACTGGGATTTGAGCGATCCACTTTGAAGGAAACGCCTAGACACCTGGTTTTATCATTTTTTAATTTTCTTACCGCCTGCGAGTTAAAAGAGAGGGTTAAAGAGAGGCTCTACTCTGATCTGGTTTCCTCCCTAAATGGTGGCCAGCTCTGCTGCACCGCGCCAAATACAATTACTGTATTGAATATCGTCGCCTAAGCCTGAATATATCTGCAGTTCTGCAAGCAGTCCCCAGTCCTGCACCAGCTTCAAAACTCGTAGCCCTTAATTGCCAGACAATGAATGATAACGTAAGACGCCAAAAATAGGCGCATCAGAATCTCAAGCCAACTTTCCACCAAGATTTTTCAAATTTTAAGAACATTGAAATTACCTTCCGCTAGCCGGAATAGAGTTCAATTGATAGAAACAGACTGAGGAAGTGAGAGAAGACGGGGCAAAGTTTGAAGAGATGTACTGTTATCTCGCTGTCGCGTCATGATTACCGTTCCGCTATTTAATTTTGGTCCTTGGTTTTACTTCCAATGACTTGACGTCATGGTTTCTTTTGCCCCATTTGATTTGTTATCTTGAAATTGAGTGGGTGTGGCTAATTTATGGTATTCGGTGCTTATGAATCAACCGCGTTTATTGCCTCGTTATTCCAACTATAGCCAGTTTTTTCGTGCTGACCCGCAGCGGAGTCTGTGTGAATAAACGTCTCTTTGAACTCTCTTCGGTGTTCGGCGTTATGTCGCGGTCCCGTGGTTTGCAGACTAACAAAATACAAGGAAGGCAGATGCGAGGCGAAAGAGAATAAAAAGAATGAGAGCACGACGAGCGAGTGAAAAGAGAGAGTGTGAGCCATAATAACAGTCAATATCAACAGAGACATAGATAGACGATAGCTCACTGCCTGTAGACTCGCTTCGCTGAGTCATATAAGAAGTTGTCCTAGTATACTCTCCGAAGACCACGGGGCGGTATCTTGCTGTATGGCGGAAGTCCGACATTTTGCCGCCGGACGGTTGGACTAAGTTCTCGCTGTAACTAGTATATATATATATATATATATATATATATATATATATATATATAGAGAGAGAGAGAGAGAGAGAGAGAGAGAGAGAGAGAGAGAGAGAGATACTTAGATAGTTGTGGAGAGAAAGGGAGAGAGAGAAATAGCTCGAGAGAAAATTGACTGCCTGCAAGGATCGTAGAAGCTTCGAGTCACGATGAAATGAAGCTAACTGAGCACGTGGCACACACTCGCTGCCGTGACAGAAACCACTTGATGCCCAACGAACCTTTTCCATCGAAAAGCAGGAAAAGTATTTATTTTGACGATAATGGGATGATAGCCATGTTTTGGGCCCTAGGCCAAGCACTGCAGCGTCAAGTGCCCTGCACTACGATTCGCTCGGTTTTTAGATCATGGACAGATTTTTCAAGCTATTGCTGCTCGTCGCATTCGTGTCATCGTTTTTCCTCGCCGCCTATTCTGAAGAGCTCGAGCTGAACGACGACGAAGCTGCACGCCAGGTGAGACGAGGCAAGCTCGTCTACCCTGGTGACTGCAAGTCGCAAAAGCTGATCAACGCAGCAAAAACTGCGAAACTGGTAGTTACCCCAGGAGGAAATCACTTCACGGTAAAGACCCAAGATGGCACATTTGTAACCCAGATCCCACACACTGTTAAGCCAAACCAAACATGCAACCAAATTATCAAGGACCTCAATAAATACATCAAAGATTAAGCTTGTTTGTAAGCAAAGGCTAACATAAGGATAACATTCTCTGTATAAGACTAGGCTACGTACCTTTTGGCGATGCAATTTTTTAAGAAAATCTGCTGAGGCAAATTTGGTCATTGGCAAACTCATTATTACTTGCAGCTCTCAGATTCAAATAAACAAGCTTAAAAAAGTCGTGTGCTTTTTCAAATCATCATTTCCTTTTCACACAAGCGGCGAAACTAACCGACAAGAATTATCTCACAATTTGGTTACTGAGCACTAGTGAGTAAGCAGTGAAAGCTGTCTGTGTAGCTCATTTAAATACGCACAAACTCGCACGTGCATCTAGTAGAAATCGGCAGAGCCAAGTATACGTATTTCTGGTTTTTCGGATGACAGCGGGTGATTTTCGGCGGCATGCTCGCAAGCCGCGTAAAGTGGTGACTTTCCAGCCGATGTCCACGGGGTTCATCTAGCGAAACCGTAAAGCGACATAAAGCACGATACGCGAGCACGGCTCAGTTGTTTTTTAAAAGGAATCAGCATGAGAAGAAACGCATATACTAGATCTGAGGCGCTGAGACGGAAATACAGAGGGCGATCGAAAGGGAAGATTGATGATCGCACTAGATGTGCGCGCACTAAGCTCATCGCGAATACTGATCGCTGCAAGCTTTTTTCACACACAGCACTTCTCACACAAGCAAGGTGCCAGACTTATAGAAAGTTGACTGTGGTTCATTCTAAATGTTTTTTGGAATCTACAAAGAGCGTTAGGCGGGTAGGGGGTTTACAGTGACGCAGTGTTAGCCACTGAAGCTCTAAGTGTGCTCATGCGTAAGCAGGTCATGGCTCATTAGCCACTAAGGCTCTTTTACCTCTGCATAAATGAGACTGTTATATAACATCTTGAGTTGATCACACCTTATATTTTTAGGTAACAGCCGCGAGCAGCAGGCACTAACTAAGCAGACGCATGCACACGAAAGAAGAATCACAAAGATCCACCGAATGCAGTAATTAACAGGTGCAACTGAAGCTTCTATTTAAATGTCGGCACGTCGGAGGACTTTGTGACTCGCATCGTAGCTCCAGGCTTAGAAATCAATTGCCGATTCATTCTGCCGTTAATTTGCATACAAACCTGTACGCTGTAACTCAAAAAGCGCATTTAATTTATTTCTAGCATCTGCTATAATCTAGTCGATATGGCATTCAGGAGTCTCACTAGGAAATCCGCGAGGTAAGAAGGCGAGGCAGCACTCGATGTCAATTCAGCTGTCGTCCGCGATGCGCCAGGCGAATGTCGGTGCACCGGCGGCCATCGCTTAGGATCAGAAAGGGTATTTTTTTCATCGGCCTGGCGCCGACTTCGAAGCTGTGACCGACTAAAAGTGCAATTACAGCGTGACATGCTTATCACTATACTAAACTGCTACTGTAGGAAAGCTGTAGGAGATAAGATCTTATTATCGCTCAATCAGCGAACCAAACAGGTAATTGGCTACACAGCTGGCAATCGCGGATGTATGTCTCCTCCGCCGAGCGTTCGGCTCGAAAATATTTTGAACGGTCTCACACGGAAGCGCAGCTTAATTGCTCCAGTGCCTGCTCTGATTCCTGCACTTATTCACTGCTTATCTTTGAAGCAATAAATCTGTACCAGAAACTGTAAATGTAAACCAAATGAATGCACACACCAAAGATTTATCTGAGATACAGTCTAAGGTCTAGAGCTGCCAAATAGCCCGGCTGTGTCTTGTCGAAAAGTCGCTCCCACTTGGCACTGCACTACAATCCTAAGCGTTCGCAAAGCACCCAGAGAGAACTTCGTCTTTATTCGGGCACCTCGCATTTAGCTGCAAGGTGCTTGCACAGTATAAAGCACTCAAAAACAAACGCGAATCGTGCTTAGGCTAATTAGGCTCGCCGGACAAAATTAAGGAAGGAGGATATGGAAATCAATTTAATGCTTGAAATGGAGGTAGTGAAGCTTATCGATACCTGGTGTTATATGGCAAGTACGCAGCTGATAAGAGGCCGGACGAGCTGCTGAATGTTGCACCAGTCGAAAAGGAGCTGGCTGGGAGTCCTAAATAAAGAAAATTGGCAGTAACTTGGATGCGGCGCCGTAAACGCGCGAACTAGTTTGGCTGTCGTCCTCTAATCTAAGCAGGCCTAGATTCTGATGATGATCCTCTGCTGAAAGTAGGCTGACTTGACGGCGGAGGAATTTAGCAGAAACCTAAAGTCTAGCTGGTTGCATGCGTAGCGTAGAAATTACGAAACGCTTTATCACGACATCGGCAAGAGTGAACGGAAGAAAAGAACCGGACTGAAAGAAGACTAGTTCACTGGGGTGAAGGGCAGCGGAACCGATGCGTCTCACGTCGAGCGATGAAAAGTTCCTCGTAGCAACTCTATTTTAAGACGGATATACCGGGCCGGTAGGGGAGTACGACCTAAAGAGCCAATTTACAGTGTCCGAAGACCTCGTCCGAGTTGGTTTAAATTTCGCACGACGTCGGTCACGCGTCGCTAAGGCGATTAGGATGAGAAGTCTTAGCGTAATATTCCGATCGATTTCGATCGCTGTGCTTTAAGGCGGTAGCCATTCTTATCGTTGGGGGTTGGCGGGCGTCGTGGCTAAAGCCCGCGCCCACTTGCGAGGTCTGTTGAGCGCGGGCTCCTTGAAACTCGCCCAGAGTGCCCCAAGCAGTCCTTTGTACTTAACCAGCATGCAATACAAGAGTGTCAGTGGGTGCTTGTGTCTGTGTGGGTGTGGGTGTGTGCGGGCGTGCGTGGGTGCTCGTGTGCGCACGTATCGGCGTGCGTTTTTGAGAGTGGGGGAACGAAAGTGTAGGCGACTGTGCGCATGACCAAAACTGCAGCCGCAACGGTAATGGAGTTAATCGGCGGCCGGGCGTCAGTTGCATCTGCGGCCTCTTCTGTAGCACACCGCAGCCATCCTTTCGGCCGTCCCCGTAACCACGGCGCCAACAGGAAGCCACAACGATGAAGCAGATGACGCCTCCGATGTCGGTTGCGTGTCCAACGTCGGTTAAAGCGAAACTATCTGGCTCGCGTTGAACGCCGCTGCAGCGTGCACGACGTCGCTAACAGCTTCGGGCGGCGGCGGCGGCAGCAGCAGCGGCGGCAGCGCGGTTCAGACCCCTCGTGCTCGTACTCCGCTGGCCGCCAGCAGACGAGAGTCGTTCTCTTGCATTGCGTGGGCATGAAAACGCTTTATGCGCGGTTCGCGTCTACTTTGCAGTACGCCGCGCTCAGAGATTCAGTCGAATCAGTGTTGCTTTTTCATTTCCGCAACTATTTCTGGGTGCTAAATGTGAAGCTGGGCACAACGAGCCACGTGAGTCGCCGAGCTGGCTGCGGCCGCGGTATTCATGCACTGCCGGCGGCCAAGAAATCGGCCGCTGCTCGTGTCACGATCGCGAGACGACGCGACCGTTGCGCTGCCGCATACGTGTCAGCAAATATGATAACTGCTAAGATAATGAGAAAAAAGATGGATGTTTTGGCTGCGCGGGAGACGATGTCTGCTCTCGTTTGGTAGCAGCTTCGTGCTGAGGCGGCAGAATATGTTTCTTCCGACAAAGCTCGATTCGACACTTGCAAAAAGCAGACCGCTCGATTGAAACGAAGGATCGATTGAAACCTTGTCGTGTCGTGTCGGCCTAATTAGGTTCGTGGAGGTATTATTTGTGCTTCCGTGATTTTGATATTGAACAACCAGTTATTTCATAAATTATTATTAGGCCGAATACTGTTGCCCGTAGTTGTAAAATATCCTTTTGGTGCTATCGAGCACCAAGTATTTCTCGAGAGCCTCTTATCTCACCAGAGCGCCACTAGGCCACCCAGCACTACAATAATTCCGGTCTCATCTCAGTGGGAGCCTCCGGAGCGTTGACGTGAAGCGACAAAAATCAGTCGAGTAAATCTCTGAATTATGGTGTACCTCAGGGCATTTTACTTGGTCCGGATCGATTCCCGGGTTATACCCCCTCTTGCCAATTTGATTGCCATACACAAACCAGGCATTCACTTGTGTGAGTAGATGACACTGAGTTTCGCATTTGCCTTTCGTTTCTCGCAGCCCTCAAGCACGTCTATTTCTCTCAACTTCCTTGCTGCATAAATGGATGACTGATTGATGATCGCTCATGGATGGCAACAAACTTTGTTAAATTGTGCGACGATAAAAAAAGCTTACAAAAAAAAGCTATGGACAAACCGAGAGTCGTTCAGAATATTGAAAACCTAAGCTCAAAATTGACTCTGTGCCCAAATTTCCCGTTGAATATGTAGGCAAACTGTGTGTCCTGTCCAAAAGTCAACTTTCAGTAGACGATCACATCGCCACTGAAGAAGTAAAAAAGGCTCCGAATTAGCTTAAACTTTGGACTATGGAATTCCAAAACCCAACATACGGCGAAGGTTGTATATGCAAGTGTACATAAGCACGGTACAGGCTTTAACTTTTATGCTTATGAAGCTCTGCTGTACCTATGCTTCGATCGCTCCCAGCCTCCAATCGCAACAAACTCTCTCAACTCCCTAGCTATGTCAGCAAGCCTGCCAAATATGATCCGGTCTGTGCTCTGGCGGATTGCAGCAGCACCAAGCCGCCGTAGCAGTATGTGTATGCATGTGCAAATGGGTGTAAGTATGTGAGGCACATGCTGTTGGCATAAAGTCGGTCAGCCGGATCCACAGGTTCCTCTCTCAATCTCTCTCACTCTATCCCTCTCTCTCCTCCTTTGTCTGCCTCACTTTCTCTCTCTCTCTCTCTCTCTCTCTCTCTCTCTCTCTCTCTCTCTCCTCTCTCTCCCCTCTCTCTCTCTCTCTCTCTCTCTCTCTCTCTCTCTCTCTTCTCTCTCTCCACCTCTCTCTCTCTCTTCTCTTTCTCTCCTTCTCTCTCCCTCTCCCTCTCTCTCTCTCTCTCTCTCTCTCTCTCTCTCTCTCTCTCTCTCTCTCTCTCTCTCTCTCTCTCTCTCTCTTCTCTCTCTCTCTCTCCTTCTCTATCCCTCCCTCTCTCTCCCTCCCTCTCTCTCCCTCCCTCTCTCTCTCTCCATCTCCCTCTCTCACTCTCTCTCTCTCTCTCTCTCTCTCTCTCTCTCTCTATCTCTCTCTATATCTCTCTCTCTATCTCTCTCTCTCTCTATCTCTCTATCTCTATCTATATTTTGTAGATTATCGATTAACGTGGTACTTTCGTCGCGAAACTTCAGCCCCGAGCTCTTTGCGCGATGGCTCGTTGTTCAATGCTCAGGCAGTCGCGTGCCGTCGGCAAACGCTCGTCGTCGCGCCTCGCGACGACCGCACACATTCAGCCGCCGAACGAGACGGGTCGAAGCGATTGAAAAGAAGAGCTTACTCTGGCCGAGATGACGACGCTTCCGGCGATCGGCGACGAAAGCGGACGCCAAACGGCGGCGAATGCGTCGCTTCGTTTTGCACGCCGACCTTGACCTTGACCTTCGTTTTGCACGCCGAACTTGCATAGCAGTGCGAGATCCCAGCTACCGCGACAGCGTCGTTGGGTGAGGCTCCGTCGTGACACGCGGCACTCTACTGCTGTCGTACTTGGCGGACCTTCTGAGCGTCTATCGCGCGATTACACGGCTGCGTCCGATAGCGTGGGCGCTGTACTGGGATTTCAATTATCCTAAGCTAAGGATCCAGCGTGGGTGATATTTGAAAAGAAGCTACAAACCCATTCGATACTGGCTGGAGCCGTGTGAGTTGTACTCATCGCGCTCAAGGGGGCACGCCCACGAAAGCCCACGCGCTCAAAGGAATGCCGCACTGGAAGTCGTTGCGAGCGGATCTTGGCACTCACACAATCCTACAAAGTTCTCGTCGCGGAGCGAACGGTTCGCCTGAGCCAACGCACACAGTCGCCCACTGCCGCCTGCCATGAGAACTTTTGCACCGTTTTATCTTTCTTATAAGCCACGTTAACCTTGGTATTGTTTCTCCTGGCTTTGGACTGACGCTCGACCGCATGTAGAGCAGAGCGTTAAGGGGTACGTCGTGAAGGCGCTTCGTCGGAGATTCCTGGCTCGAATCAACTTAACCGAGCTGACATCGGCGACGGGCAATGATAAGGGAGGCCGACCCGGCCGGTTACGACCTTTCCAAGGCAACGGCTGACCCCATATTCGGACCTAAGTGTGACCCGCGGTGGCTCTTAAATAAAAAAAAGTCCAAGCTGGTTTAACAGCCTCTTTTTGTATAGCAACAGAAGAGCCTTTACGGCTGTCACGACCGCTTGCAGTGGCGATAAAGGATCGCCCACCGCAGGAATCGAACCCATGACCTCGGGACCGAGGTCGTGAAAAGCAACCGCCTTACCTAGCGTGCCATCACGGCTCACTACCCAGAGCTGAGTATAGTCTACGTTACTTTCGTCCCGCCACTACTATGCGTAGCAGCCTCTGCACTCTTTAACGGGCCGGAAAGGTAGTACGACGTGAAGAGCCAATTTACAGTGTCCGAGGACCTCGTCCGAGTTGGTTTAAATGTCGCACGACGTCGGTCACGCGTCGCTAAGGCGATTAGGGCGAGGAGGTATTAGCGTAACATCGCGATCAATTTCGATCGCTGTGCTTTAAGGCGGTAGCCATTCGTATCGTTTGAGGTTGAAGGACGTCGTTGCTAAAGCCCGCGTCCACTTGCGAGATCTGTTTAGCCTGGGGTCCATTAAACTTGCCCACAGTGTGCCAAACAGTCCTTTGTACTTGAGCAAAAAATCAGCCTGCAATAAATGTGTGTCTTTGTATGCTTGTGCGTGGGTGCGTGGGTGTGTGTACCTGCATGCGGGAATGCGTGGGTGCTCGTGTGCGCATGTGCAGGCTTCGAGCGAGTTCGAGCAACGAGGAACGAAAGCGTGGAGAAATTCAGCCGTCCTCGTAATCACGGCGCCAGCAGGAAGCCACAACGACGAAGCAGATGACGCCTCCGACATCGGTAGCGTGTCCAACGTTGGTTAAACGAAACTATCCGGCTCGCGTTGAGCGCCGCTGCAGCGTGCACGACAAACGCTAACAGCTTCGGGCGGGAGCAGCAGCGGCGGCGGCGGCGCGATGCAGAGCCCTCGTGCTCGTAATCCGCTGGCCGCCAGCAGACGAGAGTCGTTCTCTTGCATCATGTGGGCGTGAAAACGCGCTATACGTTGTTCGCGTCTACTTTGCAGTACGCAGCACTCAGAAATTCAGTCGATTCGGTGTTGCTTTTTCATTTTCGCAGCTATTTCTGGGTGCTAAATATGAAGTTCAGCACAACGCGCGCGTGAGTCGCCGAGCTGGCGGCGGCCATCCATGCACTGCCGGCGGCCAAGAAATCTCCCGCTGCTCGTGCCACGATCGTGAGACGACGCGACCGTCGCGCTGCCGCATACGTGTCAGCAAATAAAATAACTGCTAAGATAATGAGAAACTAATATGGATGTCCTGGATTGCGCGGGAGGAGGTGTTTGCTCTCATTTGGCAGCAGCTTCGTGCTGAGGCGGCAGAATATGTTTCTTCCGACAAAGCTCAATTCGACCCTTGCAAAATGCAAACAGGGCGATTGAAACGAAGGAACGATTGAAACCTCGTCATGCCGTGTCGGCCTAATTAGGATTGTGGAGGTATTATTTGTGGTTCCGTAATTTAAATAATGAATAAACGAGGTGCATGCTGCCACTAACCACATTTGGATGCTGACCCTGTGCATGTCACCCCTAACCATGTTATTCATTTTGTTTGTTTTTCAAGCATGATTTCACTTACCATTCAATTGCATTTCCCTTTGCAGCAAATGTAAAGCGCCTAGAAAGAGATTAAGTTCTCTGAGGGCGCTTTATCAAGTACATTATTATTGTTATATTACTTCATTAATTATTATTATTATGAATTCTGTTGTCTGTAGTTGTACATCATCCTTTGGGTGCTATCGAGCATCAAGTCTTTCTCGAGCTCGTGTTATCTCACCTGAGCGTCACTAGTGCAGTAATGCAATACTTCAGGTCCCATCTCAGTGGGAGCCTACGGAGCTTAGACGTGAACCGACAAAAATCAATCGTGTATATCTAAATCTCTGAATTACGGTGTACCTCAAGCCATTTTACTTGGTCTAGTTCAATTCACGGCTAATACCCCTCTTGCCGACTTGATTGCCTGGCACAGACCAGACATTCACTTGTGTGCTGATGACATTGAGTTGCACATTTGCATTTCATTTCTCGCAGCCCTCCAGCACGTCAATTTCTCTCAACTTCCTTGCTGCATGAATTGATAACAGATTGATGATCGCTCCTAGTTGGCAGCAATTTTTTTTTAATTAGACGACGATGAAACCAGCTTACTAGCTAAGGACAAATCAAGTGTCGTTCAGAAATTTGGAAACTACGCTCAACATAGACTCTGCACCCAAATGTTTAGTTGATTATGCAGACAAACTAGGTGTCCTGTCCTAAAGTGACCTTTCAGTAGACGTTCTCATCGCCAATGCAGAAGTGAAAAAGGCTTCGAATCAGCTTAAACTCCGGACTATCAAATTCCAAAACACTACATACGGGCAAAGCTTGTAGATGCAAGTGGTTATAAGCACAGTATAGGCTTTAACTTCAATGTCGATGATGCCCAGCTGTACCTATGCTTTTATCGCTCCCAGCCTCCGATCACATCGAACTCTCTCAACTCCTAGCTTTGTCAGCAAGCCGGCCAAATATGATCAAGACTGTGCTCTGGTGCACAGCAACAGCACCGAGCAGCAGTAGCAGTACGTGTATGCATGTGCAAGTATGCGTAAGTATGGGAGGCACATGCTGTTGGCATCAAATAGGTTAGCAGGATCCGGTGGCACGTTCCTCTCTCAGTTCACACGTTCCGTCTCTCTCTCTCCCCCTCTATCTGTCTCTCTTCCTTTCTGATTATCTCTCTCTCTCTCTCTCTCTCTCTCTCTCTCTCTCTCTCTCTCTCTCTCTCTCTTTCTCTCTTTCTCTCTCTCCCTGTCTCAGTCGGCAGGTCGGCCACGGCATATTGGCTGCACCGTGCTGGTTTGGCCCAGTGTTGCGTGGCATACGTAAAGCACTGGCGTGACCATGCACGAAATCTTTGCGCCAACAAAAAAAGTTCGGGAAGAAGTACTATCGACAAAACGCCCACGGGCCAGTGTTCATTGAATAGTTAATCAGCATCCGCTAGTGTTCTACGAGTCACGTGGTGCCTGTTTATGCTATTGCGCTCTACGATATTGAATAGCATCACAACTAGGCCTGAGGTCGTTCGACGAATTGTAACGTGACAGTGCCAAACCCACGCTCGGGCACCTGCATATTGACCTGCAGGGCAGGCCAAGCTGATCAAGCCAAAGCCCGCTTATCAATGACGTATCTCTTTCAAAGTTAACTTCTTATAGCGAACCACGATTGCAAAAAAAACTTCGGAACTACAGCTTGGTGAGCCTGCCGCGAAACGCCTGACGCCGAAAGCTGCAATCCATCTCTGATTAGCCGTTTCACACTGGCACAGAGGCGCCGACAGCTGCCGCCGTGCAGTCACTCCTCCCGATGCACTGAGCTGATTTTGGGCAGTGGGCGGCCGACCGGAGGTCATGGATAAGGGGCCTTCAGGCCGCCTCTGGAGATGATGATACTACCCGCCTGTTTCATCACGGCCCGCTAAGCGCCAGCATGTGGCAGCATGCTGCCATTTTATGCCAGTCTTGCTGCCCTGCCGAAGTAATAGGACTGATGTGGGCCGCGTTCGCTGGCATTAACAATGCTTTACTAGCCTAATGATGGCTCAACTCTCATACAATGCCACGGAGCTGTTAGTGCGCTTTAGATGTTCATTATTTTAGGCCTTCGAGATGCTGTTCCCGAGTGATTCCAATCAGCCACCGTTCGACCGATTGTTGCACAGCCAGAATATGATCCAGATCCTAGAAAAATATCCATTTTCTTCCCGTCCATGATTCCCTTTATCTTTCTTTTCATCTTTATCTTCATCTTCATCTTCTCTTTCCCCTCATCTTGTTGATTGACTACAAGATTGTTGCTAAAAAGATTGCAGACTTCGCAAGAAAGATGAATTTTCAAATAGTTTATGGGCAATATTCAAATGAGGGTTCCGAATAAGAGGAAATTCATCACCCCTTTGACACTGGCAACATCTTAACCAGCAAGCCGACGTTGATGCCATCGATACGGAGCACGAAGCTCGAGCGTCAAGCCCTGCTTGATGCCCGAGCTTCGCTTTGAAATGCTGCGACCTAATTAACAGCAGGCACTGTACGCGATCCCTGAATCGTCTCGGCTAGAAACCGATGTGATAATAGTGGCTGAGGCTGCGTGAAAGAGTTTCTTCTGCACACCATAGCTCTCGCTGGACAGCTGCGACCGTTCCTGTGGCAGTAACATTGACTACTCGAGACTGCGATTACGTATTTTGTTTGTATCCAAACATCGGTGCAGTTCTTTGTACACTACAGCCGGTGCTGAGCGTCTGCAGATCCCCAGTAGATATCGATAGGACTGCTCGACTCTATGAATGAGGATACGTTGCATCCCGCCGTACGAGCGCTCTTTGTTTTCGCCGTGCTCAATCGCCTCGTCATTTCATCAAGAGGATCGAGGCAGCCGCTATGACTCGCTCGCCTTGCTTCGCCGCTCAGGCCGGTCCTTGTCACCTTGTCGCCTGTCCTTGTCACGCGTTGGCGCGCGCTGTATTTCCGTCCTGGCGAGTCAAGGACGAAGCCACAACGGTGCATCGGAAGCAGCATGCAAACAGCTCGTTCGCCGGAGACAGTCGCCAACCCAATATGCCATGGCTAAAACATGTTTCCTCTTCGTACGATGCCACACACTACTGAGCGTGTAGTCGAGCAGCTATCGAGAATCGTATTATGCAGGCGAGGCCCAATCATGCGGAACGTCAGGTAGCATTCGAGGTCAACGCAAAATTGGTTTTAAAGTTGCTGCTTTGCTGACAATGGTAGCGTTATCATACAGCTGCTGTCATCGTAAGGTCTTGAAATTCATATTACCTATCCTGAAACCATTAGGGTTTAGCTCTTACTCGTCAGCACCCTGTAAATGCTAAATACGCTCAACGTTTGCTGGTTTACAATTTTGGAGCAGCTAGTGTAGAGGACGTTCCGAAGAAGCTCGCAATAAGACAGTTGATTTTCAGAAAAAAGACACGTTACTACAACACGAGCTTGCGGAACGGTCGTAGTAGTCTTCGAGAGCTTGGTGGACACGATGTTCTGATTTAGTTGTGGCTTTGGATACTGCCTTGCATCAACTACAAACTTCCAACTTTAGGTTGGAAAACTTTTTCTTGGTTGTTACTAAGATATAAATGCGGCCAGGTGATTTCATCATATAGAAATTCAGGTACAGTTAACACAGGAAAGGCTAGGCTTGATTAAGACGCAATTCTACAGAAAGGGTGGGTGAGTGTGGGTGTGCGTGTGTATAAATGAGCAGGGTGAATGCATTTGAAACACACACTGCGCTTCGACACAATAGCATATTCTAGTGCTGCGAAATCAAGGGAATTCGGTAAGTGCAAGCGGGGAACGCTGCAATTGACGTTATTCAGCGTTCGCAAATCGCTCGCCATTCCTGTAAAAGCTAGAGCTTCACAAGGGTCGGTCGGCGTCAATGTTAAAATGCTCGTCCTGTAGGATATATCGCTGTTAAGTCTCTCTCTCTCTCTCTCTCTCTCTCTCTCTCTCTCTCTCTCTCTCTCTCTCTCTCTCTCTCTCTCTCTTCGCGGGTTTAAAAGTATTAAGGTTCAGGTTTTATTGGGCTAGAATGAAGTGAAAAGTTCGGAAACTCATGTTCCTCAGTGCAGCTTATAAACTACTGCTTTGTTAGTTATCAAGTTTTGGTCCTTGTATGAAGTGGCTACTAAGGAGAAAAATCGACGCACGTAGTGCATGTAATAAAAGCATTTGTACTGTGCAGCTTGCAATTTCACTTTTTGAGAGTCAGAAAATGAAGAAATCTGTATCTCCAGTTATGGCTGCTACTTAGCTGCACACGATAATTTTTCTTGCTATTGTTGCCCGGTAACTGCTTTGACTGTCTGCTCTTGACATCCTTCTCCTGTGTATTATTCGCTGTTTCTTGCAAGATCACAAACTGCACACGACAACAGCAAATGAAGCGTTAATCGCTGAGTCAACGCAGTCTCATAATAACCATCGACATTTGTTAGTAGCTCGAAAGTTGACGTTTTCGCTTAAGGCGCGACAGAAGAGCACATTTGATTAGTGAAGGAGTTGACATTGGTACACATGCGTTTATTTAGAGTACCATATAAAGCTAACACTGCTGTCTGACGGTCAGCTCCACCTGGGTGTGCCATATTTTGCACCTGGATTTGAGCGATCCGCTTCGCAGCAAACGCCTAGACATCCGGTTTTATTAATTTTTAATTCTTATACCGCCTGTGGATTAAAAGAGAGTTTAAAAGAGAGGCTCTACTCTGATCCGGTTTTCTTCCTTAATGCCGGCCGGCTCGACTGCTCCGGCCAAATACATTTACTCTATTGAATATCGCCGCCTAAGCATGACTGCGGCTGCTATTCCGCAGTCCTGCGTCAGCTTCAAAACTCATACTTTAACTGCCTGGCAATGCATGATAACGTAAGGCGCCAAAATTAGGCGTATCAAAATATCAAGCTAAATATCCACTACGAATTTTTGTATTTTGAGAAACATAAAAATTTTCTTCTTCTAGCCGGAATATAGTTCAATTGATAGAAACAGAGTGAGGAAGTGAGAGAAGACAGGGCAAAAGTTGAGATGTACTAATATCTCGCTGTCGCGTCATGCTTACTGTTCAGCTACTTAATTTTGGTCCACGGTTTTACTTCCAAGGACTTAATGTCATGGTCTGTTTTTGCCCCATTTTTATTTTTATCTCGAGATCAAGGGGTGTGGCTAATTTATGGTATTCGGGGTTTATGATTCAATGGCGTTTATTGCCTTGTTATTCCCATAACGGCCAGTTTTTGCGTGCTGGCCCGCAGCGGCGTCCGTGTGAATAAACGTCTCTTTGAACTCTCCTCGGCGTTCTGCGTGGTAAGGCGTTCGTGTGGTTTGGTGACCATCAAACTAAAGGGAAAGCAGAGGTGAGGCGAAAGAGAATAAAAACGATGAGAGCATGGTGAGAGAGTGAAAAGAGAAAAGATGAGCTATAAAGACAGCCGATATCAACAAAGATATAGATAGGCAATAGCTGCGTGTAGAATCGCTTTGCTGAGTCATAGAAGAAGTAATCATAGCATTCTCGTCAAAGATAACGGAGCGGTTACTTCACATGGTGGAAGTCCAACATTTTTCCGCCTGACGGACTAATTTCTTTCTTTAATTAGTAGAAATAGATACATAGAAACTTAGATAGATGTGGAGAAAACAAATGAGAGAGAGAGAGAGAAATAGCTAGAGAGAAAATTGACTGATTTTAAGAATCTCAGAAGCTTCGAGTCACGATGAAATGAAGCTAACTGAGCTCGTGGCAAGCACTCGGGACCGTGACCGAAAGCCGGCCGAGATCAACAAAGATATAAATAGGCAATTGCCCACTGCCTTAGCACTCGCTTCGCTGAGTCATACAAAAAGTAGTCATAGTATACTCACCGAAGACGACGGAGCTTGCCGCAGGGCGGAAGTCCACCATTTTTCCGCCTGACGGACGGACTAGTTATTTGCTTTAACTAGTAGAGATATATACATAGATACTCGGACTGATGTGGAGAGAGAGAGAGAGAGAGAGAGAGAAAGACAGAGAAAGGTAGCAAGAGAGAAAATTGACTGCCTTCAAGGATCGTAGGAGCTGCGAGTCACGATGATGAAATGAAGCTAACTGAGCACGTGGCACGCACTCGCTGCCGTGACCAAAATCGCTTGATGCCCGACGAACATTTTTCATCAAACAGCACGAAAATCATTTCTGTTGACGACGAAGATCGGATTATAGCCATGCTTAGGGTCCTATGCCAACCATTGCAGCGTCAAGTACCCTGCACTACAAGTCGCTCGCTTCGGTTTTTAGATCATGGACAGATTGATCAAGCTGTTGCTACTCGTCGCATTCGTGTCATCGTTTCTCCTCGTCGCCTATTCTGAAGAGTTCGAGCTGAACGACGACGACGAAGCTGCACGCCAGGTGAGACGTGGCAAGCTCGTCTACCCTGGTGACTGCAAGAGGCAAAAGCTGATCAACGCAGCAACAAGTGCGGGTCTGACAGTTACTGGAAGTAAGCACTTAACGGTAAAGAACAATCAAGGCAAAGTTGTAACCCAGATCCCACACACTGTTAAGCCAACCCAAACATGCAACGAAATTATCAAGGAACTCAACAAATACATCAAAGACTAATATTTATTGTAAGCAAAGTCTGCCATAGGAATAAGAATTTCTTTATAAGAATAAGTTATGTACCTTTTGGCGATGCAATTTTAAGAAAATCTGCTGAGGAAACTTTGGTCATCGGCAAACTAATTACTACATGCAGCTCTCAGATTCAAATAAACAAGCTTCAATAAATTATGTGCTCCTTCTAAAACCTTGTTTTTGTCACGCAAGCTGTGAACCCTCCCGAAAAGAATGATCTGAATATTTTGCTACTGAGCATTACTGAGTAAGCAGTGAGGGCTGTCTGTTGTTGAGTTACTGTGTCTCCGGCAGCAGCAGCGTTAGTGGAGTCTCGCGGAGACACGACGATACGAGCGGGAGAACGTGAGCGGTGAACGATACTCTCGTCTTTCCCCTCCCCCCCCCCCCCCAGCGGGTACATATACGAGCTGGAGGAGGAGGGAGGGGCTGACTTACCGCAGATAAGGGAGCGCCTCTGTGAAGGGAGTGCATCATGACTGCGGCAATGCGAGAGAGCGAGTGCGAGCTCAGTCACGTGACCGACTTGGAGAGGGGAGGGGCTGACTCACCGCAGATAAGGGAGCGCCTCGGCGGTAACGTGGCCACATGCTTACATCAAAGGCTGCACCGAACCATTTGGACGGGGAAGTTGGGTCGTTGGAGTACTACGGCAGTCTGCTCCTGAATAACAATGAATGATCAGGAGTCTTTTGCATCGTAATCTGTAATCCATGTCTGATAGGATAGCCAGTGAGACTTCAAGCTTCCAACGAGTGCTTCCGTACACCGTAGCTGCTGCTGGACGGACACCTGTAACTATTTTTCACCAAGGAACCTAATTTAAAATAAAGGTCTATGAGCCGGGATAAACCTCGGTTGTAATTTATTTTCGGAGATAGTCTATCGTGTTCTTCATTATTCCTGAAATCTCCTCCTCTGCCGTGAGACCAGCACTTTGTGAGAGTTCTACTGCCATCTGCATTCTTCGGCGGATTCTTTGTTCATTACTCACCATTCAATTGCGTTTCCCTTTGCAGCAAATGTGAAGCACCTAGAAAAAGATCGAGTTCTCTTGAGGGCTATTTATCAAGTGCACTATTATTATTATTATTATTATAACTCTGCAAATTTGCATCTCCTTTTGGCATGTAGTAGTTATTCTTGGCACAGGTCTTCTCGAAGTCTTGACAACTAAATTTAAAGAGAGTGGAGGTCACAAGAGGAGTCTTTGACGTTTATCTTTGGATCCTGCAGTCTTTTCTGATTGCGGGCAATCTTTCTTAAGATCTAGTACAAAAATGAAAACTGCCTGAAAGTTAAATATCAAAGCACAATGTAAGAGACTGACACCTTCGCTTCCTATTACAAGTGTTTTACTTGAGTCCTTAGACAGTCGCTACAAAGACCGACAATGCTGTTTAGTCCACCATCGATAGCTTTCACCGCGTCCACCTTTTTACTTCATCTTGTTGTCGGGGTCACTTTTGACAGTGATAGATGAGACTTTCTTCCGTTCTTCTCTCCTCAGTGTTGATCTTAAAAAGAACAAGTAAGGGTGGTCTAGTGTTCCGAAAAAAGTAAAGGCACAGTGTGTAACCTTGACTTGTTATGTAATCGTGTCACAATCAAGCAGTGTTCATCACTGCTTACAGTGATTGCCTTTAAATTTCTGCAGACTATTCTCTGATGGACACATGACAAGTGGCCAGTTGCTTGTATCTTATTGCGCTATCTTAGCATTTCGACCTGCAATCAGATTATTTTTCATTTTTAATTTTTTTTTTAATTTTGTTTTATTAGATTATATATTATTATGTTATTTATCAGATTCGAGCTGTACAATGTGAGACCTTCAGTTGCTGCAGGATTTTGGATTAGATTCGAAGAAAGCTAAGGAAAGACTATTTAAGGATGTCTGTTCTGTGACGGAAAATCAATATCGACATATTTAATTGCCTCAGGCATCTGCTCGCGGTATGCGAAATCGGGAGTTGAGTCATACAGATTTCTACTACGTGTTTCGCATTAGGTCACGGAGTAGCTTGCCTCTGACTGTGGATACAAATATACTAATGAGCTCATCTTTCGTTTGAACAACAGATAAGAGACTGACTTTGGATTTTTCCTTACGTGGTCCCATAGTAATTACATGTGAGGATCGTTACAGAGCTAGAAGACGAAGAAGCCCCAAGGAGCTTCCGATTTGTTATCACCTTGCAGGTAGAGACTCTCTTGGTGACCATGCAGTGCCAGGTTTTGAGTAAACCAAGACGTTAATATAACTGAGATCTGTCTTCAAGACTCGTTGCCATCGTTTTTTCACGATAAAATGTGTGCCTCAACAGCAGCAGTGTCTATTCAACTTTTTTTCTTTTAAGTCTCCGCATAGTTGGTTTCTATGTAGTGAAAGCCTGACGGTGAGAAAGGCTGTAGTCATGGGAAATTAGTTTCTTAGATTGTCACCACTGACTAAAACCATTTTCCAATTGAAGTGACGATCGGGAATGTTGGTATACGTTGGGAAGAGTGAACAACAGAAGCGACATGCCTACTATTTTGATGGAAAGTAGACCAGCCAGGTCCATCTAACTTCATGCTCATTGGCAAGTTGCTTCTTCAACCACGCTGTGCTCATGGCTCGACCACTTTTTCCAGCAAATAAACTTCCGTTGTTCTGAAACACGCTCGATCCTTGCAGTACTATTTCAGTTCCAATTTGCTGCGAATAACGTGTAAAACTGAGGGTTCGGTCAAATTTTAGGTAGCCAGTATCACTCTCGAGGTCACTTACTTGGGAAATTGCAGTAGATTCCGTACCTTCTTCTCTTGTTGTAGCGCTTTTGAGTGAGGAGCTGCAAGATGTGCCGAGTTGAGAAATAGCCGCCTTCCAAGCTTCTCCTGCTCGACGCTCGCTGCTGCCTCTTGCTCGCTACACTCCCGGCGTGCTGCAACCGGCTGCGCTTCTCCGGGGGGGGGGCGGAGGGAGGATGTTAATGCTTTTAGATGAGGCTTTTAGATGAGGAGGATGTTAATGCTTTTAGACGGTAGTTAAACTTGTCGAGCCGCCGCCGGAATGAAGCTTCGGTTCTTTACAAATGGAGGTACCGGCGTCTTTTTTAAATGGCGCCTATACAAGGCGGCGGTGCTCTTTCGGTACGATTGCTCAACTTCCGTAAAAGGGGGCCACAACCGTTTTCACTAGAGGATCTTAGCACCATCTCATCTAGACGCTTCTTCGGCTGTAGTATCTGTCGGTAGTATCAGCAAGGAGTCGCCTAAGAGTGTCCGCGCTCAGCGTTCAGCCACGCCGTTCCTGACCGTTCAAGAATGGGATCGCAATGAGATCGAATGGGCAATAGTCAGTCCCCCAGCCTCGAAGAATAAAGCCTGCGATTAGCCCTGGCACCGAAAACCCGTTGCTTTTTCTTCAAGTAGGATAAAATCTAAAATAAACAATCTCGCCAATAAATTTTTCAAACTTACTATTTTGGCGAGAAACAGTCCGAGTGAGCGGCAAAATATATCCTGTCCTTAACACTGCATGGACCGGATGAGCTCTGGCGTGTGACAGGCTGGCACAGCTAGCTAAGCACAGCTCGATGTAAGTCTGTAAACATGCCTAAATAGTTCAGCCAGCAGTAGTCAAGTATATTGAAACTACTTGCTTGAAATCAAGTTAGTGTTCTCACGCGAAAAAGTGTTTCATAAATATGCACAATCCATTTTGCTTTCGGCCCACTTTTGAACCTTGGAGCCCGTGACATCAGTTCCAAGCTCCTTGCAACGAAAGTTTCATATTTGCTTAGAAAAACGTAATATCAAGCCAATGACCAGAGGTCTTTGGCTCCGAAACTATACCTGTTGTCCAGAGTTATCTACTACTGTACTGCCGGCCAAGGTGGGATCGCTCTGTGAAGTATAGGCAAACTGGATATGAAGCAGATTCAGCGAAAAATTAGTACGTCAGCTCCACGGATAAGCCTGTCAACTAACACCAAAGCAACTATGCCACAACTCGGAATTTCTTAGATAAGATCGCTGCAGTCAAGATGGTCCATATATTTGTGACATTCCGAGTAGAATCATGGGACTCGCTGTTTTTACGTCATCCTGTCTGAGAAAAACAGCTTGCAGTTGGGGCAAAACACCGTTTCTAGGCTTATCTGTCGTGGATTTCGAAAATTCTAAATTACATTGCTGTCCAAAAATCTGAAGCGGTTTCCCGTCACGAAGCATATTTAACCTTAGATTATATGTCGTTCCTATTGGCCCCCTTCGATTCTCTCGCTGTGGCATACCTGTGCGAATCAGTGTCACGTCACGATTAGTTGCACGCGCTCTCCGTCGCACTAGCAGCTCGTCCGATACTGATCGATTATTATTGGCCCTCAAACAAACTCAACTTCCCCTTGAGACCTTGCTTTCAGCTAGTACGATTAAAAAGCTTTACCCTCACAACCGACTGACTTCACGTCACTTTTAAATATGGGGAACTTTAAAAGAAGGCTAACAACTACCTGTCCTGCAAGGCTTTGAGCTTATCAAGGGACTTATTTTTCTACGGTTGTACACTATACGACTGTATATAAGGAATGTGTGATTAAAAGAAATAGCGACATACGCTGTCTGAATAGCCCACAGCGAGATGATTATTTCTGTGTGCTTTGCTAACCGGTGTATGATTAAGTGACTTTGCATGATTGAGTGGTTGCCACTTACCATATCGGGAGTCCTTCTAATCAGCGGCCGTGAATGTCATGTCGTGCACTTTAGCACACTTGTCATACTTAAAAGTATTGGCTATTGCATTTCTCGTGACACGTCGGGAAATGCTTTTTTAGAGGTCAATTTCCGTTCCTAAAATCCATCACAGTTGATGCGGAGCAAGTAGGAAGCAAGACTTTTAGTAAAACTGGCCGCGTAAGCTTCCGAAAAGAAGGAATACCGAAGCAGGACCAACCCAAACAGTACGGAAGCAGGTCGTGGAAGCACGACGCGCGCACGAATCTCCATGTACGTGTGGCTTTCAGAGACGGTACAAGTTTCAAGCTGCTCCAAGTTGAGAGAATAGCATGGCATGACGAAGTACTTAATCTCTTTCTAGGCGCTTTACATTTGCTGCAAACTGATACGCAATAGAATAGTAAGTAAAATCATGCTTGAAAAACAAACAAAATGAATAACATGGTTAGGGGTTACATGCACTGGGTCAGCATGCAAATGTGGTTAGTGGCAGCATGAACAGTGTCAGCACGCATAAGCACATCGAGGACGAATCACAAGGACCCACTAAATGCTGTCCTAAATAGGTATGTTTTTAAGTTTCTTTTAAATGTGGTCAGGTCAAACCTTAAATCCTTTGGAGACCGTGCATTTAGCTCGTATGCTCCCACAGCCTGGAACTCCCTCCCGACCTGCATCAGAACATCCCCTGACCTGACCACATTTAAAAGAAACTTAAAAACATACCTATTTAGGACAGCATTTAGTGGGTCCTTGTGATTCGTCCTCGATGTGCTTATGCGTGCTGACACTGTTCATGCTGCCACTAACCACATTTGCATGCTGACCCAGTGCATGTAACCCCTAACCATGTTATTCATTTTGTTTGTTTTTCAAGCATGATTTTACTTACTATTCTATTGCGTATCACTTTGCAGCAAATGTAAAGCGCCTAGAAAGACATTAAGTTCTCTGAGGGCGCTTTATCAAGTGCAATATTATTATTATTATTATTAAGTAAACATTGACACAGCGAGGCCTGCAGAGTGGCCATGCGAGCAACTTCCGTGGTGGCACGTGACTTTCCAGGCAGATTCCGAGCGGCGCCCTTTTGAGAGAGGAGCTGCAAGATGTGGCGAGTTGAAAAATAGCCGCCTTCAAAGCTTCTCCTGCTCGCTGCTGCCTCTTGCTCGCTACACTCCCGGTGCACTACAACAGGCTGCGCTTCTCCAGGGGGGGGGGTGGAGTGAGGATGTTAATGCTTTTAGATGAGGCTTTTAGATGGGCAGGATGTTGATGCTTTTAGATGAGGCTTGTAGATGTAGGTGAGGATGGTAATACTTTTAGACGATAGTTAAACTTGTCGAGCCGGCTAGCCGCCGCCGGAATGAAGCTTTGGGTTCTTTACAAATGGAGGTACCGGCGTCTTTTGTAAATGGCGTCTATACACGGTGTCCGGCGGTGTTCTTTCGGTACGATTGTTGAACTATCGTAAAAGGGGGTCACAACCATTTTCACTAGATGATCGTAGCACCCTCTCATATGGACGCTTCTTTGGCTGGTGTATTCGTAATTGGCTTGCAGGAAAAAACTCAAGCATTTCCATTTATAAGAATGTAAAGCATTTTCAGGAACGAGAATCTAATATAGCCAGAGAGGGTCTCTTTGACGTCAGAGGTGCGCCGTCGCTGCAGATCTGCACGACATGGCTCCAGGTGGGTTCGGGGTGACCGCTATGGATGCTAAAAAGGGCAATTCGTCGTGGGGTACGACGATTTCAGGGCCGAGAGCAGGCATCCTTTTAAATCACCTCCTTAGGTCTTTAAATCGCCGCACTCTGTCGGTAGTATCAGTAACGAGTCGCCTAAGAGTGTCCGCGCTCAGCGTTCAGCCACGCCGTTCCTGACCGTTCAAGCATGGGATCGCAATGAGATCGAATGGGCAATAGTCCCAACAGCTTCGAAGAATAAAGCCTGCGATTAGCCCTGGGACGGAAAACCCGACAGCCCTCAGGATGGCCACCGCGATTAAAGTGAGTGGCTAATACCTCTAAGAATTCAATAACTAACATTGCTAAATAAAGCAACGATTACAGAGCGGCCCTAAGGTCTGCTAACTCGCAGTTTCTTTAAGTGCTTATCCACATGGTTAAACTCTCTTTCGTTAGACGAGGCACCTTTACGCGGCGGGCAATCACTTTTTTAGGTCTTACTAAACTGTGGCCATGAATTTCGTAAGTTTTCCTTAGCATGATGGCCGACCCAAACATGATACTTGCTTTTGCGTGCTTAATACTGCGCTTGACACTAACCCTTATGTCCTGATTCTTTTCCGAGGAGACTTCAATAGCATTGATGTAGACCAAGTTCTCCTTTGGCGTACTTAAAATGGAGTATCGACAGTGATAATATTATGGCAAAAGGCCGGAAATTAGTTTTCAGTAGATTTTTTACCTCGGCCTAGTGGCCTCGGTCAGCTCTTTCTCGTTGGGCTCACACAAATGGAGGAAGCCGAGTTCCCAGGAAAAAATTATGGCAGAAGTGTCTACTCGCTAAAAATTGGGTAAATTACAGTTTAGACATTAAGTGCATTGCACAGTTTATAGCTGCATACAGACTCACTGACTGGCAAACAGGAGCGTAAGACTGATGTTCTTGTTTGGATCTACTTTATTTTGGACATTCAAATGATCCGCACTACTTTCATACGTGATTAAGTAGCTAGCTAACTGAAAGCCTGCTTTGTACTATTTTATGATTCAATGCGCAATCCAATTTTTTATAAATTTTAATTGGGAGAATCCACATTCTACCTACACACGCTGATTACCATATTATTTTCTTCTTCTCGAGAATTTTTGCATCTCTACCGTCGCAGTAGAGCTAATAGTATCACACAGTAAGCTCAACGTTAGCGTCACGTCTGCTTGTTACGTTTACGAGACTTCCTGGCTTACTCATGCACTCACATTCAAAAATTTAGGTTGATACATATCTGAGTATTTGAACCTTTTGGCAGAGATCCGGTTCCACAAAAGGACCCGGGTCTCGCAAAAACTCTGACGCCGCAAATAATAATCAGATGATATTAACAATAACAATAATAAAACGCTCGATAAAGCACCCTCGGATAACTCAATCTCTTTCTATTCGCTTTACATTTGCTGCAAAGGAAACACGATCGAGTGGTGAATGGTATCAAGCTTTATAAACAACATGAATATCATGGTTAGGGATGACGTGCACACTGTCAGCATGCAAGGGCGGTTAGTGGCAGCATGCACAGTGTCAGCACGTATAACCACAAGGACGAATCACAAGGACCCACTAAATGGCATTATAAATAAGTGCTTTTTTAATTTCTTTTAAAATCTGGTCAAGTCTGGGGGCATCATGAGATGCAAGTCGGGAGTGAGTTCCTGGCTTTGGAAGCATATGATCTAAATTCACGGTCTCCAAAGGATTTAAGGTTTGTACGAGGTATTGGTAAACTGTTTGATTCCGAAAAGCTGGTAGTGCGGTGCTTGTCCAGGTTGGGGAGTAGATCTGATACGTAGCCTGGAGCCAAAGAATGAGGGATCCTGAAAGTGAGCGACAAAACCTTGAAGCTGATCCATTGCGTTACTGGTGGCCCGTGCAGATCGGCGAGAAGTGGTGTGATGTAGCAACTGCGACGCTCACGACAGAAAGTCAAGCTGCAGAGTTTTGCACAAGCTGTAAGCGCCTGTTTGTACGTGCCGGTGGGCCAGCAAGCCGTGAGTTACAAAAGTCAAGACGGGATGTCACAAATGCATGGACCAACTTAGACGTGGTATCCCTGTTCAACCAAGCCCGATTTTTGAAAATCTTATGTAACTGAAATTGGGCAGACTTGATTGTGGAGCTGGTGTGGTCGTCTAATTAAAGATCACTTTGGAAGATGATACCTAGATTTCGTGCAGATTTAAAATGAGACAGACCTCGTTTTAGGCTCAATAGCCTTCTTTTGATCAATAAGGCTATATTTCGATCTCCATTCAATTTTTGTTTTCTACTTGTTGGCGAAGAAAGACATTAGTGAGGTCTGGCCAGGCTGTAGTGCGGAGGGCGAGTCTTCGGGCGCCCGGGCTTATTCTTCGGCGTTTCGACACCAACCACCAGTTCTTTCTTTGCGAACTCCATGTACGGCGAAATGAGCAGATGCGGAAACTTAGTTGGCGTCCTCCGTATTTAGCATAGCAGGTATAACTGAACGTGAGTTTTTTACTGGGTTTATCTGCGACTTTGACTACTCGCTAGAAAGTAATTCATTCAGTCACTTTGAGCATGGGGCTATTGGAGGAAACCCTGGTCCCCGTCGGGCAATAGGTTCATTTTTTGTGAGGAACACATTTTAGCGGTTAAGGAAACTGGTCCACGCGGGCGACCCCGCGGCGACGTAGAGAGATTCAGGTTCTACAACTGCCCAGCATGCCGAGCTTAGTGGACGTGAATCGGCAGAGATCTTACGGCAGGGCATTGGCTGACTTTCGTGCGGCCACTTTGGCCAGTAGCCGTGCTAACCGCAAGACACCCGACGCTGCCCCCCCCCCCCACTTTGGCAACTCGTATTCGCTCTTTTATCAACTCTTCATGCTCTGCATGCGCATTCGTAAAAGCCGCGAGAGGAGTCAAGAGTCTCTTTCTGTGCAGTACGTCTCCGGCTCGTGCTTCCGGGAGACGAAGGAGTTAAGAGTCTGGTTTGGCCCAGTGGTTAAGGTGCTCGCCCCGACCAAGGTTCGGCCGAGGTCGTGGGCTCGAGCCCTGTGGCATATGTGAAGCGCCTGAACCGAGATTAAGTTCTATTGGAGCGCTACACAAATGAATTATATATATATATGTATATATATATATATATTTATTTATTTATTTATTTATTTCTGTGCAGTACGTTTCCGGCTCGTGCTTCCGCGAGACCCACGCAGCAACGCTATTGCTACTGTGACGTTGTGCCGCCGCCGCGGTCTGCCTCAACTCGCCTAGCGCACCGGCTGTGGCGTACAGGAAATTCTCGTATGTCTATTTCACGAGCTCGGTATTGCTTATAACGCTGTCCGTCCGCGGAGTTTCGAGCGCACCGCGTCTCCGGCGTTCGGCGCGTTCCGACCGTCTGGTCTGTACGCGCTGTGCTCGCGCTGTGCCGATGCCCGATACAGTAAAAGGAGATGACCGAGGATGATGCGAGGAGGTGATCGCAGTTCCTACCAAGAAAATGCACTCAGAGGCAAGATTACGACCGAAGCCTAGATCGCAGGCGATCCAGGTGCACTTGGCCTCTGCTCGCCACGGAATTTTGTGCTAGCCTGGCGGCCAGCAAGCAAACCTCGGGCTCAGGCTCTCGTGCGTGACCTACGCTCGTTCGAATGATGTCCCCGTCAGATGTTTCGCATACGAATCCATCGAATTGAGTCTTTTAAACTTCATCTCCACGCAACTTGGCCAAGTATATGTCCCCCAGGGCGACGAGACAGCGAAGCCGCGAAGCTGCGCGTACAACTCAAGCGTAAGCGTGTTAAGAGTGAAGTGCCGCACTACAGTGCGATCCGTTTGGGCATTCGCATTCCTCCTCACTCGAGTACGCTCCACTAATACAGTGCAGAGGGCGCTGCTGTCTCCCAATCTTCGGCCCTGTCGTACAAAACGCAACGACAACTGCTCTCCTACTGCCGACTATGGCTCATTCTTTTTCAGCGGTCCTGAGCTGCTACTTCTATGCTACTGTAACGCCGAAGGCTCGGCGGAGTAAGCTTGACCTGCCGCTTACCTAGCGGCGTAACCTAGCGCCTACTGCCGTTCGGTGCGCGCCTACGCGCAATAAGCTGGCCGCCACGAAACGAGCGTTTCTGGCGCCGACCTGCTTACCGTTGCTAAAGGGGTCGTGAGTCCGCGGCGTGAATTGGAAAGCGAGACACCCCAATTGGGGATTTTACTGAGCTTTATTCGCCAACGCACAAAGTCGCTGCGCGTCTAGCTCAGTTTTATCTCCACACTCCTCGCACGCTCTCAACAGCACCAACGCTCTTGCGGAGGGAATACTTCTCCACACTGAGCCCGAACCAGAGCCTAAACCCCTAACCGGAGAACTAGAACTCGGTTTCCACCAGTGCGGTAGGAATACTCCACACACGCCAACTACGTCTAGCTTGCACCGGCAAATCCCTATGCCGAGACCATGTGCTAGCGCGCACACACAAAACACGAAAGAAACACAAAATGCCAGCTCGGGCGCGATACAACCGTATTCGGTGGAGTTCCACCGAATCCTCCTAGCGCTGTCTCATCCTGTTCCGTCAATCGCCGGCGAACAGCCCGCCCTCCTACCTCGCTTTCAGAGAAACGAGTGCGACGGCGTCGAAGCCGGACCAAAGACAAAAGACCGTAAGACCAAGAGCGAGCGTCGCTCGACTCTTAAATACCTAGCTGAAACAATGGGGCAAGCGCCTAGTGGTATTGGGCCCGACACGCCGGCTCATTACGGCAAGGAATATAGGCCACTGGAAAGGCACCTCTGTCCAGCTTGAATGGGAGTGGGTTCCAGACGATTCTTTCTTGGAACGAGTGAAGGTGGAAGTTGACAGGCCAGCCAACATCAATCAGCCGCTTCCGCACGTACAGGAACAATTCTAAAGGCCGAATCGCCACCGCTCGTCTCAGAGCTTCCTGGCTTGCTCTTAAGCGCTTCCTCTCTACGCGCACTGACGGCCCTCTCTGGCCCACTGCTCCAGGACAAAGGAGCTCTAGCCCGCCACCGAACAGCTCTTGTTCGCGCTAAAATTCAGCCAAGGCCAACAGGGCGCTACACTACTCACTACCTCAACTGTTCTCCCGACTCTGCTATGCTTCTCACTTTATCTTTATTGCGTGAGACGAAGTCTGTTGGCTACCGAATGCGTACCGAAAGCCGCTTAGGCTGTGAGTGCGCTATACAAAACTCTCCTTCGTAACACCCCCATGGTCTCTATGACTTTGTGGAGTTACAGGCGGAGATACAACAACAACAACAAAATCGTTCTCGCTTCAAGTGCGCCGCGGAAAACTCTCCGCAGAAAACACTGCCTTAGCCCTCGCGGCTTTGTGGACTTGCAGATGGAGATGCATAAAATAGTACTCCCGAGGCTCCTAATTCGTGTCCACTTACTCGCTGTAAGTTGGAGGAGGGTTTTCGCCAACGCTTTCGAAGCTCGCCGCCGCATCTTCACGGGAGGGGGCGGGGACGGAAGCGAAACGCACGAGAGCGCCTCAGTCACCGGAAGCGGCGTCTGGAGGAAGTGCCACCTTGACGATGGCGGCTTCCACCGACGAGGAGATGCGTCTGCGGTGTGACGCGCGCAAGCTTCGAAAGAAGCTGCGGCAGATCGAAGGACTCGAGGTTCTCGGCCGACCTCTGACCCACGACGAGAAAGAGAAGGCCAGTCGACGCGCCTGCGCGTGGCAGGATGATTGGAGGGGGAGGGGCGATCGCCGGCTTTATATTGACTCCTTTCGCGCAGCTCCCCTAGCCGTACTCACCGGCGGCGGCACAATATGAACCATCCCCTCCGAACTTGTAAGACTCGCTTTTCAGAGTCCCAGCCGCGCCGTCCTTGGCCATCGAGGGGAAACCGAGGCTGTTCCAGTCGAGCACGCCTTTCATGGGAATCGCGCGACTCTAGTTCTTGACGGCGAACTTGAGTTCTTGCTCGCTCTCTCTTACTTTTCGCCCTTCGACGCGGATCGAGAAGAGAGAGGCAGCGGCGAAGCAGTCGCGGCGACCGACGACCGAACGGGCAGCGCTATAAACTCCGAGCTCGACCGCGAGGCGTGTCGCTCGCTGTTAGCCTCCTGTCTCCTTGCGTCAGCCAAGTCAGCGTTTGTGGCACCCTCTTTCCAGCTTATAGTAATGATCAAAATAAAAATAATAATAATGCACTTTACAAAGCGTCCTCAGAGACATCAATCTCTTCCTAGGTGCTTTACATTTGCTGCAAATGAAACACGATCGAGTGGTGAGCTTACCGTCTATAGCAGAACGCGTGTCTCACTCGTTGTTTGGGCATGGCCTTCTCATCGGCGCATTCGGCCCCGTTGGGAAGTGTATCCGTATCCGTGAGTCCCCAAGTCTGCGAGGATCAAGGCCACTGCCAGCATATGTCCTGTTGGATCTGCACGAAATCTACGTGTCCTGTTCCAAAGTGACCTTTCGTTAGACGACCACATCAGCTCCACAGTCCAGTCTGCCTACTTTCAGCTACGTAGCATTGCTAAAATTCGGGCTTGTTTACGCAGGGATACCACATCTGAATTGGTCTCGTGCATTTGTGACATCCTGGTCTTGACTTCTGTAACTCACTGCTTGCTGGTCTACCGGCCCGTGCAATCAGGCGATTGCAGCTTGTGCATACAATCTGCAGCTAGGCTTGTCTGTCGTGAGTGGCGCAGCTACCACATCGCGGCCACTTCCTGCCCACCTGCACTGGCTCCCAGTCCGGCAGCTCGTCGACCTCAAGGTTCGGTCACCCACCTTTAGGTCCCTTCACTCTCAGGCTCCAGGCTACCTATCGGATGTACTCCCTCACCAGGCTATGCATCGTCCGACTCGCTTTTTGGAATCTAATTGTTTACCTATACCTCATAACCTTTACCGAACCTCAAATCCTTCGGAGACTGCGACCTTAGTCTGTCTGCTCCTACAGCCTGGAAGCCACTCCAGACACTCGTCACTGCATCCCCTGATTCGACCAAATTAAAAAAACAACTAAAAACGCATCCATTTATCACAGCATTGAGTTGCTCCCCGTGATTTGTCCTTTACGTGCTTATGCATGCTGACAGTGTGCATGCTGCCACTAACCATGCTTGCTTGCTGACCCTGTGAATGTCACTTCTAACCATGCTATGATTGTTGTCATTCAGCATCCTATCACTAATCCATCGATCGTGCTTCCTTTGCAGCAAATGTAAAGTGCCGACAAAGAGATTAACTTTTCTGAGGGCACTATATCAAATGTGTTATCACTATTATTATTATTAGTAGTATTAGTATTAGTATTGTATTAGTATTAGTATTAGTATTAGTAGCAGCAGCAGCAACAGTAATATATATATATATATATATATATATATATATATATATATATATATATATATATATATATATATATATATATATATCGAGCTGCCGCTTGTGGCTAGAGCCGGCAATCCGAGCTGCTTCGTGAAGGCTTCATCCTGGCTTCCTGATTCATCGTTGCTCGGCCAGGCTAGTGAAGTGGTTAGAGCAGCGGCAGCAAACATTTTGCCACGCCGATGGCTGCCTGGCCCTCGAATTCGATTGGGCTCGAATTCGAATCGCCTCGATTCTTTAAGTGCGCGTTCTGTCTACCCCGATCGCTCAATGATCGATCTCTCAATGATCGATCGGCGGTGCCTTCGTGAGCAGGTCGAGCGCAAGGTCAGCATCAGAGCGCAGCTGCAGGACGTGCTGGCCCGACTGTCGGACGAGTGCGATGCTCAATCTGCGGCTGTGGCTGCTCACGCTCCTGCTGCCGCCGATGACAGCGACGACTCGGCCACTGGCGCCCAGGCTGCCTCCACTGCAGCAGACCGACCCGTCATTGCCGAGGGCTTGAACTTGCCGCCCGAGCAGCGCCTGCAGCCTTCGACCGACGGGGTGCACAACACGGACGATGGTGGAAGCGAGCCTCGGCCGAAGAAGCGGTAAGCAAACGAATCGCTGTGTCCTTCTTGAAGCTTCCTCACCGAGCGAGGCGATTCACTGAGCTGCGGGCTTGCTGCAGGCACGGCGATGCACCAAAAGGCGCGAGCAAAGGCTTAGCTGTGCTGCATAACCAGACTGCACTTGACTGTGATGAGCGGCTGCGCATGTGGAGATGATCAAGGTTGTTTGCTGCCCAGTAACGAACTGGGACGAGGCCAGGCCACAGTTGTGCATGCAGGCCTTTGACTTCTTCGTAGCTAGCGATCGGAGCATTTTTAGTCTTTGCTCGACCTTCATCTCGCTTTGCCTGGTGGTATCTCCAGGGTCGACGGACATGGGTAAGAAAGACACACCGAGAGCTTGCTGATACCAGACTTGTCTTGGTTTGTTCCCTTTCGTTTAAGCGGTGAACAAATCTATCGAAACTGAGGCGATTGTCACAGATGACGCCTAGTGTTTTGAGCACACGCTGCACAGAAAGTTTGCAAATTGCATTCGGTTATGTGTTTCGTGCTCATTTTAAATGTGCTTGACCACATGACCTTCACTGCGAATGCCAAGAAAAGTCCAATTTCCTGATGATAGCTTGCATGCCTAATCTGTCGGAACAAGACTATAAACGACTAGTTCCATAGGCTATTATTATTATTATATATATATATATATATTAGTTCTGCATCTTTTAACGCCAGGCTTTTTACTCAGTTTACGGCCTAACGTGCTCCAGCAGCATCCAGCCAGTCAGTTGAGTGTTTGCCTGTGCACTGGGAAAATGCACGTTTGTTCTCTGAACATTTGATGTATCGCTTTCTTGGCTTGGCAGACATTCAAACAAATTTGAACATGCAGGCTCTGAAGGCATACCAATGTGGGAGAGGTCTGCTAATTTCATTTGCTTATGGGAATCACAGCCTGCTCCTAGATCTTACTATAGATATACTATTGCTACTACTTAGCTGGAATCTGCAGTGACTAGCGATGGAAAGACTAGTTCACAGGATGTTTCTTCTAAATCGCTTCAGCTTGTTCCTTGGAGATTGCCCGAGAAATCGCTGATAACCTAGCTAACTCGTTTGAACTCCGAGGTCTATTAAGTTGGAAAACAGAGCTAGCTCTAATGTATCACCCTGTTGCTAAAGGTCGGTTATACAACTGATCGTCCGACTATCTGAACCAGCTGATTTTGCTCCTTTACAATCTGGCAAGTAGCAATGCATGGTCTGTCACCTGCCTCGCATGATGACTAGCTGCAACTCTGTGTCGTGGGAGCTCATTGGTAGCTAGAGCTTGTTTGCAAGCATCCCTCCTCCCATTCCACGGGAATAATGAAGAGGAGAAGCAGTGGGCATCGTCGGTTTAGGCCGGCTGACGGCCAGAGAGAGGCAGCAGAGCTCGAAATCGAGGCTCGAAGCTCGAGCCTCCGATCGATGATGGCTCGATGATCTCGGTTTCCAGGTCAGGTCCACATTAGTGGATCTGTTTTCCTTTTTAGTTTATCGGGTGCTTGTTATGTTTATGGGTCATTTTGTCACTTGTCTCTTGCTCTTTCGTGCTCACCCGAGATTCTTCCTAATCAGACTTTGTATTGTACCGCCCATCTAACTCGAGTGGTTTAGCTGTGCCTCGAATCATTTTGCAGACAGTGCGTTGAGCTCCCATGCTCCTAAAGACTGGAACTCGCTCCAGAATGCCATCACGTCATCTCCCAACTTGACTTCTTTTAAAAAGAAGCTATAATGCACATGTTCCTCATAGCACTTTCCTTGTTCTCGTGAAATCTCCTTTGTGCACTTACGTAGTTCGTTGCAATTTCTATTCATGCAGACTGTGATGGCTTGCTCTATGCAGAGCAAAGTTCTTACACTGACCTCTGTATGGATAATAAATTAGCTGTTCTATTCCTTCGCTTAAAGACCGTCGGCGACAGAAGCTTTAGCTCTGCAGGTTCTAGACTGTGGAACTCGCGTCTACAATTCTTGCCCAACGATAACTACTCTCCTGCAGCCGACTTTGGCCCGTCCTTTTCGGCGGTCCTCAGCTGCTACTTCCATGCTACTCACTACCTCAACTGCTCTCCTGACTCTGCTATGCTTCCCACTTTCTCTTTGTTGCGTGAGACGAAGTCTGTTGGCTATCGAATGCGTACCCGAAAGCCGCTTAGGCTGTAAGTTGGCTATACAAACCTCTCCTGCATAACACCCACATAGTCTTTGTGGAGTTACATACGGAGATACATTACATTACTTTACATAGGTAAGGCCGTTGCTCATTTGGTCCTCGAGGTCGTGGGTTCGAACCCTGCGGTGGGCAACCCTTTATTGCTGCTGCAAGCGGCAGGTATCATTATTATTGTTATTATAGCCGTCAAGACTCCTCTGCCACTATACAAAAGAGGCTGTTAAATCAGCTCGTCCTTACTTAACATATTCTTTGGAGGGGCTCGAGCCTATGACTTTGGTTATCAAATTAATTTACCTTGACCTTGGTTTGAGGCGTACACCTTAATCAGTGGGCCAAACCAGGACTTATGTGCGTTGGCGTAGGGTGCCCGTCTCTTCTCTTAGGGTGCTATGCAGATGAATTATAATTCTTATATTTCTTTCTTCCTCTCCGGAGGGTTGGGGACAGGGAGCTTGTGGCAGCGGGTGCTGGGGGAGGGGTGAAGGAATATGTGCTCACGTGATGGGACGGGCACTCTTGCCGGTTTCGTGTGAAGAAGGGTATACCGTGCAGAAGTAGCGCTTGCACGAATGGGCTGCCGTTTCCTGCCACGTGTAATGGGATGGCAAGCTGCATAGCTCTCATTTATATCATGCCAGCCTATAAACATGCTAGAAATTTTAATATGAAAACAATGTTTCACACATCACCTAATATAGTGGAAGAAATTCCATCTTGCAAGCCGCAATTGTTCACCATGCCATACAGAGTTTTCTATCAGTATTTGCCTCTGAAATTGTCTCTTTGTCTTGAATTTGTCTTGAAAAGATTTTAATCTTGAATTTGAATTTGAAATTGTCTTGAAAAGGTCTTGATCTCGGCAGGCATGCGGAATGTTTTGCACGCCTCCCACAAATTAACTGTCACTTTCACGGAGTAGTTTCTGGCTTAGCCAAAAGCCAGAAACTAGCTCTTGGTCTTGGGAATGGGAAGGGTCTTGGGAATGGAATTTGGGAATGGAATATGGACTAGCTCTTGGGAATGGGACTCGAGTGCCGAAGGCAAGTACCTTATCATCACACCAAATTCATTTTTCCTCAAGAGAGCTTGCAATATGGTAGGGCCACGAGCCGTTACTGTGTGGCTGGTGAGCAAGAGAATCTTAGAAAAACTTCCGGTTTAGGTACAAAGAAGGCATATTCTGTATTCACTCCTAGCATAGATGTCAGATTTGTAGCAGCTCTAGTAAATGTTAAGAGGAATTGTCAGGAAGTGAATTTGATATTTGGGCATTGGGTTTTTGTGCACTCAGCTCTAGACCTCACCAGTCAGCTGCTAATCGAATTTATTACAGGCGGCTCCCCATATAATGTAATCTAATGTATCTCCGTCTGTAACGCCGCAAAGCCATAAAGACAATGTTGGTGCTATGCAGGAGAGTTTTGTGTAGCCCACTCACTGCCTAAGCAGCACTCGGTAGCCAACAGACTTCAACTCATGCAACAAAGAGAAAGTGGGAAGCACAGCAGAGTTAGGAGAGCAGTTGAGGTAGTGAGTAGCATGGAAGTAGCAGCTCAGGACCGCTGTAAAGGATGAGCCATAGTCGGCTGCAGGAGAGTAGTTGTGTGGAAGTGAATTCCGCAGTCGAGGACCTGCAGAGCTAAAGCCTCTGCTTCTGTCGCCAACAGTCTCTAAGCGGGGCAATGGAACAGCTAATCCAATCTATTTTATTGCTACCACTGCCAAATGCTGCCTTGGCTGCTTCCTTGGACACAAACGCCCACGCGCCCGCGCGTGCACGTTTGTGTCCAAGGAAGCAGCCAAGGCAGCATTTGGCAGAATACTGATACTGATATACAGAATAAGAATACGCATACAGAATAAAAAAATGTTATACCAACCTGCTATATTAATGTGCAGTGAATACTACCAGCTTATATATTATTTAAGCAAATATTTAGTACAAATATATTAATTTCAATTTTTAGTGCTAAGATGAAGTTACACCGTCACGACTATCAATAACCTGTCCGAGCCTCTCCATACTAGAGCAAACCAAGCCACCGAAAAAATCTGGCCTCATCGTCCTCCAAACGTCCGGCAAACTTGAGAAAAGCGATTCTTTAAATGTGATGCCACCCACCGGAGTTAGGAGCCTTCTATCCACTTCACCCCAGACACTCGATTGGAATCGGATCCGAAGATTGACTCAGTCAATTCGTTAGCATAATGGCCCTAAACTAAATTCAGCAGTGTTGCAGAAAGAAATGTGAAATTATAATTCGAACATTTTTTTAATTAGTTGCATGCTTAGACTCATTGTCCTCTTTGAAAAGAAAATCTCCACAAATGCTCAGTGCACAAGGTGCGCGCATTGCAACGCCTGGGGGTAGTTCGAAATAAACGTCTTTGGCATTATGCCAGTTATCAGCAACCTCTTTAGACCACTACCCTTTTGCACCAAATTTCTTTTCTTCACGTAACAGCTTGTAGAAGGCAGCTATCTTTAAAACCTCCTTTCGAGCAACGATGCATGTAGTGCAAACATTTTCAATTACCGTAAATGGCGAATTTGCTATCATCACACCATTCGATTTGGCTCTAGTCTTCTTGGGTCCAGTGTGCTCTCGCCTCAGCCAAACGCCAGCCGCTTAATGCTTGATGGGTAGAACTGGCTTTTTTACTGCCTGCCGAAGAAACATTGTTGATCTAGTCGATACCTGATTGCATCCACTACCAATTAACTTCCTTGTAGCATCGAGCAGACTTTGAGTATGAAGCATGGGTGAATTGATGCCTTGATATACTCCTTTTCAGTCCATCCTAGTGGGTATAGTGACATGTGAGTCTCTTTTCGTTATTGATGATGGCAGTCGTAGCAATGTTTTTCAGGTTGTACCTCACCGAAGACTCACTGATTTGAAATTGTATAGGGATCGCTGCATTGCCAAGTCCTGTTTAGCTAGAAGCCTGCATTCTGATCTTAAGAAAAATAATGCTAATAATAATAATAATACATTTGTGTAGCGCTCTCATAGAACTTAATATCTTTCTGGGCACTTAGCATTTGCTGCAAAGGAAGCATGATCGAATGGTTAGTGGTCGCACACTCAATGACAACAAGCGTAACATGGTTAGAGATGACATGTATTGACTTTGTATTGAAGTATTGGAAAATATCTGAAACGCCAAAAACTTGGTGACTTGCATTCATTAAAAAGTTTCCATTTTGATTATGAGAAGGTACTTCAACTGTGTATATACTCTTGGCAAATCAAGAGAGTTAAGACCTAAGAAGTCATTCAAATAATTCTGTAATTCTTTATTCATCAGAAAATGCTATTATGGAATTTTTCCTTTCACTGTACCATCGATTTCTTGCATTTTGTCTAAGCATGTCGCCTTTGGTGGTTTAGGCTCAAAATATATGCTTCCAACCTGCAATGGTTGTTGAGAAAATGCCTAATACGGTTGAGACAGTTTGTTTGAGAATGCCCGGTGCATATAGTAAATCTTACTTCTCGATGCTAATTACCAGTGCTCACTTTCCTTCGAAAACGGTGACTGTTTTGGATACCAGAGATTCATCCAGATACAGCAAAGCATGGTCATTTTGCTTGTTTTGCATCTAGTAACCAAACCAATGTGGTAGCATGCACAATTTGCTAGAGATGCTGCTAACCACCAGTCTGCAAAACGCTGAAAAATTTGAGTTGTGTTTTGATCCCCACGGTGCATGGATTGTCAGGGCCAGCACAGTAAAACTGCATGTTTATCTTCGGCAGCATTTATCTGATAGTGTGCATACCCTTTAGTCAGTGATCAGCCAGTCCCAAGTTAGGAGCTGGTCGCAGCTAATCTGGCGTAATGGTGACTCTCTGCTTTTTCTGCTGGCTGCTGTTTGATTTTGCTCTGCATGTGGTCTGTCTTGTGCTTGCACAATACGACAGGATAGGATCAGGATACGGGCTTTATCATGCTACTTGTCTTGCCAAGTTGAAGTGCACTGCTGCAATAAATTTGACCAAAACACGGCTAATAGCCGTGATCTGAAGCTGGTGGCTGGATTTACCAGTCATCAGCTTCAGATTGGGCTCTTGTCTCTCTTTGCTGCATGCTTTTCTTGACGATCTTACTGTAAGAGAAGACTCGTGGCACCTAAATGTATTCTTAAAACTCGGGAGCAAATAGGCTCTGCTGGCAGTGGACGCGATTAGGCCTTGGAGAGTGTGTTTTCACTCTGAGCAGCGTGAAGGCTGCCAGCCACACCCTGGACTGTTAGAGACGTCCACGGATGTGCAAGACTCACTCAGCTGTTTCTGCCATGTATAGCATCGGCCTGAAACCAAGCTTGTGACCTCTCACGCCAGAGTAGTCATTCGTTCGGCAAAGGGAAGCATGAAGACTTTTCCGACTGCCAATTCGGCCGATCGATGGCAGCCGTGGGTGAAAGAAAAACAGGAAAAACAATGAATGAGACAGCCGAGCGAGAAAGGCACTCCTCCTCCTCCTGCCTTGGCTGACCCATTTGTCAATACGGACGAGGCCGGTCGTGCGCCAGCCTGCCTTCCGATGTGTCTGGAAGAAGGGCTTCGAGCGGCTGCTTCGGCCTACGAAGCTTTGCCGGCCACGATTTTGTGATGCCATCGGCGCAAAAGGCCAGAAACGGAGCTGGCCAAGCTATGTTCCCTTGGCTGGAGCATCTGGCAGCCGGGATGCTCGTGTGAGGGGAGGTTACATATTACTACAGATAGATAGCCGAATACCATCGAGCTACTTCTGGCTCGACGACCCACGATCGTGGTTTTACAAAACCCACGACTCAGCCTGGAGCGGAATTGTCAGCTTTGGCCATCGTGATGGGCTCTGATCTCTTGCGTGACTATAGCTGGCCCGTTTCGGCCGTCCTTAACTATGCTTCGTAAGTCCATAGTCATGTGTAATTGGGAAGATACTGCTTGCTGGTGGCATGACAGCTTGTTGCTTGTGCTGCTTGGTGGTTAGCTTGTGTTATCGAGTCCTAGCTCAAGTTCTTTGCGTACTTTTAGGCTGCTTCGCTGTCCATTAGGTGCAACGAGTGTGGGGCAATTAGCTGTCTGTTGCTTATGAGCCCCAACCGCCCGTGAGCAGCTCCTACTGTTGCCCACTCATCAAGCGACGGGGTGCACTTGCGCTACGAAATGCACTTGTGCTACGAAAGTCACAAGCTGCTGATTAGCCCCTGCTCCCCTCTTTTTAGATCGCTGGTTGGCAGCAAATCAGCAATGCACACCTCTCAAGCTTTGCCTGGTGCATGGCCAGATGGTGACTCTACTCTCCAGACTGCCAAGGGGCAAAGACAATGTGAACCTGGTAACTACTGCCAGCTGGTTCCTTGATAAGAATTTGCAATATTTTGTGTAGCCTTGTATGTTTTTGCACAGCAGTAAGCACCCTGAGAGTAAATGTCGTTGCACAAGAATTGTGGAAGTTCTACACTCTGAAACTCGCCAAGTAGATGCTTCTGTTGCCAAAGGTCTTTACGTGAATGACTGAAACGTCTAATTTAATTTTCTGACAGGACCCGTGTGCATATGGCGTCTAAAACTCCTGCAATAGTTTATCTAGGTGTGAAGGATTCCATCTGTGGCAGGCTTTTCGGATCAAAGTAAAAAGTGTGCTCTGCATCTGTTGGTCAACTGGGAGTCACGGTTGCACCTTTTCAAAGAAGACTGATTGCAGAATTTTTTGGATAGACATATTATCTACCCTTGCAGCCATGTTAATCCTTAATTGTAAATGCTCAATGACTTTTCTTGGTAGCCCTATCTACTAGGAATTACAGTAGTCTAGTCTGGACAGGAGATAGTACCACGGAGATAGTAATAGTAATATTTTTGATATAGCCCCCTCAGAGAACTCATCCTCTTTCTAGGCACTTTACATTAGCAGCAAAGGAAGCACAATTGAATGGTTTGTGATAGCATGATTGATAAACAACAAGACTAACATGGTTAGTGGTGACAGCACTGGGTCAGCAGGCAAGTATGGCTAGTGGCAGCATGCAGCACCCATAAGTACATAATGGCTGAGTCACGGGGATCAAATAAATGCTGTTACAAATAGATGTGTTTTTAGTTTCTTTATAAATGTGGTCAAGTCAAGATATTTCGTTACACAAGTCGGGAGTGAGTTCTGGGCTTTGGGAGCATACGAACTAAAGGCACTGTCTCCAAGGGTTTTAATGTTTGTACGAGGTATAGGTAAACAGTTCGATTCCGAAAAGCAGATGGTACGATGCTTGGCCTGGTGGGTGAGTAGATCTGATAGGTAGCCTGGAGCCAAAAAGTGAAGGTACCTAAAAGTGAGTGACAGAACCTTGACGTCGATGCATTGCTTGACTGGGAGCCAGTGCATGTCGGCGAGAAGTGGTGAGATGTGGCAACTGCAGTGCTCATAACAGACAAGCCGAGCTGCAGAGTTGTGCACTAGCTGTAAGCGCCTGAGTTAACAGGGCTGTAGACCAGCAAGCAGTGAGTTGCAGAAGTCATGACCGGATGTTACAAATGCATGGACTACTTTAGATGTGGTAACCCTGTCTAATCTAAAAACGAATGTATTTGTCACAACATTTTTTGGGTCAATGACATACGTCCTTTGTGTGTTTATGGGTGCTGACATTGTGCATGCTGCCACCAACCATATTCTAACCATCACATCTATGTTATGCTTGTTTTCATTGAGCGTGTTATCACTAATTATTCGGTCGTGCTTGATTTGCAGTAAATGTTAAGTGCCTAGAAAGAGAGTCAGTTCTCCGAGGGTGCTATAACAAAATGCATTATTATTATATTATTATGCCTTTGGAACATCCCTATATACAGCGAAATAATAAAAAATTGTGGTTACGGCAGGGCTAAGTTTGTGCACCTGTGATGACCCATTTAGTGATGGGATAGAGTCTGCAGGTGAGGAGGTCTGGTAGGTGAGAGCTGTGATTAGCTGAGGACGATCGTGTACATATTTAACTTACCTTATTGTGGCCAACACCTAAATTTCTATTCAGCACATCAATACAGTCACCTGAGTGCCGATGCCTGGTAACTCTTGCTTGCTCACTTTTATTTGCAAAGTTGATGGACATGAATAAACGCAACAGCAGTTCATTATTTTTTCTCAAAAACGAGATATTCTCATCTGCCAATAGATGCTAGATTTGCAGCTCTCTCTCTCTCTCTCTCTCTCTCTCTCTCTCTCTCTCTCTCTCTCTCTCTCTCTCTCTCTCTCTCTCTCACCGGATATCGATCCTGAGCCTGTCTCATGCTAAGCCAGCGCTCTACCATTTGAGCTACGTCCCCACCCAAGAACATATAGAAAGTAAAGGCGCTTTTTACATAGTAGGATTACTCGGTCGAATGATGTAAACGAAACCTTGCGTGTTATAAGTGACCAATTATGAAGAAGGTCCATTAACAGCCATTATTTACTCGTTCTGAAGTTCATATCCCAATCAAAGAAGACAGCAAGTCCTTTTGGCCCTATTCCCACTGTCCTGCTCCTATGTTGAATTGATCTGTTGCTGCCATGCATAACTAACATCATTAACATGTCATTAGCCTCAGGTCATGTCTCAGTACCTTTAAAGAAAAAGCTGTAGTCAGGCCTCTACTCAAGAAAGTGACGCTAAACCCAGAGAACTTAAACAACTACCGTCCAGTCTCCTTTCTACTATTCCTATAAAAGATACTGGAACCGAGTCGTGGCAGACCAGCTGAACTCATATATTGAAACTTCAAACCTTACTAATAAGTTCCATTCTGGCTTTAGAGCTAATCACTCCACAGAGTCAACATTGCTTCGGGCATACAACGACCTACTTAATAATGCAGACATGGGTGTAGAGTATCTCTGCTTGTTTTGCTCGATTTTTCGACAGCTTTTGATACTATAAATCACCAAGTCCTTCTTGATTGCCTCTCATCTCGCCTGGCCATCTGTGGCACTGGTCTGCAATGGTTCAGGTCCTATCGCAGTGGGAGACTCCAGAGTATTGATGTGAATGGACAAAGATCATCCGAGATACCTCTGAAATATGAGGTACATCACTGCTCCATGCTAAGTCCGGCTCTTTTCGCGGTTTATACTCTCCTTCTTGCTGATGTGATTGCCAAGCGATATCTAGGCTTTCACTCCTATGTGGATGACACTCAGTTGTACCTTTGCTTTGATCCCTCCGAGCCTTCGAGCACCTCAAATTCTCTCAACTCCCGTGCGACATGTATGGATGACATCTGCTCATGGATGGTAGCAATTTTTCTTAAATTAAATGATGCTAAAACTTACTAGTTATGGGCAAGCCAAGTGCCATTCAGAAATTTGAAAGGCTAACGCTCAAAATCGGCTCTGCCAGCATATCTCCTGTTGAATCTGCACGAAATCTAGGTGTCATGTTCCAAAATCACCTCTCGTTAGACGACCCCACATCAGCTCCACAATCAAGTCTGCCTACTTTCAGCTTTATATCATTGCTAAAATTCGGGCTTGTTTAGATAAGGATACCATGTCCAAGTTGGTAAATGCATTTGTGACATCCGGTCTTGACTTCTGTAACTCACTGCTTGCTGGCCTACCGGCATGTGCAATCAGGCGATTACAGATGGTGCAAAATTCTGCCAGGTAGGCTTGTCTGTCGTGAGAGTCTCAGTTGCCACATCACACTGCTTCTCGCCGACCTGCACTGGCTACCAGTCAAGCAACGGATCGACTTCAAGATTTTGTCGCTCACTTTCGGGCCCCTTCATTCTTCGGCTCCAGCCTACCTATCAGATCTACTCCCCCACCAAACCAAGCATCGTACAAATCGCTTTTGGGAAACTTTACCTATAATCCTTACAAACCTCAAATTCTTTGGAGATAGTGCATTTAGTTTGTTTGCTCCCAAAGCCTGGAACTCACTCCCGACTTGCATCACAAGACATCCACTGACTTTACCACATTTTAAAAGAACTTTAAATGCACCTATTTATGACAGCATTTAGTGGGTCCCTCTGATTCGTCCTTTATGTCCTTATGCATGCTGACACTGTGCATGCTGCCACTAACCGTACTTGCATGCTGACCCTGTGCATGTCACCCCTAACCATGTTATTCAAGTTATTTATCAAGCATGATACCACTCACCATATGATCGTGTTCCTTTGCAGCGAATGTGAACCGCCTAGAAAGAGATTGAATTCTGTGAGGGCGCTTTATCAAGGGTATTACTATTATTATTATAATTTTTTACTGCTCTCACATTGCTAAACGGTCTCATAGGGCCGATGATGCAGCTAGTTTGAATCTGGTGGACAGGGTAGGGTAGATGTAGCCACATCGGCTACTCACTGGAAATGCCGAAATCGAAAACCAGACAAGTTTGGCAAGCACTAGGATGCCGACCGGTCGCCCGTCTAGAAGACGCAGCCTCAAACGAAATAGTTGTGTTTAGTTAGTGCCTATTTACTGTAAATGAACCGATCAGGGACGAGTCGAATGCCTGCCATTTCCTTTCCAGCCACTGCTCAATCCCTATCTACCGACTATAGCTCTGGCTGCTCGACAAAGCCTTCACCGCTGCCGTTGGACGCCCTGGCTGCAGCACGTGCCCACTGGTCGTCGGCTAGCTGCAGCTTGGCGCAGCTCGGCGGACACGCCGATGTGGTGTGCGCGGTCAGCGTGCATGGTGGATTCCTCGCCTCGGGCAGGTATCTCGTGCTGGCAGCTCTATGAAGACCCGCGTGACTCGGCTGCATCGACAGTGGCAGCTGTGGCTGGTTCACCTACTTGGTCACCTGACCGGTGCCTGGCTGCCAGTGAGCCGTTACCGGCGGCCCTAGCTGCTGCTGCTGACCTCTTCCACTACTGCTACCCATCTGACCTCTTCCACTACCCATCTGACCTCTTCCACTACCCATCTGACCTCTTCCACTACCCATCTGACCTCTTCCACTACCCATCTGACCTCTTCCACTACCCATCTGACCTCTTCCACTACCCATCTGACCTCTTCCACTACCCATCTGACCTGCTACCCATCATCTGACCGAATGCTGCGAAAGGACCACTTCAAGGGTCCCATCCCCCATTACTCTGTCACTGGGCCCCCTCCTTCCCCCCCCCCGAAGGTCGCTTGCTTGTACCAAATCGCCCTCATCACCCTTGCTCCTCCTTTGTGGGCACCAGGGATATGCTCCGAGAGCTGTGAGCTATCGCTCTGCTATCTATCTGTCTATCTATCTATCTATCTCCAAGATTAGAAGCTGTCTCCCACAGTGGCTTGTAAAAAATTTAACTAGCTCTTTAGTTCTGTCTCGGCTTGATTATTGGAGTTCCCTTTTGGCTGGGCTGCCAAAGAAAGCTATTATGCCACTACAGCTGACTATGAATATGGCTGCAAGGCTGGTCTTCAAGTCCCAGCGGTTTGAGCACGTGTCACCTCTGCTGAAAGAGCTAGGATGGTTGCCGGTTGAGCAAAGGATACAGAGCAAAGTTCTTACGCTGACCCACAAGGCCCGCCACGGCTTGGCTCCTTCGTACCTAGCTGAACTGCTGCATCAGTTTCAGCCTGTTCGCGCCCTCAGGTCCTGTGTGGACAATAAATTAGCTGTCCCATTCCTCCGCTTAAAGACAGTTGGCGACAGAAGCTTTAGCTCTGCAGGTCCTAGACTGTGGAACTCGCTTCCACAATTCTTACTTAACGACAACTACTCTCCAACTGCCGACTATGGCACATCTTTTTCAGCAGTCCTGAACTGCTACTTCTATGCTACTCACTACCTCAACTGCTCTCCTGACTCTGCTATGCTTCCCACTTTCTCTTTGTTGCGTGAGACGAAGTCTGTTGGCTACCGAATGCATACCGAAAGCCGCTTAGGCTGTGAGTGCGCTATACAAAACTCGCCTGCGTAACACCCACATGGTCTTTATGACTTTGTGGAGTTACTGACGGAGATACATTACATTACATTACATATCTACCTATCTATTTGTCACCAGTCAGTCGTCTCGCCCTTCTTAGCACTAAACTGAGATCTTTCTGTGATTGTGCCCGTGGTTCACTTGTGCACCGAAAGTCTGGAGCTAGCTAGACCTTCTTAGTGCAAGCTTGAGAAAGCATACATACATACATCAAGACTGACTGTCTATCGACAGGTAAACGAGGTGTACTGTAGATCATACCAGTCTGTCTTTGTAAAGACTATAGCTAGCTTCACTTAAAACAGTGCTGATTCTCATATGTGCAACCCAAAAAAGTTCTAATGTTCATCTATCGCCTCCATAGTTACTTTCAAGTTAGCACCTTGTATTCGATCTTGCAGATTGCTTTTTGAAGCTTCTTTGTCGGCAGGATAGGCAAGATAAGAGAGCGCGGCCCTAAGGGAACCACATCCCCACAGGACTCCTCTCCCCCTCTCTCTCTCTCTCTCTCTCTCTCTCCCTCTCTCTCTCTCTCTCTCTTTCTCTGTATTCGTAAGTAAAAGTCTCAATGCTCCCGGCATCTTGCCCACGATGCATGAATTCTAGCTTGCGTAAGATTGCGAATCAGGCTGAGATTGCTGCTAGGCCACTTTTTTCAGGGTAGGCTGCCACCTGCCCACAGACTTTCACAAACCTTACCTATTCTGTGTGCACTCCGATCACAAGGCTGTGGAAATGTCAAGGCTGTGCTGTCGGATGCTGTTGGTACGAAATGGTAGAAAAAAGGCTCACTGGTCATCGGCGTGATTAGAGCCTTGCTCTGTTTCTCGTTGAAAGGGACCTGTAAAATCCTGAGCACGACAGCCCGGGAAGTAGCCTAGATTACCTCTGCTCCTTCTTAGTTCATCCGAATGGAAAACAAATTTGGTCCTGTCGCACACAGAATCTGTCAGACCTGTCCAAAAGTGAATCACCTGCACACAGGCTTACAATATCTAGGGTCTCAAGCATTTGGGATTTTAGAGGACTTAACCCAGATAGTCTTTTACCCTGCCAAAGTAGATTAGATTGACATTCCAAGCCGCATTTTTGGGCCGATTTGCATATCGCAATAGAGAGAGAAGTAAAGCTTGTGCTCTTACGAAATCAGAGCAGGTCGTTAATCAAAGCTGCAATAGTGCAGAGGAACTGATACCAGATGGTTACAGTCGCAGTGTGTGGTAATTGCTCTGTTTTTACAAGCTAAAGTGCCCTTTCGCAGGCCGTCCGACCCTTAGGTGAAGTATTTTCTAGTGTTGGAATGATCTTTGAGACTTAGCTAATTCTGAGTTGTAGTCTTATCTAACAGAAACACGCCTGGGGGGTCTCCCACCCCCGCCATGCCTTGTGTGCATGTCACATCTAACCATGTTATGCTTGTTGATATTAAGCATGCACCCACTAACCATTCGAGCATGCTTCCGTTACAGCATATATAAAGTACCTAGAAAGAGGTTAAGTTCTCTGAGGGTGCTATACAAATGTACTGTTATTATTATTAATATTACTATGCTCATGCCTATTATGCCTCTATGCTGTGCCCGGTGTATGGCAAGCTAAACGATTCTTGATCATCTAGAAACTGTACACGGATTTTCGTCATTAATTTGAATGTATCGGCAGTGTGTTCGTCCTCTGAAGTATGCTCGGTTCCAGCAATTAGTTGTAGTAGTCGACAGGACCAACCATCCTACCCTCTCAGTTGCTCGTGACTCGGCTCAGCCAGAGCCTCAGCCAAGCTTATGGTGTGCGAGACTTGCGGCCACTTGCTTCGCTTGCAATGGAGCTCATGTAATGCTAGTGTCGGAGTCGATGCTGAAGCCAGATTCCTCTGCTCGTGTGTGCAGGGCTATGCCATGCATTTAAGCTTGTAGGGCTGTCGTCGCCATAGCTTCGGCGGTGGCTGCAGACTCGAGGGCTGCAGCTAAGCTGCCCAGCATTCGATGACCCACAAGTGTCATGTGCCAACGGCTTGAGAGTCCTTGGTCGGTTCTGCTGCCGTCACGGGTCCTTGCTCTGACCTTCAGTTTGATTGTTGGCAGTTCTTGGTCGTGGCTACCCTCGGGGGGGGGGTGAGGGGAGGTGAAGTGCTGCCGTGCAGGGCTGCTCTGATCATGTGCCGGAAGTGGGCTTAGTGCTCCGAAACTGGAATCTCCAGCATCCATGCTGGACAATGCTCTATTGGCGGCTCGGTTGACTGTGTCCTAAAATACTTGGGCACTTGGGCAATGCAGCTGCCTGCCACGGTAGAGCAGTAGTAGCCAGCCGGACCTCTGCACTGCAGACCGGGCAAGGCTGCCACTGAGCAGGCTATCTGGTGAGAGGTTTGCGTACTGTGGGTGGCTGGCGTACTCAGTGGACAAGAATGGTTGCTAGCCACAGGATTCAAGTTGTACTCTATTAATCTGGCCTAAAGTTCTTGCCATATTTAAAAATGTGTTGAAACTAATAGCAGTGAGCATGTAGCTGGCATAGGACCCTAACAGAACTAGATCTCTATCCATCCATTGCACTTGACAACTCGCCACAAGAGAAGCAATAACCGTTGGTGTCGTGACCTATAATCTCGAATTGACTAGAAGCTCTGTCTGGCAGCTGTTTTAGTCTTTGCAGTCATTGAAGAATGCCGGTGGATTGTAATAATAGTAATAGCCATTATTATAATATGTTTGTATAGTACCCTCAGAGAACTTAATCTGTAGGCACTTAACATCTGCTGCAAGGGAAGCATGGTCGAATGGTTAGTTGTAGCATGCTCAATGTCACGTGCCTAGGCAGCTCGGCACACTTGTTCATGACAAAATAGTACACAAGAATGGCATTTATTGGGTTTTAATGTTTGTATCGTGTGAATAATGGGTCTGGAGCACTACAGCACATGTAGTGGCTTTTAGTGCCGGCAGTGAGCCCGGTTCCTGCCACACGTGGAAGACTTTAGCCAGAATTCGTTTCAGGTGGGCTCAATTTTGACCTTGAGCATGCATAACCAGACGTCGAGTAATTGATTCAACCTCTCATGCCTGGTTTTTATGACTTAACAGCTGAATCAATTGAAAGTAGATGGGCTTCCCAGCTAAATATAGTTGAACTATTTGTTTAGTTTGATGCCAGAGGCCTTTCAGAAAAAGATTTATTTTTCAGCCATGCCATCGATTAGAAACCACGGTTGATGCAAAACTCTGCATGCGGCCAGGCTTGTCTGTCGTAAGCATCGAAGTTACCACAGTATAACCTTTATCGCCGACCTGCACTGGCTCCCCATCAAGCAGTGTATCGACTTCAAGGTTCTGTCAATCGCTTTGAGGTCCCTTCATTCTCTTGTTCTAGCCTACCGAGTTCCGAAGAAATATCCTAATCAGGCTTCTAGGCATCGTGCCATCTGTTCTTCTCGCTCATGTCGTTTAGCTGCGCCTCATACGAACCTCAAATACTTTGGAGACCTGCCTTTAGTTCATATGCTTCCAAAGCCTGGGCACACTCCTGACTAATGTCATGACATCCCCAGACTTGGCGACATTTAAAAGAAGCTAAAAACACACTTGTTTCTCACTGCCTTTGGCAGATCCATGGAAATTGTCCTTTGTCGGCTTATGTGTGCTAGCACTGTGCACATTAATGCTAACTATGCTGACATTATTATTATTATTATCGTTGTTATTATTATTAATGCAGTAAGTTACACCCAGCTTGAAATAAATTCTCACAGTATGAACAAAAGTGCTGTGCTGTAAATTCTGATTAGAAGAGGTTTTCTACTATGCCAGACATACTAAAGTTATGTGCTTGTCAAAATATTTATTGACTGCCCAAAAATAAATGCTTCGACAAAGCTATGGCGGTAGCTCAAGCGCCCGTGCCATATGTGAAGCACTTGAATACAGATTAAGTTCCCTCAAGTCGCTTTACAAATGAATTATATTATTATTATTTAATGCATGTGTTTAGTGTGATGGCGTCCTACTGCAATTTTTTATAACCTCCTTTGTCTCGCCAGGCATTGAGGTCACAAGCTTTTGCATAGTCTCTTCTGCTGCAGCACATTCCACAGAGCCTGAGTTTTACTGATAAGCTAGCTTCCCCTATTTGTGTTGGCTCAAATACCCTGGCTCAGCCACCTGTCAATATCGCTCCATAGTAGTTCTACGAAGGTCAAATCAGGCGACTGGCTGGACTTCACTGACCTTGTAGTGTACTTTGGGATGACTTGCTGCCAAATGTACCTATGACTGGGCAGTAAGGTCTGTGTAGCAGTCCTGTTGGCCTTGTGGTTAGTGTCACTAAATATGGACCCTTTGAGTTCCTGAGGTGATTTTGGCTGCAGCAGGAATATCTGTATAGTCAGTTGACCTCACAACCACAGGGCTGTCTGAAGTGCCTGAATTGCACTTGACATGAACTCTAGTCCAAAAATGACGTCACCGGGGCTCCGAGTTGGTGCCTTGTCTCCATGCCTGTGTAGGCCATAAAGTTTAAGAATTCTGCATGTGAAATGGGTTTCACTATTAAGGCCAGCAGAAAGAGCCCATCATCTAAAAACCCTGTGCTATCTGCACTTTGGTCTTTACTGTTGGACACCTTTAGTCTTTTCATCGATCCTGAGTTGCTGCTTCCATGCTACTCACTACCTCAACTGCTCTCCTGACTCTGCTATGCTTCCCACTTTCTCTTTGTTGCATGAGATGAAGTCTGTTGGCTACCGAATGGGTAGTGAAAGCCGCTTAGGCTGTGAATGTGCTATACAAAACTGTCCTGCGTAACACCCACATATTCTTTGTGGCTTTGTGGAGTTACAGACGGAGATGCATAGACAAACCATAGCACGGTGTTTTAAAGCTTTTCTGGTTGAAGGGGCTGTTCCAAAGCCTTCTTAATCAGTCATCGTTTGACCGATACTTACAAAGCCTGGATCGGACTTTGATGTCCTAGCAAAGTATTGCCTAGTCTCCCATCCTCTTTTTTGTTGAAGATTCTCGGAAAGCTTGTCTCTAAGCAGCCTGTGTAGACTATAGACCAGAATTATGCATTTAGAAAATTCCAGTCGAGATTTGAGTGACCCTCATTCAACTGAAACTGCTCTACTCTGTGTGATCAGCGACATTTTAGGTAAGCCACACACACTGTTAGCGTTGCAGTCCTTCCTGATCAAAGATCGGTCGCACTCATCGTGATAGATTTCCGCATCCTCTGTCAGCGATTGCAAGCGTCGATCCGTCTTGCTGTTGAGACGTTGGCACGGTTAGAATGATACTTTCCCATTGTCTCCAGATCCGTGTCGTGTTGATCAAGTCTCATCCACCAAACCGATCACTTGCACGGCTCCACAAGGGTCTGCTCCGGGCCTGTGTTAGGAGCCTCTCAGCAAAGTGATGCAAGCCCACTGCCCATCAGCTTTTACTTGGTATGCTGAAGACAGCCAGCGATACTTGGTCATTCACACTGTGCAATCAGCTGTGGCGATTGGTTAACTGTACCCGTGCCTCAACGACACGTGGTCCTGGTTGTCGGCCAATTTCCTCGAGTTAAAAGTTAATTACATATCCAAAGTTCTACTCATAGGTTAATCGAACTCTAGGGCTGTAACTAATGACTCGAAGTAACTCAGAGCAACTAAAGAAAAATACTAGCTGATTTAACAGCCTCTTTTGTATAGCGACAGAAGAGCCATCACGGCTGTCACCACCGCTTGCAGTGGCAATAAAGGATCGACCATTACATGATTCAAACCCACGACTTCGGGACCGAGGTCGTGAAAAGCAACCGCCTTGCCTAGTTTCAAGTGCTGATAATTTAGGTGACCTCTTTTATCTGGATGCCCACCGGCTTACACACATTTTTCTTGCCAGACCAACTCTGCGGCTAGTCATCATGCTCGATTCCCGGCCATGATTAAGGGCTACTTCCTCAGCTGGTCGGCAAAAGATCTTACTAGCTGCTCTACCTAGAATGAGTTCCTATGATTCAGTATTATAGGGCTACAAAAAGGCATTCAGCCTTTGGAGTTGGTGATAAATATGGCTACGAGCTTAGTTTCGTATGTCCCAGAAATTATGTAATGTGTCACCTTTGCATAAGGAGCTACGATCGGTCAAGGCATGCAGAAAAAATATTTACACTGACCCACAAGGCTTGCCAGCGATTGGGTCCTTAACAACCAGGCCGAACTGTCGAATCCTAATCAACAGCATGTCCTCAACCCAGCTAATGATGCTGCATTCATTAGCTGTTCTATTTTTATTTACTTAAAGACAGTTAGCGACCGAAGCATTTGCTCTGGGTGTCCTAGACTGTGGAACTCACTCCCACAATTCTTGTGCACGGACGTTTTCTCTCCTGCCACCGACTTAGGCGCCTCCTTTTCAACCATTGCGCATTGATACTGAGTGGCATTCACTTCCTCGAGTATCTTGAGTCCACTTCCTTAGCTATTTTACTCACTTCCTCATTGCTGCATTAGATGAATGTATTTAAAGTAATCCATCTCTCTGTAACTCTACAAAGCCACAAAGGCTAAGTGGGTGATAAGCACATGAGTTTTCTGTCGAGCACTCAAAGCCGGCTCAAAGCGGCTTTCGGTGTGCATACGGTAGCCAACATATATCGTGTCATGCAACTAAGGAAAAGTGAGAAGTATAGCTAAGTCAGGATGGCAGTTATGGGAGTAAGTAGTATGGCAGCAGCTGCTCAGGACTGCTGGAAAGGATGGGTCACAGCAGGACAGTATATGTCGTTGTGTGAGAATTGTGTGAGTTTCACATAATAGGACGTGCAGAGCAAAAGCTGGTGAAGCAGTTCATGCACAGCTATTAAAGAGCCAAGCCATGGCCTGTGCGTTTTTAGTTTCTTTAAAAATGCAGACAAGTCAAGAGATGTCGTGACGGAAGTCAGGAGTGAGCTCCAGGCTTTAGGAGCATAAGAACTAAAGGCACGATCTTCAAAGGATTTGAGGTATGGGTAATGAGTTAGATTCCGAAAAGCAGGTGGTACGATGCTTAGCGTCTTTGCATCTTTATGGAATTACAGATGGCGACACATGCTTTCATAAAACAAGCATCGCCAGTAAATTTCTGCATGAAGATGCTTTAAGTGCTATGTGCAAACTCCTTTCCCGCTAGCAGATGCAGTGACGTAATTGCAGCATGTTCCGGTTTGCTGGTGCCCGAATTACCCTGCTAAGTCTTCCACATAGGAGTTATTAATTAGCAGCAGTGCCGATAGAGCTCGCTATACTAGCAACTGTCAAGTACCTAGAAAGAGGTTGAGTTCTCTGAGGAAGCTATATCAAATGCATTATTATTGTTATTATCATTCGTTATACCAGTTACACATTTAGGAGTGCCGCAGACGGTGCTTTCTAGAAGCTGCAATGAACTTCTTCTCACGTTTGAAAATGGAGCCATGTAGCCACCCTTCGAGGCTTAGGTAGAGGAAAAGCGGGGGTGGTGGCAGGTGGTACCTCCTGCACCCTGTCTGCTTGCATTCTTTCTGCTCACTGTTCGGCTTAATGGTTCTGGTTCAGCTTCGGCTCCGGCTCCATAAGCGATCGACGACGAATGGACGAACCGAGTGCAGGGAAGCGGGTCAGCGCATTAGGAGGAACGGTGGATTGAATTACACAATCACAGACGTGAGGAGCAATGGCAATCGTCCTTGCTGATCATCGGCCCAACAAGATGCAGTGAATTGTTCACCAGCAGAGGAAAACCTGCGGGCATGAAAAGGCCGCAGCAGTTTAGCTCGGCACGGTGAAGAGAGTGCCACGGAAGGTAGGCGTTGAAAAGGAGCACGACCATTTTGTCTTTGTCCGCTCTTTGCTCGAGGCTGTTGCTATCTATTCAGTAGACTCTAGAATGACAAGTGACTTTTCCCGGAGTCTGGCCTGATCAAGGATACCCGTGCTCAGCCTAATCAATGCAGAGAAGCTTGTACTCACACGCATGTATTTGTACTCATTGTACGCATGTAGGGAAATTCATCATCAAACGATCTGAAATTGGTAAGGAAAGCATCGTCAACGTTACAAGCCTGTCAATGCTATCTGTCAAACGTTGCTTGCCCTGCCGGTGCCTGCTTTCTCTTCTACAGCAAACAGTCTCGAATGGCTTGGAAAAACTGTCGCTTCTCATTTTTTCCAACTGTCGTATAAAGTGAATCGAGGATGGATCAAGCTTCTCTCACCAGAACTGCGACGTCTGACAAAGACATGCACGGCATTGAATTTATCGCAAAATCCAAAAGCTCTTGAAATGCCTTGCGTTTCAGAGAGTACGGGTCTGTTGGATTGTTTCACAAACTGAGGTTTGCTAACGATTCGTGCTTTTGCTGCAGCCACCTAGCCTTCAGCCCACGTTTGCATAGTGCCAGCAAGATACCTCGTGTGCTCATTGTCTTACCTTTGGGATGTAACGATGGACACAGAGTGTGTGCTCTGTTGCCCGTGATACACGGTAGTGAGGTCCACTTAATCACAACTGTGCAGGAGGTCAGCCTCAAAATGAAACGGTGTTTTGATAGTAATGCTGAACCGAAAGCGTTGGCAAACCAGCAGGGCATAGGGTGATCTTGCGCCACACTTCGTTTCTTCAATGGATGGATGTGTATCATCTGGTTAGTTTCGTGAGATAATTATTATTAGCCGATTTAAAAACCTCATTTACATAGCTGCAGAAGAAGCTTAACGGCTATTATCACCACTTGGAATTGGCAATAAAGAATCACCCACTGCAGGATTCGAACCCACATCGTGAGGAGCGAGCACCTTACCTCTTGGGCTACCATGGCCCTTGTACTAAAGCAATGGCATGGTCAGATACTAATACGCTAGGCTGACAAACTATATATGCCCGTCTGACTTCAATCAGTACCGCAGCCATAGCCTTGACAGCGGAAAGAATGGAAGCAGCAGCATCACTAAGGGCAGCAGCAGCAGAGGCAGTAATTGCAGCAGCAATTGAAACAGCCTGAAGTATGCGCTGGCATTTGGGCTTGATCTTTGTTGGTAAAATCCTAGCAGCAAGGAGCCCCTTGCGGTTTTCTCATCTTCGTCCCTGCATTTCTATGTATCGACGCCCAGGTTCGACGATATACGCATGGTGAGATGACGACTTGCGCACTGGCTAGATGTACACACAGGACAGAGCCTCTGGCCTGAGAAGGGCATAGCGTGGACTAGAAAACGTCGGCACCCTGCTCGAAAGTAAAGGATCAATATTACTCGAAGTTTCTTTATCGGGACGTTCCAATTCGCGTAGGCCACCTCGAATCGCTGCCGCCTTCCACATTCGGCATGAGAGTCCAGCGCGCTCTTGCAAGCTCTGAAAAAACCGTTAGCGCGGTCGAATCGGCTCCTGCATTTCTGATAGCGAATGAGTTTGAACCGAAGGGTCGGCCGCAGTGAATGAGCGATAAAGTGGCCAGTGACCAGTTTTGTGGTTTGTTTTGTCTCGCTTTTTAGTATCGGTTCTGGCCGCCAGTGGCCGGCCTTGCCTTTCGAAGCAGCTGTTGGGAAAGCAGCTGTAAGCAGGCAACGCGAGGTCACGCCCTCTTTACTAGCCTGTGGCGCCCTCGGTGTCGGTCAGGTCGTTGCTGCTTACAACACTTGCTGCTGATCGGTCGGTGCTAAGACGTCATGAAGGCTTGACACACTGACAAGCCAGTCATCAGTGGATTATTCACTGGGCTGTGCATGGCAGGCAGGGCCAATCACTGTCCACTTGGAGCTGGCCTCCGGTGTCGACGTTTCGAGACCGACTTTTCCCTCGAGACGAATGCCTAAATGAACGACTGCCAAATGTTTCCGGATGCTGCAGTGACGATAACAAGACCGGTTTTTACCCGACTAGTTGATGTCACGACGTCCCGGGGCGATGGGTCGGTCAGTCTTAAGACCGATGCGCTAAGACATAGCTTTCTGGGGGGTGAGGATCCTCCCCCCACCACCAGTCCCTGGGTGGCTGGCTGCCATGCAGTCTGAGCTCGACGAAGCCACACTAGGTAATGCTTCTGCGACCACGGGCAAAGCCTAGCCTGTTGGCGATGCTGCCCGGGCTGTCAAGCAAGCCCTGCATGAAAAACCCGGCAACCCACGTGGCAGGCTGTTTTTAGCAAGCCGATGCCCACTTCACCATGACACCGTTGCAAACAGGGTGGTATGCCTGGAGCCGGTACAGGGTGGTATGCCTGGATTACTGGCTTCAGTCAAGTGATGATAAGTTCAGATAAGTGATGTGACGAGTGAATTCTTAGGTGGAACATTCCTTTCTGCTTACCCTCCTCCATCTTTGACATGGTGACGTCCGGGACCTCCAGAGGTCGGAGGCCTGCTTTCAAGCTCCGCCGGCTCCTTGGAGTGCTGCTGCTCGCATACTTTGTCAACCCTCCGGCACCCGCGGTATCATCGTCATTGCCTGTCTGTGTCTCTCTGTCTGTCTCTCTCTCTCACTCTATCTATCTATCTATCTATATATCTATATCTATCTATCTGTCGCTGTCTCTCTCTCTCTCTCTGTCTCTCTATCTGTCTCTGTCTCTCTCTCTCTCTCTCTCTCTCTCTCTCTCTCTCTCTCTCTCTCTCTCTCTCTCTCTGTCTCTCTCTCTCTGTCTCATTCTCTCTTTCCCTGTCTCTATCTATCTGTCTATCTATCTATCTATCTATCTTCTTCCTGTCTCTATCTGTCTCTCGCTGCTCTATCTGTTCCACATGATGGTGCACCGAGGCTGCCAGCAGTTCTCGCTCATCTGCAGTCGCATTCATCCTGCTGGGTCTTTTGTCCGTGTCTTGAACGTTAAGTGTGCTGAAGAAGACTTCATCTTGTGGTATTGGCCTCCCAACCGGCCGTTTCCATCGTGCTATCCCTGATGCCATCGGAGGCAGTCGGGTTGGGTTGCCCAAATTTTCAGTCGTATGCTCTTTGTGCCCGCATCTGGCCGTTTGACTTGGCTCGCGGCACTGCCAAGTATGCTACAGGTACTACCTGCTCTCGTTTGAGTCGTGCCGTCTGCTGTGTGGTTGCTCCCCGCCTCCGTTCAAAGTCACGTGCCTACCGAGTTGTAGTCGCGACACGACGGTGAAGCTCTGGGACTTGAGCTCGCTCTCCGAGGTCGCCAGCTTCGGCGGCCACACGGGCGCCGTGACGGCAGTCTTGCTGCTCGAAGGACCGGATGCTGCCGCTGTTCTGGGCGGTGAGTTGCCAAGTTCTTCCGCCGGTCGCCTGGCAGTGCATGCTCTACCTAATCAGTCGTTCGTGCGTCGGTCTGCTCACTTCTGCCTTAATGATGGTTCTCAATTTCTGAACCCACAAAGCCGCCAAGACCAGGTGGACGTTAGGCTGGAGAGTTCTCTCTCTCTCTTTCTCTCTCTCTCTCTCTCTCTCTCTCTCTCACTCTCTTTCGCTGTAGCTAACTCAAAGCGTGGGCGGCATTCATTCGTTCGGCTTGCCGACGGTGGGTGGCCAGCAGACCACCCATCTCACACAACCAAGAGAAAGCTTGTAGCTGAGTCAGGAGAGCAGTCGAGGAAACTAGTAGCATGGATGTAGCAGCTCAGCAGGGTGGCTTGAAAGTGTGAGCGCCATATTTGGCAGCAGGGTGTCGATTCGTCACTGCTTCGTCGCCTTCCCTTCCTTTTGATGTCGCTGCCTCTCCTGCGTCGAGCCGGCTGCCGCTGCCCCCCTGCTGCTGCTGCTGCAGCCGGCCGGCAGCTGATTGCCTTGTCTGCTCGAGCAGTCGCTCGAGTAGTTGATTGCCGCATGATACGGGCCGCCTCGGCTGCTGCCGCTTTGTGCTGCTCTGTCTGTGCTGAGCTCTCGTATATAATTATATAATTCATTCGTATAGCACCCTAAGAGAACTTAATCTCTATTCAGGCGCTTTACGTATGTCACGGGGCTCGAGCCCACGACCTCGGCCAGACCCTGGTCGGGGCGAGCAGTACCTTAGCCGCTGGGGCAAACTAGCCGTCGTGTCACACTGTTACCAAGCGTCGTGTCACGCCGATGTCTTTGCCCGAGAGATGGAGGACAGAGCTTCTGCACGATGGTCCTGGCCGAACACTGAGCAGTCCTGACTTCATGGGCAGGCAGGCCGAATATGCATTTAATGTTTGTACAGATTTTCTCAACCCGTTTCCACTTTCCTCTTCCCCAATGCAAATCAGTCAGCGTGCACACGCCTATTGAATCCTTCCAGCAGTAAGCTTAAAATTGTGAGATTATCTCTCGAAGGAATTGTGTGCTCTCTATGCGGCGATCGGGACGACTGTGTCGTGTTTGCTGATGCCAGTAGTTGCTTAGTCGGCAGTAGTGTTTTTGAGATGTTGCTGCCACAATGTCACTCCACTTTCCCTCGTCCATTGGCTCCAGCCTACCTTCTCAGATCTACTCCCCACCAGGCTAAGCGTTGTGCCACCTGCTTTTCTAAATTTAAGCGTTTAGCTAGACCTCGTACGAACCTAAAATCCTTTGGAGATCGTGCCTTTAGTTTGCATGCTCCTAAAGCCTGGAACTCACTTTCGACTGTCGTCGAAACATCTCCTGACTTGACGACATTTAAAAAAAGCTAAAACGTATCTATTTATCACAGCATTTAGTGGGTCCATGTGATTCGTCCTTTGCCTAATTATGGGTGCTGACACTGTGTGAGTGCTGTATCTAACCATATTTGCAAGCTGACCCTATGCATATCACGGCTAGCCATATTATGCATGTTGACATTGAGCATGCTACCACTAACCGACGCTGGTTCTCGCACTCGAGACAAGTTCTCAGGTATCTCGAGTCCGAACGTTCCAACTTGTAGACAAGCAGCTTGAGAGAAAAATACGCTGTGAGCCGATGCCCAGTTGGTCTTTTTTTGCTATTTCGGCATGTGGAGTGACTCGGCATCGACTGCTGCTGAAGCCTTCAGCAATATTATTAGTCGGTGCCGAGCAAGATGGCCACCAGGCGCTAAGAGCATCTAGGCGTGTGGCAGCAGCGGTGGCGGCGTACCGAAGCCGATGCACTCTCTTACTTTCTGTGTGGCAATTCAGCTGCTCCCATGCTCTGCACGGAGCTGCTGTAGCCGCAGCATCTTTACCGACGAATGGTTCGTTAGTTGTACCCAACTCCTATATCACCATCGCAGTGGTGGTCGGTCAGTCAAAGCCTTCTGCAGCAGGAGAAGTCTGCGACGGTACACAACAGGAAATGCAATACAACGCAGGCACACAATGCATACGAAGCGTAGCGATGGCCTTGGCTGAACGAGGAAAGCGACAGGAAATTGACCGACTTCGCAGAGTGTATGGAGGGATGTCGAACTGGAGACAGCAGATCAGCCGAAGCTCAGTTCGGGAGCGGCGAATTGCGACTGATCTGCCGCCGCCGTGCTCTGTGTGCTACCGCGCCCAGCATGCGGTAGCTGCAAAGAGTCGGAGTTCATGCTTTCAAGGAGCTAGTGCGGCAGCATTCTTTGATTGCCTTGGTGACACTTTCAAAGGGGGGCCACAGCGGGGGAGTGGGCCGGCAGAGGATGGGAGCCGGCGGCAGCAGCAGTCCGACATCAGCAGCCGCAGGTAAATAATGATATTCGCTGGAAAAAAATGCACCAGCTCATGCCTCCCATAAAGCCACCTCTCACTAAAACCATTTGAGATGCAACATGTGGCCTTCCTTGAGAATTTGTCCGCGAGGTTTCTGAAGAATGCCTTCCTTGGCTAGCTAGCTATCACGTTCGACACGTGTCTGAGGTGCTAGGAGCTGTGCACTGCGGTGGCTTGCTAAATAAATATTCAACAAGATCGCTGGTTCTTTCCAGGCTGGACTACTGCAATTCAGCTTTGGCTGGGCTGTCGAAAAACAAGCTATTAAGCTGGTGCTGCTCGTGATAATGTGGCTGCAAGGCGTTGTCAACAAATCCCAGAGTTGGTTCAGCAGCGCGACTGTTTTTGCTGAAGTAGCTGTCCCTCCTCTTCCCCCCCCCTCCCTGTTTGTCGATTAGCGGATTAACGAAGAGCAGAATTCTTACTCTGACCCATGAAGCCCGCCGTGGCTTGGCTCCTTACATAGGTGAACTGTTGTACCAGTTTCAGCCTTCTCACGCCCTTAGGTCCTCAATGACTATAAATTTGCTGCTTCACTCCTATGCTTAAAGACAGGTGGCCTATAGAGGCTTTTGTTTTGCAAGACCTGGACTGGGGTACTCGCTTTCACAATTCATTCGCAACGACAGCTACTGTCTTGCTTCGGACTTTATCACGTCCTTTGTAGCCGGCTACTTCCGTGCCGCTCACCTTCTCTACTGCTCTCCTTACTGTGGCTCTCACTTTCCTTGTGTTGCATGGTGTGAAGTTTGTCTTGGCTACTTAATCGGTACCGAAAGCCGCTTAGGCATTGACTGTGCTGTTGGCAAATGTTCTGTCTGTAACACCTTGTTAGTCGTTGTGGCTTTGTGGAGCTACTGACATCAGTTGTTGTGGCTTTGTGGAGTTATCGACGTCCTGTATTTTTATGAGTATAAGTCGCACTTTTTTCAATTTTTTTGAAAAAAGAAACCTGCGACTTATACACTCCAAGTAAAATTCAAAATTAAAAACACTCGTTACCTACCCATGTAGACTGCTCAACTTGTTCTAATGGGATTAACTTGTTTATTATATTAACTAGCAGTGATACTGATGACATGTTTCTTGCTGAATCTGCTGACTGAAGCAAGCTTACATTAATATAAAATAGCTATATATTCAGTAATAATATGTTTCAATAAATACCTTTTTCAAAAACATGTTCATGGATTTAGGGTGCGACTTAAACTTGAAGGAGACTTATAGCCGTAAAACTGTGGTAGATCCATTCCATGACATTAGGGTTCAACTCCCAAGGGCGGTAAATTAACCTTGGCAACTAGTAGTGTCCATCTTTCTGACTAGTACTAGTATATCCAGTGAGGTTTTTATGGCTTATATATATAAAGGTGTGTGAGTCGTTCTTATCGTCGGCTAGCAGCTATTCAGTATGTAAATATGTAATTGAGCCCGAATTAATTAGAACCTCGTTTGTGTTGTGCACCGAAATCTTGTGTGTTGCAAAGCTGCGCTAGATTTGAAAGAAAGGTTTGGCCCAGGGGTTAAGGTGCTTGCCTTTGATGACCGAGGTAGAGGTGAAAGCATTTTATGATCGACGTCGTGTGCTCGACCCATATGTGAAGTGCCTGGATATAAGTTCTCCTATGCACCAGCCATGCAATTTAATTATATTATTAATATTATTACGAAATGTCTCGTCGACGTTGGGCAGGCCTGGGGTTGGCGGTTTTAATCCAGGGCCTTGGACGGCGGGCATGTCAAGCCATAGCTGCATTCAATTTCGATAACCAGGCATTGTATGTACCCGAGAATCGGTTTGCCTATCGGTGCATATCGGTTTGCCTATCCTAAGCCGAAGTAGCAGTACTAAATGGAGTTGCTTTCGTGCTGTAGGCATACACGTTCCGAACCATCTGCTCACCTTCAAGAGTCGCCCAGTGATCGGCCCTGTAGAGCCTCAGCTTTGTATGCCATGGCTGTGGCCAGTATTTCAATTCTTGGCACTTATCTTTTATTGTGTTGTCTGCTAGCAGTGCTCTGTCGTCAGCTGTACAAGTCTGTATTTGAGCACATTTCTCACCATGATCTAGCCAGCTCTACCAGCATTAGAAGTACGATAAAGTGCTGAAATGTACCGAAAGGCGTTTGTGTGCGGATGTTTTTTCATGCCAGCCCTGACTTGGTTCTGCATAGGCAAAGAGGCAGCTAGATTAATGTGGACCTTCTCTGATTTATTGTTTGCACAATGTATGTAAATCGTGCTGTTTGGCTCTCAGCCACATTTAAGATTTGAGTTATGTTCACCACCCAACGATTATCGTCTGTAACAATGGCTGCTGGCAGCTATCACTGCTACCGGCATTATTATCTAAACCCAAACGCTAGCAAGGTGGTGGAATCGCTCCGGTAGCATGTTCCCTGGAGGAAGTTTAAGGGTAGTGTGAAGCCGTTAATGTTGTAAGCCAAAAAACATGACCAGCTGCCTCTGTTTTTAATTGCCTTTTCATTGCAGTGAGCTAAAATTTCTTTGATTGGTTCGTATTAGTCCTCGGTCCATGATCTTAGTCATTGATATGCGTGTCTGAATAAAATGGGATGCAGTCATAGAGCATGGATGCCAACAGGCAACAGTCATTTGAGGAGCCTTTAAAATATGAGGTACCACACGGATCTGTGCTTCGTGCACTTCTTTTCTTAATTTGTACTCTCACCCTTGAAAATGTAACTGATAAGCACCATCAACGCTTTCATTTGTGTGCAGATGACAAACAGCTGTACTGTGTGCTTTAATCTCAACCTTCCCTGCAGCTCGTCGAATTCTATTTGCTCCACCTGTGTGGCTGACATTGTGGCTGACATGTGTGCGTAGATGGCAGCAAACTTTGTCAGATTGAATAACGATAAGGCTGTCTTACTAGCCAGTAATGGGAAAAACCTAGTACGGCTCAAAAATTGGGAACCCCCAACCCTCGAAATCGGCTGGGCCAGCATATCTCTTGTTGCATTGGGGCGCCTCTGGTTCTAAGGCTTAACAAGATGAACTTTCACCAAATTCGTAGTCAACTGCATCATGTCAGCATCATTTCATAACATTGCAAAATATGGTCAAGAATACCATACCTGAACTAGTCCATGCATTTTTTAGATCACGTCTAGACTACTGTACAGCTCAGTACTCACAGCGAGTCTTCTGGCCTCTCTGCTAATATAAGCGGCAACTGCAGTTGATGCAAAACTCTGCAGCTTGGCTTGCCTGTCGTCAGCGTCGAAACCGCCTCATTAGTTCTATACTCACCGACCTGCACCGGCTCCCCAGCAAGCAGAGTATCGACTTCAGGGTTGTGTCACTCACTTGTAGGTCCGTTCACCCTCTTGCTCCGACCTGCCCAAAGCTGGAACACCTCGAACCAACCAACCTTAAATCCTATAGAGACGGTGCATTTAGTTCGAATGCCTCAAATCCTAGAACTCACTCCCGAGTAACATTCCCTGACTCTACATTTAATATGAAGCTGAAACCCACCGTTTTCCTTACTGCATTCGCTCCGTCCGCGTGTGTGTCTGCCTGCTCGTGACTGCACACTTTAGCCTCACCAATTGACCAAATGCTTCCTTTCTGCATTATGTAAAGTGTCTACGCAGATTTAGTTTTCTTATGGCCTTATGCAAGCGTCTTATTATTATTATAACGGTATCCCATGTCTCAAGCAGTATGCATAATCCCTGGCTTGGTTATGCTGCGAAATAACCTTTATAAGGAAAATAGCAATAATAATAATAACGACATTTCTGAAGCACCCTAAGAGAACCGGATCCCTTTCTAGGTTCTTTCGATGTGCCAGAAAGGAACTGATGATAACTTGCTGACAGAGCAGATGCTGTGCACTCGGCCAGTCAGATCGCAGAGCTAGCACCCCATTCTCCTTAAGACAGAGTGTTGCCCACAATGATGCGCATCACAGGCAAGCGCACACAAATGAGCGCATGTATGCACATATGGGTGTGGGCATATGTGCACATTCACACACTCCACCCCCTATATGCGCATTTCCACTTAAAAGCATGATTGCCAATCTAGCTTGCAGAAGCGCCTATGACTCAGGTCATATATTTAATGCATACACTTGATCTGCATGCCCATATATCAATTATCAATATTAAGAAGGGAAGAGAGATACAGAGAGATACACAGAGAGAGACAGATACAGAGAGAGAGACAGAGATACAGAGAGAGAGAGAGACAGAGAGAGAGAGACAGAGAGAGAGAGAGAGACAGAGAGAGGGAGAGAGACAGAGAGAGAGAGAGAGAGAGAGAGAGAGAGAGAGAGAGAGAGAGAGAGAGAGAGAGAGAGAGAGAGAGAGAGAGAGAGAGAGCCTGCTGTTTCTTGGTCGTTCGTTGGTCTCTTGCATATATTGAACACATTGAGCTAACTGCATAAAGAACAGCTATTAAAACAAAAGTGGATAAAAAGAGCAGCTGTTGCCTTGCTTCTTGCTGCCGCGCCCTTGGTGGTCTTTAGCGCTTATTCCATCGGTCCGGCAACAGATAGCGTGGCTGTGTCTCACATGGTGGCAACCATCGTGAGCCGGTCTAGTTGTTGCAGTTGGGTGTGCCGTTCGAAGAAGTTGTCACTTGCTCTGTGAACACGCAGCAGCCACCCTCTCCCTCCAGCAGCAGGCTGTGGCAATGACCTACGTTTTGTGACTCTTTGCCACTGCCACGGTGTGTGCTGTTCAGTGCAAGCAGCTCGGCCTGTAAATGTTACTGCCTTGACTGGTGACGTGACGACGGCAATGCTGCACGTCACTGCAATCATGGCGAGAGGCAAACGCTGCGCTTTGTAACTGCCTCTGTAGAGAAAGCTCTTGACACACAATCCGGTCCGTCGAGGGCGATCGTCAGTGGTTCAAGTGACTGCTCGGTCAAAGTGTGGTGCTGCAGCTCAGGTGAGTAGTGAGAGACTTGAGACATGTGCGACACTGTGTAGTGACACACTGTACATGATATTGCTAACCATGCTGACATGCTTCCTTTACAGCCTTTCTAAATTGTCCAAAAGAGTTTTGATTCTTAGAGGGCTATGTACAAATGTATTATTGGTATTGTCATTGTCACTAGTATTAGTATTACCCACCAAACTACTATGCTGCCGTTAAATGCTTAAGCAATAAGGCCGGCAGCCGACAAGATGGTTGTCCCAGGGAAGGCGGTAGGAGTCTGGGTTACAGACTCCTGGCATCTAACGATCGAGCCCAGCCTCTGCTTTCCTGCTAATGCAGGCGACCTAGCACTGCCATAGCGATGTACCTAGGGGTGTGCAGCAGTGGATCTTAGCAGCAATTCAGCTCGGTTTGGCTGGATGCCGGCTATCAACGACGAGCAGTCCCTCCTCTCCTCCCCAGTACAAAAGAATGAGATATGCAGGTGTGCATATGCAGGCTAAGGTGCTATGCCAGTGGTTCTCAATCTTCCTAATGCCGCGACCCGTTAATGCAGTTCCTCATGTTGTGGCGACCCCCAACCAGTAAGTTAATATGTACAAAATATGAAATTGCACGTTTTCCGATTGTCTTAGGCGACCCCTGTGAAAGGGTCGTTCGACCCCCAAACGGGTTGCGACCCACAGGCTGAGAACCACTGTGCTAGGCGGTTGATCGCTTTACAGTTGTACTATATAAATAAATGCTTGCCTAGAGCCCTGCTGTCTCTTTGACCTGTAGACTGAACACAGGCCACACGTCCAATGGCTTGCAATCTCATCTCGGAGCCGTTGGAGGCAAACAGGGCACCTTTCCAATTAATTTACAGGCTGAAGCCAGAGATAGGCCTCTTCTAGACATGCCGCTGGTATGCATGTGAAAACCTCAAATTGAGAAGTGTTAATGACATAGGCACAGGGCACTCGTCGTCCGAAATCTTGGATCGGCTGTACCTTCGAGTCCTGCGACCCCACTGAGATGACACGATGATGACCTGCAATGCAGTCGTTTGGCTGTCGTCTGAGTACGGCAAGTGTCATTCGTGGAAAAATCTTGTCAGGAGAGATTAGCTTTCGTCCAAGGCTTCTTGTGCTGCCGGCCACGTTTCAAGCAACTTTCCTTAGCTTTGGGCCGCATGCTCCCATAGCTACTTGAGCCTCTACTAGCTGGTCTCTGCTGCCAACCCAGGCCACCAGATCGTCTCGGGTCGCGTTAATTTAGCCGTTTGCCCGCTGTCCTTTTCCCCTCTGCAGGGACCGCGGCAATCCCTGTCAAGCATCGAGCTCGATGTGTAGAAAGTAGATTTGTTAGTTTCTCCATAAAAGCAATAATGCCTTGTTTCAGTTTGGCTGGTGCTTATACAGCGATCAGCTTTCTTGCTGGGGGAGGGGCTTTCAAAGGGGAGAGCCTTCCTGACAATAAATATTCAGACATGCCTGTTCACCCCTTTTTCCTTTACCATATACACATTTGGCAATCGATGTGTGATATTGATCACTACCTGTTCTCGCGTGTCTCAAATGTCTTTCGGCCGTCACTGAGGCTGCACCTGATGCAATGATTTAGGTCTGAGCAGAAGAAACCAGAAACCACTGATGTCGATGGGCAAAGATCATCCGAGGGACCACTGAAGCATGGGGTACCCCAGAGGGCTATGCGCTTCGTCCGGGTTCTTTTAACGGTCTATACTCTCCTTCTCGCCGATGTAATCGGCAAGCACAATCCGGGCTTTCATTTGTATGCAGACACAGGGTGCTCGTATGAAGATAGTGCAACTCTCCACCCAACTACCCTCTTGGCTCTTTTCTTACTGTAGCAGTGCTGTAACAAAACGGCATTTTATGGATGGATGCTTCCTGTAGAAAAACATACTGCACTGCCATTGCTGTTTTGTCGATTAGCCACCACCAGTCGGTGGAGGGAGACCTGTTAGGCGCAAGCGCCTTACGGCCGGGCTATGTTGTGTAAGAGCTCGATATTTTTTAAGATGAGCTTTCAGCGTTAAACCCGCTATTCCAAGACGTCGAGAATTCTCTCGTGACCGTATCAACGACAGTGTTGCATGTGTGCGCACGTATGCACTTGCGCCTGTTTGTGTGCGCTTGCGCTCACACGTGTTTGTCTGTCCGCAGGCGTGTATTGTTGCGCTTGCTTGCTCGCTTGCTTGCGCTTGCGAGCGTACTGTGAGCGCTCGTGTGCTCGTCAGTCAATGTGTTTGGCCTGTGCTTGGCCTGTACGCGCGCACCGCACGCATACGCGCAGTTGCAGCCACGCCTGCGTGTGCAGCCGCTCGTGGTGAGCCGTCAGACCAGCTTCCTCTTCCGGTGTACTCTGTTATCGCCGCCTGGCGGGCATTCGCTTCGCGTTGTTCTCGTTGCCCTGCCGACGCAGGAATTTTATCCGACTTGGCTTACCAGCCGGATCCACCCGTGGAGGAGGCGTTGAGAACGAGTCGCATGAGCTGGCGCCGTGCTCATAGCAGCTGCTGCTGCACCGGCGGAATGGTATTAAGGGCTGTCATAACCGAGTCCTATTACATAACCGAGCCCTATTGAAATGTGTCTGTGTGCACGTTGTTCCTCTTCTGCACCCACTCCGAGTGAGCTGGGGAGGCAGGAGGGCTTCGACGTGCGCCTCACCCATCTTTCCACTCACTCGAGCGCAGGAGACAGGAAGGAAGCGCTCTCGGCAGATGAAGAGTAGGATATGCTTGCTGACAACTGTGCTAATTCGTGCTGACACTGTGCATGCTGCCACTAACCGCATTTGCATGCTGACCCTGTGCATGTCACCCCTAACCATATTATTCATTTCGTTTGTTTTTCAAGCATGATTTTACTTACCATTCAATTGCATTTCACTTTACAGCAAATGTAAAGCTCGTAGAGAGAGATTAAGTTCTCTGAGGGCACTTAATCAAGTGAATTATTATTACTATTATTATTATTATTATTATTATATGCTTGAACGAGTGCATGGTCGGACTGCTCGGTGTGCTGGGGGGGGAGGCGTGGTGGTGGGTGGCAGGTGGCATGGCAGCGACCTGTGGCTGACCTCGCGAGTGGCCGAGTGGCTTGGCGCCGGCTCATTAGGATTTACCAGCAGCAGCAGCAGCAGGGCAGATTAACCGCAATCATTTTACAGTGGCTTTAACCGGCAGCTGAAAAACAGTTGGCCAGGAGTGGCCTGCCTCGGTCGGCTGCACTTGACTCGAGCTGTTTTTTCCTGTCCTTTTAGGCTTTTGCCACCATGTGTGAGGAAGATCGACATTCAGGTTCACATCCCAGTTTAGGGTTAGCGCTCTTGCGGCTTGTGTGCTGCGAGATGCAGCGTCCTTTCCTGTCTTCTTTGCACGAGCGCTTCGTTGCCCCGGGAAGGGAGCGGCCACTCTCTTTGTTCTTCTGACTCAGTGGTTCCAGTTATTTCCTTAGCGTTTTTGAATCAAGAATGAGTACACCCAGGAAACGTCCTGCCAAAAAAATGAAATACTGTGTACAGGATAGCACGTGGCGCGTCGACGGGCTGCTTAGGATCTCATCTGGATTGTCTCTCGATCGGCATAGCGCTAAAACGTCCCAAGGGAATATTGTGCGTTAGAGTGGCTGGAGGATTTGCTGCGTTATCCTTTGTGGGGGCAGCAGGTGGGACCGACTGCCGACCGAACTATGAGTCTCACAGCGAGTCCAACCGATGTACCCACCTCGACAGATAGTGGAGCTGCCTGGGGGGGGGGGGCTGTAACTAGAAGAATGTTGGTGGCAATAGTAATCATAACAATGCAGAATTTGCATAGCCCCCTACGAGAACTAAATCTGTATGGAGCATGTTACGAGCAGAAGAGCTGTTTAGAAGACATTTGCCAGCCAATGTCTACGATAATCTCTCTGTTACATTAGCAACGATGAGTGCACAGAAGAGGTTGAAGGAATGCAATCATAACAAGATATATATATATATATATATATATATATATATATATATATATATATTGTAGTGTATTTGCATCTGTAACTCCACAAAGCTACAAATAATATGCAGGTGTTAACAGGAGAGTTTTGTATACCGCACTCACAGCCTAAGCGGCTTTCGGTTGGCACTCGGTAGCCAACAGGCTTCATCCCATGCAATAAAGTGAATGTGGGAAGCATATCAGAGTCAGGAGAGTGGTTGAGGTAGTGACTAGTGTGGAAGTAGCAGCTCAGGACCGCTGAAAAGGTTGAGCCATAGTCGGCAGCAGGAGAGTAGTTATCGTTGCCTAAGAATTGTGGAAGCGAGTTCCACAGTCTAGGACCTGTAGAGCTAAAGCTTCTGTCGCCCACGGTCTTTAAGTGGAATAATGGAGCAGCTAATTTAAAGTCCATGCAGGACCTGCGGGCACGAGGAGGCTGAAACTGGTGCAACAATTCAGCTTGGTATGGAGATGCCAAGCCTTGTGGGTCAGCATAGGAACTTTGCTCTGTATCCATTGATCAACCGGTAGCCACCCTAGCACTTTTAGCAAATGAGACACGTGGTCAAACCACTGGTACTTAAAAAACTAGCCTTGCAGCCATATTCATAGCAGATTCCGACGGTTTGAATGACAAATACAGCTGAGTATCGTCAGCATAAAAATGATATCCTATCCCATGGGCCTTAATCGTTTGTGTGTGTGTGTGTGTGTGTGTGTGTGTGTGTGTGTGTGTGTGTGTGTGTGTGTGTGTGTGTGTGTGTGTGTGTGTGTGTGTGTGTGTGTGTGTAGCAGGAAAATGCTACAGTGCTAGACGGCTAGACACATTGCCATTGAAATATGCCTTTATTGTCATGGGGAAATAAAAGGCTTTAATGTGATTAAATATTGAGTTGCAATTTTCCAACATCTATTACCGAGCATCTAGTTGCATGGGGCAATCGGTGACTTCATTATCTTAGCACTCAGTATTGAATAAGCTGATGGATGGAGTCCAACAACAGTAGGACGACCTGGCTGGTTCCTTTTACCTAGAATTTTTGTCAAAAATTAGCTAAATTGTTCCGTGCATACAGAATCACGTCTCATAAACATTGCTATCCAAATTTTATGGACCGATGGTGAGGTGTGTTGTTTTGGCACTATATATTTTATGGCAGATGCAGTCTGTTCTAGGGTGCTCTTACCATGTGCATCGTCTCCAACCTTGGCCATATTCATCTGCATTTGTCATGATAGCAATGTCAGAGTTCCTTAGTATTGAGTCAGATGTATGTCATCGTCAGAGCTTTATCGGAACACTTGTCTAATAGTAAGCTCACTATCCCTTATCGGTCACCTATCCGGACACCCTTTTGTCACAAGGCCGTTTCTCCGCTCTTGTAATGATTCTCCACTGATTATGGGCAATAATGAAGAACTTAGCATTTTTATTCCAGATAATAATTGCCTGGAATTTCTCTTTCCCTAATGATGCCGGTGAATGGTAGGCCCCTAATCTTAAGCAAACAGGAATACTTCCTGGTAGGCATTCACTTGTCAATGTGTAGAAAAATTGCTCTGCTGTTACCCATGGCAAGTGCACCAAAATCTGCAATATGCTAAAGAAGAAATGTAATCGTACCAGGCTATTTAAAAATTGTACGATAAAAGCTTGAAAAGCAAAACATAATTCTAGAAATGCTATGATACTAGAAATATCCCAATTGAAATAAGCTGGTGTCATGCAAACACTATAGCTCATATGTGGCTAGATGGTGAGATACTACTTCTCAATACACTTTCGCATGCCGGTTATGAATGCTTCAACCGATAACAACGTACACGTTTTCGGTTTTCGTAAGCACGTTAAGGATGTACGGTTGACATGAGCAGAGAAAATGATGTGTGCTTTCTTTGAAGATGTCATCACATCAAAAGATACCAGACCGCCAGGCGTCATTCAGCTTAGGGAGCATATAAAGCAGCTTTGCAGCATAGTGGATCAGTGGATAAATAGCAGCAAACGGTCCTGTCGTGGCTGGCTGTGCAGGCTATTTCATTCAGGAACCTCCAGAACAGGTGGTGGGAGTGTTTGGGGTTGTGTTGTGGTTACCGTGGGGGTGAGCTGAGAAAGCAGTGAGGTGGCCATCTGATGTCGGTCGCACCATGTGCTCGGCTTGACCGGCTGCCAGCTCCATGGGCCACCCTCCCCTCTGCTGGCTGGCTGTGGCATAACAGTACATTCTGCACCCTCTTTGTCGAGATGTGTGCACGTAAGCAAGCCACTTGACTGCTCTTGCATAGGTGCTCTTGCAGAGTGGGCTGGTGCGAAACGAGATTTTGATTGCAGATCGTTAATAGGAATTGGTAGCTACTTGGAAAAGAGGTCCTGTCTGCCTAGTGAGCTTCTCAGGCTGCAGCAGGGGTGTGGGGGTGGTCAAGCGCTATTGCAGATGGGCTTGGCCAGGCTTCGATCATTCCTCTAGCGCTTGAAGAGGGAGGGGCCGAAGGGGTTGGACAAGCCAAGCTCGTCATGGCAAGCCCTTGGCTGCCGGGTTCCAATGTGATGGCAAGAGGAGAAAGAGGGTGACGGCCAAAAAGGCAATGTCAAGGCTCTGTACAGAGCAGCAGCCAGTTCATTGGTGAGGGTACGGTAGGGTTTTGAAAAATCGGAGCGTTTTTTTTTTCTTTTTGTCGCGTGACAACGGCCAGCACGGCTGAAGCCGTCTGTCCCGCTTTGGCCGCTTCAGGAACAGCTGTGCTCTCCGTGTACGTGTACAACCCGGTCATGTGCCTGGCCTACGTCGGCAATCGCAACGCCATTGCCGTCGGCATGGCCGGCGGCAAGCTGGAGTTGCTTCTCTTGGTCGGACTGGAAGGCCAGTGTTCGGTCACCTGCGCCGACCAGGAGGATATCGTGTGTCTCTCTGTGAGAGCTCGCTGCGCTGATGCAGCGGCTTCATCCATACTTGCCGCCAGTGCCTGCTTCCATCCGGCTTGCATCCCACGACGATTCGTCTGCTGTTGGCAGCTGTGCTGCCGCTGCTGCTGCTGCATTCCGCACGCGCTTGCAGGTCGACGGCTGCCGCCTGTGCACCGGCACTGCGAGCGGCACTGTGCACGTGTATGACGTGGCAGAAAAGCTCGGCAGCACGGGGCCCGCTGATGGCAGTGGCAGCAGCTTCAGCGGTGGTAGCGATGGCCGCAGCTGTGGCTCAGCAGCAGGGGCTGAGCCACAGCCGGCGGCCGGTGCTGGGCGGCACATTCTGCTGCGCCGACTGTGTGCTGCTGCCACTGGCTGCTCCGTTCGTTCCCTACTGCTCCGTGGTGACGTCGTCCTGGTGGGCAGTGGCAGTCACGCCTTGCTGGCGCTCTTCTGGAAGACTGGTAAGTGCCGCACTGGATGCCTGTTCGTGTCTCCAGGCCACTCACCTTTCCCGGTCGGCTACAGTGGATTCGGCCGTGTGCGCGTGTGTATGCTATGTACGTGTGTGCACATTGTGTGTGTACGTGTGTGTATGTGCGCACTCGCTTGTGCATATGTGTGCACGTTGTGTGTACATGCACTACGTGTGTGTGTGTGTGTCCGTATGTATGTGTATGCATGTGTGTGTGTGTGTATGTGTGTTTGCACGTTGTGTGTACATGCGCTACGTGTGTGTGTGTGTTTGCACGTTGTGTGTACATGCACTACGTGTGTGTGTGTGTGTGTGTGTGTGCGCGCGGCACGTACACGTGTTGTGCATTGATTGTGTGTGCATCAGTGGAGGTGTGTTGTGCGTGTGTGATGGTGCAGTATTCTTTGTACTAATTCATTAATTTTTTATGTCATTGGAAGATAAGTGCCATCGTCTGCCTAATCACCCATCGGAGTACGGCGTCACGGATGGGCTGGCTGCGTGCATTCAGGACACCTTCCTGCTTGCCACTGCTTACGATTATGACAGTGGCGTGGGATGCGTCAATGGTGAGCTTGTGGCAGCCGCATGGCCTTTTCCTCATGCGACTGGGCTCGGTACCTAGGAGTATTGGTCATTTGGTGCCAAGTGGTTGCTCCTTGTAGGTAAATGCTCAGATACCACCTGTGCTACTCCCACTGCCAGTGCAGGGGCTGGTACCTGCAGTCCACTGTAGCACGGTTTCAGTTATTATCCTGGCCGTGACTGCAGTCTGCTGCTGTTGTAATTAGGTAGATAGCTAAAATCTAAAATGTAATAATAATAATAATAATACACTTGATAAAGCACCATGGGAGAACTCAGTCTCTTTCTAGGCGCTTTACGTTTGCTGCAATTAATTTCTAGTCCTATGGAAACATAATCTCAATACAGGTGTTTCATATAAGCCACGGGGCTCGAGCCCACGACTTGGTCATCAAGCAATTTCACCTTGACCTTAGTCGGGGCAAACACCCGAACCACAGGACCAATCAAGCCTTCTCCTGTTAGTCCCCTATTATATCGTTTTAGCTACACTGGCTGAGTCTTTAGTCGCCACATCGAGAATGATCTAATAAGTAAATAAATAAATGTCGTAAATAAACAATCTCTGCCTTCATAAGTATTACCAAATCAGTGGCTGGGATGGGCTGTCACGACGTGAAATCCCATGTTAAATGTGTGCATGACTGCGAGGATTACTCGTTCAATGAACTGCCCGAGGTTTCGCTTACCTTTCGCTATGATGTATTGGTGAGCCATGATGTTACTCTAGGTAAGGCGGTTGCTTTTCACGACCGAGGTCCCGAGGTCGTGGGTTTGATTCCTGCTGTGGACGATCCTATATCGCCACTGCAAGCGGTGGCGATAGCCGTAAAGGCTCTTCTGTTGCTATACAAATAGGCTGCTTAATCAGCTATGATTTATTTATTTAGTGCCTATCCTGTCGTTCGGTGGTTGCTTCTACAATCGTTGGTGTATGTGTTGCACTATTCACCACCACTTTGCGTTCGTGGCATCTTACCTAGCTGAGCTGCTGCACCAGTTTCAGCCTCCTCGGGTCCTTTAAGGGCAGTAAGTTAGCTGTTCCATTCCTTTGCTTAATGGTCATTGGCGACCGAAGCTGCTGCTCTGCAGGTTCTAGACTGTGGAACTGCTTCCACAATTTTTACGCAGCGACAACTACTCTCCTGCTGCCGACTGTGGCTCATCGTTTCCAGCTGTCCTGAGCTGCTACTTACATGCTACTCACTACCTCAACTGCTCTCCTGACTCTGCTATGCTTCCCACTTTCTCTTTGTTGCTTGAGATGAAGTCACTTGGCTGCCGAATGCGTACCGAAAGCTCCTTAGGCTGTGAGTGCACTGCTGCAGGAAACTCTCCTGTAGAAAGCACCCACCCACAGTCTTTGTGGCTTTGTGGAGTTACCGAAGGGGGATACATTACATCGTGTGGCAAGCCATCAAGCCGTCGTGGCTTTGTTTGATGGGCCGGATGCCCGGTCAGTTAGCATAGCTTGGTTGCCACTTGGAGGCAAGGTTGGCTGGGCATGGGAGCCTGGCTGGCAGTGCTTCTGGGGCACGTCTCGCCGAGACGATTCTGCGACTCTGCGTCGTTCTTTTTCGTCGACTTCTCGCTGCCATGTAGTTTGAACCGGTTCATCTCGTCGGAGCAACGGCAAGAGGGTCGAAGGAAGCAGTCGTCGCCTGTGTGCTCGATCGTGGTCTATTGTGGATGCGTCTGTCGGCTTCTTAGTAACAAGTCAATGCTCGTTAGTTTTTTTGATGTACCAAGCCAACCCACTGGGTACTTGTTGTATGCAAGTACATGTTTGTTCATTCATCTGTTAGTTTTCCTTGGGATAGTCATTTGCTGTTGATGCTATGTATGTGACCACGGTTGCATGCAATTTTAATTTAAAAGAAGAGAGTGAGAGAGGTCGGCAGACAGACGGAGCCAGAGAGACAGACAGGCGGACGGACGGACAATGACAGAGACAGAGACAGAGACGTTGACAGGGAGAAAGAGAAAGAGAGAAAGAGAGAGGCAGAGCCAGACATACAGCTCGGAGGCAGCAAGGGAGAATGGAGGGTGAGAGATGGGAGGGGATGGAAGAGAAGGAGAGAGTGAGAATGAAGAGAGACAGACAGACAGAGACTGAGAACGAAGAAGGAGAGACAGAGAGAAGGGATGAAGGATCAGACAGAGATGTGATGGAGGGAGATAGAGACTGGTGGTATGTGCTGCATTCACTAAGCACTTGCATAAGTAGATTTCAGGTTGGGCACGCTGGCTAGTGGCAGTTCTTCCTCTGTTCGGCGAGAATACGTTCGTCGTCCAAGCTGTAAGTTAGAACTCCAGCTTGCAAGCTCAAGCTATTTTCCAGTCATGTAATCCTGTTGAAAAACCTTAAAGGAACTCGTTGATTAATGTTTGCTCGTTCATGCATGTTAAATGCAGTGCCTTGAATGGAGCAAATACGATTTCAAACTCGACCTCATTTCGCGTGCTTGCGAAATGAGGTCGAGTTTGAAATCGTATTTGCTTTCATGACATCGGTCCCGAGGTCGTGGGTTCGATACCTGTAGTGGGCGATCCTATATCGCCACCGCAAGCAGTGGTGATAGCCGTAAAGGCTCTTCTGTCGCTATGCAAAAAGAGGCCGTTTAAGGAGCTAGGATTTATTTATTTATAAAGTTGACGTGCCATCGTAGCACAAACAGCCCTAGCTTATTCATGGGACCATTATGCCAGTTGATTGAGACTTAAGCCTACGACTCGAGCTCGTATCGCTAGCTTCCTGTGCACTGTTTCGAGTCCGAATCTCGATTTCGGCAAATCGAGGCTCGCACTCGTTTTGCTCTTTTTCTGGGCTATGATAGTGCTGTCGTTCAAATACTAACCTGCCGGAAATCGTCCAAGCTCTTAAGAAAAAATTTTAAAAAAAATTAAAAATTTTAAAAAGTTACTAAAGCACTAATGGCAGTTTTTACTGATTGCTTGCACTGGAGAGCTTGCGTTTGCTAATTCTGCTTGTGCTCACTCCTTTCTAAATTTGGTGCAACTACCACTTTCCGGAGGAGCCGAGGGTCAGCGGATGCTGCCACCCAGTCCGTGAAATCAGCTCTCGCGGAAACTCCAGCTATTTTAAACCTTTCAGTCGCTGTGTCGAATTAATTCGCTAGCGTACGTAATAATAATAAAACATTTGTTCAGCACCCTAAAATAACTACTATATATATTTCTATACACTTAATGTGTATGCTTTACTGTGGTTATAATGTTTTATGACCGTCTGAGTCGACGGCCAGTAGCACCGAAGCGCAGACCGGCCAGGAAGTTAGTGTGCTGAACCTCCTCGATGGACCGTGCCACCTGGAGTGCATGGACCAGGTCTGTCAGGCTGCAGCTGATTTAAAGCTGAGCTCAGAATGTCGCCGCTGTGTGCCTGTACTGCTGTACGCCCCGAATGTTTGGTCAGAGGTGCGAGCATGGTGCTTATTAGGGTACTCAGCAATTGCTCGCGTCTTTGGTTAGCAAAAGGGGTTGAGGCCCGCACGAGTCAGTAAATTAGGAGTAAGTGCAAGATTTTGATTGTCACAACGTTTCTGCTTAACGGTGTGGTAGCAGTACGATATGGGAAATTTACTCGGAAGACCTGGTTGTCGTGGCAGTTGGGTGGGATAGTGGCCAGACATCCCTGTAGTCGGGCGGGCGGAACTTTCTCGTGCAAAGCACAGCCTCTTATTTCCTGACCGATTAGGAAATTGCTCATGGAATTCGCTGCCTGCATGCCTTAGGATGTTAAAACAATTGAAAATATATTCATTCAACTATACTCCGCTGCTGTTCAATTAGAAATCGCCAATCAGGCTTTTTTCAAGGTGGCTAGCAAAGCACAAACACTGTGTCGTGAGTTGTTATGAATAAAGCCATACTTGAGGTTTGTGTAGCCTTGCAAATAGCACGAGAGAGTCTAGAGGCAGCGTTCCGACAGGGCCTTGCCCATGCAGGAGGAGGTAGGCTTTGCCCATGCATGCGATAGACTTTGCCCACGCAAGAGGGAGGCATTTCGTCTGCAGAGAAGGGCATTGCTGGTGCAGAGAGGGGGCGGGGCATCGCTGATGCAGAGGGTATTGCCGGAATGGCTTTGTGGAGCTGCTTGCCTCCTCTCCTCCCCGTAAGATGTTGAGCAATGCACCCATGCCCGTTGATATCAATGCCGTATTGTTTTCTTTTGAATCCCCAGTTATTCCTGCCTTATAGCTGAAAAAAGATGCCGAGTGGTGGGTTGTGGTTTTTTATTAGTCTCTACCTTATGTTAGTGGCATGTCCAGAGATCGCAGTGGTAGGACTGAAACTTTAAAGTGAAGGACTGAATCCTTGACCTTTCCTTGATCACCCATTGGGAAAAGGCGTGCCTAGCTTTTCTGGGTTGCCGAAAGATTACGGCTACGTCGGCTGCTGCGGCATTAGACTTTTTTATGGCACTGAACAGACGATTGCCCCCCCCCCCGGCACCACCCACCGATCGTTTGGTGAGAATAAATGTTCGGAAATGCCACCCGGCTAACCAGAACCCTCCCAGTCCCCCTCCTAGACTGCATCGCTATTCAGCAGCCCGACTGGTCTGGTGTTGAGTCGAACTCGGTAGAGACCAAACAATACCAAACTGTTTTTATAGTATGGTATTGGTATAGTATAACAACTCACCATCACATTGGAGCAACATGATATATATATATATATATATATATATATATATATCATGTTGCTCCAATGTGATGGTGAGTTGTTATGCTTCAGCGTGAAAAGTGCAAGCAACCCTTAGTGGAATGCTGCTGCAACCTTTCTGACTGCTCAGACTGCGCTCGATCCCGTTTATATATATATGCATATATACATATATATATATATATATATATATATATATATATATATATATATATATCCTGTTGCTCGAGTGTGACGCTTGTGTTGTTATGCTTCAGTGTGAAAAGTGCAGGCAACCCTCAGTGGAATGCTGCTTCAACCTTTCTGACTCAAGAGTATGGCTGCTCGGACCAGGCTCGTGGTTTTGTGCAGCTGTTTCTCTCGTCTGACCGTGCAATTTCAGTGAAAGGCTAGCTATGGGCTCGTGGCTGGGCCTACTCGCTGTCGCGTCGACTCCGTGGCCAACGCACTGCCTGCCAGTAAACTCCATGTCGTTTCTGCGAAGTCGCTGGCTTTGAAGTTCAAACATCTCTCGAGAGGCTGCTCGCGGCGGCATCTTCTGAACCGACTGTCGGTGATGTCATCGGGCTGTCGGAGCCCGCCGACAGCCTGGTTACTATTGCCGAAAAGTTAGCATTTCGTCTGGAGCCGTGCTAGAGATGCAAGAAAATTTGGGGCTACCGGTCGGCTTAAACCTAGCCATTCGCCGAGTTCCCTAAAAGGAGATTTAAAAAAAAGATTGAGCTTTGCCAACATACCGGGCATTCCCGGCAGCCTTTCATTTCCCTAGAGTATCCACGAAGCTAGCTGGTACTTTTATCGTTCGATAAAGGCTAATGTACTCCCCAGCGGCTGCAGCATCGTTGAGCACGCGATATTTGTAAGCTTTGCAGTCCACAGCGCCATTAGTGGCTCGCTGTGTAACGTGCAGCTGGATCACTGGATCACAGCAACTGTTGGAGCAAAAGTGTCGCCAGCCAGTCGCAGTCTGTCGATGCCATCGGTTGAGCTGCTACTCCGGCATTCGACAGAGTCGTGCATTGTGTCCGTTTCTTGCGTATGCGACATAACCGATGCCATCTGTTTTCAGTTCGCAGTCTAACCACCGGTTATCGATACGTCGGCAGCTTCGAGTGTGCCTCGCTGAGCCGGCTGCTGTGCATGGCTGCTGCCGATGACGGCGAAGCCAACACCGTCACCCTGGCGACCGGAGGCTACGAGCTTCGCGTCTGGCAGATCAGGTTGCCTGGAAGGTATCTCTCTCTCCAGCGCTTCGCGATTACGTTACCAGCCCCTGGATCTTAGCCAAGAGTTAAGGCGCTTGCCCTTTAAGACACAAGTCGGTGGTTAGAGTCCTCCTGGCTATCTTTTATTGTCCATTTGAAAGAGGATGTGCTTACCGAGCTAAGGCTTTGTAAACTGAGCATATAAACTGAGCATATAATACTGGCTAGGCATATAAACTGATGCAGAGTTGAATCAGCCGAGCTGTGCTTTTCTACTCTCTTTTTCTTAGCCGACAAGCATGGTTAAGCTTGCCGGTTGATGCACTTCCGGTCGCATGCCCAACTGCATGTTAAGTGCCCCTCTCTCCCTCTCCCTTCCTCCCTCCCTTCCTTCCTCCCTCCCTTCCTTCCTCCCTCCCTTCCTTCCTCCCTCCCTCCCTCTCACCAGTTTGGCCCAGTAGGTAGAAGCAACCAAGGTCGCTGGCTCGCGTCCTGCATTGTATGCAAAGCGCCTGGATAGAGATTACGTTCTCTAAATGTTCTTTGCAGATGAATTCTCTTTAGTTCATTTGGTTTAGGTTGTAGCATTTCTTCAAACTCGCAGGGCACGTGATCCAGCGACTCATTGCAAGTCCTTATGCAGGCGTCTCCCGACGAGCCGGCTGTCTTGTTGTGGTCGTGCCGAGAGGAATCTCGAGGCCGACAATCTCTTCGTCTCTCTCTCTCTCTCTCTCTCTCTCTCTCTCTCTCTCTCTCTCTCTCTCTCTCTCTCTCTCTCTCTCTCTCTCTCTCTCTCTCTCTCTCTCTCTCTCTGTCTCGCTACCGCGATCAGTGCAAGTACGGCAGCAGCAGCAGGTCTGACGTGATCAGTGGCCCTCGAGGACGAGGCTTTAGACCGGTAGAGCCCGTACAACGGTTGCCGTCCCACCTTGCCCTGTTACCACAGCTGAAAGCTTCCAAGTTCGTGTTCTCTCTTCGTCGCCACGAGCCGTGCAACTTTGGTGCTGCCTCAACCGTTCTGCCAGCCTGCCGAGCCTCAGTGGGAGGCCATCCACCCACCCACCCCCCCCCCAGCTGTTGAGACTCAAGCAGCCGGCTGGAAATAGGCATGACACGCGATGCTGCTGGTACAAGTCTGTCCAATTGGGTAGCAGGCAGTAGTTCGTCGGAGGCCTGCGAGATCAGAGCCTTTCACAGGGTCTCTGCCCCAAGCCTGGCATGCCCAGGGTGAAAGGGCTGAGCAGTTAGCAGATGCTTGCCTGGTTCGTCATACCCGAGAGACAAGCCTTGCACGTGCATCTTGGTGAGTCTGCTCTCTCTCTCTCTCTCTCTCTCTCTCTCTCCTCTATTTTCCCTCCTTCTCTCACTCTCTCCCTCTCTCTCTCTCTCTCTCTCTCTCTCTCTCTCTCTCTCTCTCTCCTCTCTCTCTCTCTCTCTCTCTCTCTCTCTCTCTCTCTCTCTCTCTCTCTCTCTCTCTCTCTCTCTCTCTCTCTCTCGTCCCTTCACTTCACTCTTGCTTTCATATAACGTGTACAGCAGCATACTTGATGTGCTGTTTCCTTACCATTACTAAATGTCGGTCAGATGTGTCCCTCTTATAATACTGTGTTTGCCTTCAGTCTGACGTAGGCTGTTGCCAGCTGTAACAGTAATTTGCTTAGCAGTTACAGAATCTTATTAGTGACCTTTTTCTGGCTACTGACCTTGCGTCACTGTGGTTTTCGGAAATGTCAAGTTGAACGTATCAATCTAGACTTATGCAGAGCTAACTTTAGATAGTCAAGTGAGTCATGCAATGGATATGCTGACTGACTTGTGATGCACGTACCAGTGCACTAGGTAGGTTTAGAGTTTGGAATGCCATTGAGATCAAGTGTCGGCAGCTAAAAACGCTGCAAGCTGCTTGCAGAACATGAAATGTGGAGGCACATCCACCCTTTTACCCCTCTCCTCTTGAGGGTGGTTATGCACTAGGTAATCGTGCAACTTCCATATGGATTGCCTCCAGTTGACGGCTTTCGTTAGCACAAAATATAAAGAGTGCTTATCGACGAGCCTTTGCTCATCTAGCAGCAGCCGAAGCCCAGCGACTTTCACCCTGATTGCCGGCTTGCAGCACAGCATAGCCTACTGTAGCCATTGAACCTGCGCAATTCGTGTCGCTATGTGTGAGCTTCCGTGGACTCTGCAGAACCCGGTGCCTTTACCCAGTCACGTTGACTCGGGGCAGTAGGGGGGGCCGGGGTAACGCTGGCGCAAAAGAAAGCCACCGACGATTTGTGGAATGTGAACTGGGTAGCATTCAAGGCTTAGTTCATCTGCTCAGTGCCTCGAAGCGATTCCTTGCTTTGTGAGGTGGCCGTATTTCGACGAAGCATGCGTGTCTGCCCAACTATAGCTTAGATGAATTGTCGGCCAGGTCTCAGGTGGTCGAAAGCCAATCGCCATGGAACAGCCAATTGAGCAAAGTAAGTAACGTGCCGGCGAGTTTTGTTTCTGCTTACTGGTAAAATATTCCATTAACGAATGCTGTGTCAATAGGTCTGAGCAAAATGCCTTTTGATAGGCATGGGCCGCTGAAGGCAGTGAAGGCCACGACTGGGGTTTTTCACCTCGGCATGCTCCTTCCCACTTATCCTCTGGTGTTGTGTGGCTCTTCAAGGTGACTGTGTTAGACAGAAGAGCGTATCGACTTTGGTTTTTGGTTGTGTCTTTGCAAGCATTAACAATCACTGCCAACATTTGGGAACTGATGCTTGGCATGTTTATCGTGGTAACAGAACCCATCAATTGATCAGGTAGCTCGCGAGTCTCCAATGCTGAGGCATGGACAAGAATATTTAGAGATTTCGACAGTTACAGTAAATCTCGAAAGTTGAAGCTTGAGACAGCCAGTGCATTCACTAGATTTCTAGCACTTCCTTGCGAAGTGAACAGCTGCATGGGGTGAGCCGCTGATCCGACTTAATTGCACCTGATAGTCTTCGTGCCAATCACCGGACAACCGAAAGTAGTGCCTTGCAAATACGGCGTTTGCTGAGTTGTGGGCTTGCACTAGTTGAACTTCATTTCTTGCCGTTTTCCTGCATTGTGGTGGGTTTAAAGCATGCCAAATTGGTGCTGTTTGCTCCAGCTATCTGGAAAGCTAACAGCAGCAACTACTGTCGAATGTGAACGCCTATTTTGCCCCCAAGATCTGTTCAAATCACACCTGTTTGCTTTTCGATCGTGATGCTCAAGCTATAGCATGCCTGTTAACATATAAATGCTTATGGCTGCTTATAATCGGCAAGCACCGGCGAATCTGCTGCCCCTATTGCTGCCCCTTCTGTCGCATCCGATCTGGCTGTGATTATAGCCACCCCGACTATTAGTGACCGACCTTACAGTAGTTAGGTACGATCGTTCATGTCTGTTATCGTTATGCTGTTGTCATTCAAAGGCATTCCTGGTTGCAGCTGCTCCTGCCAGGGCTTCTAAATTGGGTATCTCCCACAAGCAACCTACTAATAGCCAGCAAAGGGGGTAAAGGGGGCATGCTCAGTATTTCCAGTGTCGTGTCCAGCAGTCTGTCCCTCAAGCACTGATGTGACTAAGTGTAAGGTACTGGTCATCAGACCCACTATAACCCTTGGCGGCCAATCTTAAAGTTTGCCTTTGGAGACCTTGTTCAATGTGCAATAAACCCCTATTAATATGCGACATAATTCGGACGACGTCATTGACCTGTTTGCTTTGACCGAGACCTGGCTGAAATCGACTAACTGCCTGAGAAAAACCGATGCCACCCCGGCATGCTTCTCTTTCGTTCATGCCCCAAAATCAATCAAAACGGCTGGAAGAGTTTCAATGGTTGCACGTTCCTCCCTTAATTTCGAACCATCAGCAGCATCCTCAAAGCTGTCATTCGAATCGCTTGTTCAGAGTCCCTCCACCAGGAAGTTGACACTGGAGGCAGTAATCTACCACCCCCACGTACTAAGCCTTTGTTTTATTTCAGGTTTATCTGATCTCATTTTGATTCCGTGTATAAGAAATCGTCCCTTCCTCATTTAAGGTGAATTTAATATTCATTTTGGCCTCAACTGGTGTCCTTATTCCCGAGTTTCATGCCCTAACTAATTATTTTCTCTTATGGCTCATATACATTACCCCACTCCAAGCGAAGATCATACACTCGATTAAATATTCTCCTGTGATTGTAGGCCGTCGTCTCCTGTCACTGTCGATTACTGCTTATCTGACCACATACAGATCTCATGCAGTCATTCAGTCTGCAGCTTGTGGCCCCCCCCCCATTCCCGAATCCAGGATCTCACGGGATTCGCAAAACCTTAAGACCCTTGGCATTGGTACTCTCCCCCACAAGAATATCTTCCTTCCTGCCCAGTCCGTGCTGCGCAGTCCACTTACTGACCCGTCCTTACGGGTAGAATGTTATAACACGACACTAACCAACGTTCTTGACGAGTTTGCACCTCAGACAATGCACATTGTGCCCACTTACCCGGGTGCCCCCTGGTTTACCTCAGACATTAATTAAGCTAGATAGGTCTGCTAAGCTTAAGCTTGAGAAAGCTTACAAAATACCACAACTATGACCTGTATCAGCTCCACAGTCAAGTCTGCCTACTTTCAGCTACATAGCATTGCAAAAATTCAGGCTCGTTTGGACAGGGATACCATTTGTAAATTGGTCCATGCATTTGTGACATCCCATCTCGGCTTTTGTACGCACGTCACAACGTTCCCTGACATGACCAAAGTAAAAAAGAAGTCTAAAACGCACCTTTATATTACAGCATTTGGTGGGTCTTTGTGATTCGTCCTTCGTGTGCATGTACCTGTTTACTAGTTCATCCCTGCTGATTTGTGTGCCGGCTGCTTGTGGATGTTACCACCAAACATTTGGTAATGCTTTATATGCAGCATCTGTACAGTGCCTAGAGAGAGATTCAGTTCTCTGAGGGTGCTATACAAATGTATTATTTTTATTATTATTGTTATTATTACAACTAGTTGGCCATTTACTCGCATGCACACACTATTATCTATTACGCCAATATATCTCGCGTAGTGATTCTTGTGATGATCTAACAGATCGCCTCTCAGATCACTTCTCAGATCTAGCAGATCGCCTCTCAGATCTAGCAGATCGCCTCTCAGGTCTAACAGATCGCCTCTCAGATCTAGCAGATCGCCTCTCTAGCTTCTTTCTCTGCAGGATAGATCTGAGGTCTGAGAGTCAATCCATAACGTAACAGCATCTCCACTAGAGTCGTCACCCTCAGTTGAACCCACACAAGACTCCTCTTTCGTAATTCCTTGCAGTACCCCTATGTCTGCATTCAGGCCTGCCACTAGAGGCCTCACCTTGAGGTTAATCTCCCAATCAAAGATGACTGCTTGCTCTTTAGAACCTATTCCCACTGTCCTACTTCTACGATGCATGGATCTGCTGCTAATCAATGCATAACTGTCACAATAAAGATGGCCTTAGCCTTTAGTTGTGTCCCTGTACCTTTCGAAAAGGCTGTTGTTAGGCCACTAATTAAGGAAGCAACATTAGACCGAGGGAACTTGAGCAGCTTCCTGCCAGCCTGCCATTCAGTCTTCTTTCTACCGTTCCTATCAAAGACACTGGAACAAGTCGTGGCAGAGGAGCTGAGCTCTTATATCGACACTTCAAACCTTACTAGTAAGTTACGTGTCTGGTTTTAGAGCTAATCACTCCCCAGAGTCGGCATTGCTTTGGGTGTATTTAGGAATGCAGATTTGTGTAGAGTTTCTCTGCTCTTTTTGCTCGATCTTTCGGCAGCATCTGATGCAGTTGATCGCCAAGGGTTTTTTCGAGCACCACTCATCTTGCCTGACCATCACTAGCGCTGCACTGCAATCATTTAGGTCCCACCTCAGTGGGAGACTCCAGATCATTGATGCCAGTGGGCAACAATCATCCGAGAAGCCTCTAAAGTACGGTGTACCACGGGGCTCTGTGATTGGTTCGCTTCTTTTCTCAACCGATACTCTCTTTCCGGTATAATAGCCATACACAATCCATAATTTGATTTCTATACTGACGACACACCTATACCTGTGCTTTGATCCCTCCCGGCCTCCCAACACATCAAACCTTGTCAACTCACTTTAATAGTAATAATAATAATAATAATAATAATGCACGTGATAAAGCGCCCTCAGAGAACTCAATCTCTCTCTAGGCGCTTTACATTTGCTGCAAAGGAAAATGCAATTGAATGGTGAGTAATATCATGCCTTCTTAAGGCAATACCGCGAACGAAATAGCATTAATGTGGGGAGACCTCGGAGGATGATTAGGGTAATGTAAGAGCTGCTTCGCTGCAATAGGTTCCATATATGTTGAATTCCTGAAGAGATTGTACAACCAGCTTGAAAGTGGAATGCTAAAAAACTCAATGCGTCGATAAGTTCCAAATAAATGGCTCACTACCGGAAATAAGCGATTCGAGGCAGAGTCGTGACACACACACATTTATGTATAAATGGCAATCTGAATACAGACATTATGCTCCAAAGTACTTTTTGTTGGGATCTCTGTGATAAACTCTACTTTCTGCATGTATGGCTGATGCTTGCACTTTGATAGCAGCAAACTTTCTCAAATTGACAAATTGAATTATAGTAAAACCAACTTGCTAGATATTGGCAAACTTAGTGTGACTTGGAAATTAGAAAACGTATCCCTAAAATCAAATCTGCCAGTGTAGCTCCTGTAGCATTGGCACCAAATCTAGGTGTCCTTTTTCGAAGTGACCTTTCACTAGATTACCACATCAGCTCCACAGGCAAGTCTGCCTACTTTTAGCTAGGTAATATTGCAGAAATTCGGACCTGCTTAAACAGAGATGCTACATCTAAATTGGTCCGTGCATTTGTGACATCCTGTCTCTACTGCTTGCTTGTCTGTCGGCCTATGTAATCAGATGCTTTAGGTCGGTGCGAACCCTGCAGTCAGATTTAGCTGTAGTGAATGTCATTGAATTACCTCAATTAAAACCTCTTCTCGACCACCTGCACAGGCTTTTAGTCAAGCAGTGTATCAACTTGAGGTTTCTTCACTCATTGCCCGCCCTTCCAACCCAAATCGTTTAGTCATGCCTCAGACCAACCTCAAATCTCTTGGAGACTGTGCCTTTAGTTTGTAACTTCCAAAGCCCAGATTGCCTCAAAGCCTCGCTCTCGACTGACGAGACGACATGTAAAAAGAAGATTAAATGCACCTGCTTCTCACAGCATTTGCTGGGTCCTCGTGAATTCCCCATTTGTGTGCTGCATGCATGCAGACACAGTGCGACAGTTATCGGCAACTGCATTGATATGCCTCCTTTGCAGCACATGTAAGGTACCTAGAAAGATATTTGGGTCTCTGAGGGTTCAGTACAGATTTATTATTCTTATTATGAGGCTTGTACTGGCAATGTTTAGCTTTTGTGTGTAACAGTTGCTACTTGAGTTACTATAATGACCTTCCAGATGCATTGTGACAAACTGTGCATGTGTACACATGCTGCCTACCGTAGGCACACACGGCATGCTCGGCACCCTGACAAAAGTGTGTAATACTAGCAATCCCGATAAATGTATGCACGCCTAAAACTATTAATAGTTTTTTAAGTATATAGTTTAATTAATATAACCGTCTTTTTGTCTTACAAATCAACTGCTAGTATGCCAAAAAAAGAAACAAATGTTGCAAATGTACAGCTGGTGGGAAAATGATAATAGCATGTCCATTCCAGAGTCGTGCACTACTAGTGCACGACTCTGAATCCGAAAAATACCATATCGGATCTTGAGAAAGCCAGTCCGAATGCCTGTTCAACCATCTTTCCTTGAACAGAGCTACTTTTATACTAGTTTGATCGTGGACAGAAGCTTTGGTGCACGGTTCACGTTTTAAATCGTGCAGCAGAATACCGTTGCCACGAAATCTACGAATGCACGTCAAAACAACATATTTTACGCGTGTAAGTCCCCCTCCTTTTCCCCCAAATTTGGAATCATGTAATGGAGAGAAGGCATGCATACATGGGAGGCTACTTGTTTGCTGTATTATTGAGCTAAACAACGTACCTGCTTTGAATGCATTTCCGATATTTGAATGCGTTTTGAACGCATTTGTGGCATTTCAAATGCAATGGACGTAACGGGAGTTGACACAGTCTATGAAGAGAGTGACGACGGCAATGATGGCAATAATGGAGTTTCCTTCAAATTTTAAACCTGTGATAGGAACGAGGAATGTGGAGAAGGTATCATCACCATTCATGATGCAGAGGATAGTGATTGTGACATGAGTGATTATTATGGGTCTCTCTATTAAAGAGCCTAGAAAGAGATTCAGTTCTCTGATGGCGGTTTATCAAGTGTATTATTATTATTAGAGTTCATATTTTTCAGTTCATTTAGTTATTATATCAAAATATTTTTTTAATTGGTTCAAAAATGTGGGGAGGGCTTATGCATCGGGGGGGGGGGGCTTATTATACACGGTAAAATACGGTAATTTTAGCTCTGAGCTTTGTTCCTGTAGTGGATGTTTCCACTGCTTTTGACGAATAGGCCGATGACTGCCCTCCTCTAATGGCATCATTGATTTAACTATTAGGAAGACTTATGCATTAGCACATAGCTACGAGGTCAACGTTCAAATCAAGATTTAACTTGCAACTGTGGAATTATTGGGTCCCACGAAACTGCACTACAGCTGCCATTTCCGCACTAAATGTCAGAACAAGCAGTTGTATACCAAATTATAAAGAATGGTGTTCGCCCTCCAAATTTCGTGCAATTGCTTGAGCATTCTCGTGCTATTTCCTCAAATAATCATGGTCAGCCAGCCTATTTACACATTCCAATGTGATACAGCTGTCATTTCCACAAAGACTTCGCGAAACTGCTGTTTTGATTATAAATTATATAGAGCAGTATGCAAAGCTTACCCACCAAATATTATGGGATTTCCTTGGCCGTTCTCAGGTATGGTTTCTGATGGCCTGGCCCAAATGGCAGTGCTAAGTAGTCAGACTGCGATACGGCTGCCATTCCCAAAATGCGTGTTTCACAGCTGTGGTTTTGATATTAATTTGCAGAAAACATGTATTACGGGTTTACCCATGAAATTTCGTAGCAAAGCACGTCGGCTTTCTGATGCTATAGTGCCCGATGGCTTGGGCCGGCCAGACTCCCTACATATTTCAACTGCGATACAGCTGCAATTTCCAAAATAAGCGTCGACCAACTGCGGTCTTGATTTCACGTTATACCTAACAGCGTTCTGGGTTAACCCGAAAAATTTCGTCCCAATTGCCAATTTGCGTTTTCTTGTTGTGGCCTCAAATGGCACGGAATAGCCAGCCTTTCTAAATAGTCAGACTGCGATACGGCTGCCATTTCCACAATAGCTGTCGTAAAAATGGGTTTGGACTCTGCTTAAATATGTTTCGGGTTTACTCGTGTAATTTCACGACATTGTACGGGCTCGTGCTAATGCTGTGGCATCCGATGGTTCTGATGGTCTGAGGCAATCGCAATACTGGGTTACAGCAGTCGCATAATATTCGGTGGTTAAATCCAAACACTTTTCCATAATAGGCAATCAAGACCGAAGTTTTGCTATGCCAATTGATAGACTAGTAGTTGTATCGCAGTTCGTAAATGCGGTGCAGACCGGGCCATCAGAGACCACTGCATGAGACCGGGAATGAGCTATAGAGTGAAATTTAGTTGGTAAACCCCGAACACTGTTTGCTGTAACATGAAATCGAAACCCCAGTGGCTCGCTGCTTATTGTCGAAATTGCAGCTGCATTGCATTTGGGATATGTAGCGAGGCCGGCTGGTCCGGCCATCGGAGGCCATAGTATGAGAAACCCCATGTGCTATACTATCAAATTTAACTGGTAAACCCGGAATACTGTCTTCTATAATGTAAAGGAAAATCGAAGCTGTCTGGTGCATATCGTGTAAATGGCAGCCAAATGTCGCAGTTCTATCGTCTAGGGAGGCTGGCTGACCCAGGCTATTGGAGCCCATAGCATAACAATGCACCGTCGCCTGAAATGAGCTAGGTTAACATGGATACGGTTCTCTAGAATTTGAAATTAAAACTGCCTTTATACGAAACATTTTGTGGAAATGGCATTGAGTCGCAATTAGTAATACTAATAATAATATTACTAATTAGGGCTGGTATTTGGTCCGGGCCATCGGAGGCTATAGCCTGGTAACGAGCAAGTGAAATATCACGAAATTCGGTGGGGTAAACTTGGCACACCGCTCTTTATAACTTGGAATCAAAACCGAAGTTTCGCGAATTTTTTTTAAATGGCAGCTTTATCGCCTTTAGAATGTGTAAATATTCTGGCCGACCCTGGTCGTTTGAGGTCATAGCACGAGGATGCACAATCCCAATTTCATGAAATAAGTGGGTTAACTCGTACCACCTTTCTGGGCAATTCGGAATCGAAACCGTAGTGTTCCGTTGTTTATTGTGGAAATGGCAGCTGTGTCGCAGTGTGTGACCGAATGTTTTTACTCGCGTCCTCAGCAACTTACCTCGGAACAGTCTTAGTGTGAGATTACCTTCAATGAGTAGTACACAACCTGAGCGTCTAATTAAAAAATAGGCTAATTAGGCTCAAATTAGACTAAAAATTAGGCTAATTATTGTTTCTATATAATTATACCATTTCAAAAACGATTAAAATTTGGTATAGACGGTAGCTGGTTGTGAGTTGTGGTATGTATTTTCTCTAATAAAATACTCTAATGAATTATTAACCATTCGATCGTGTTTTCTTTGCAACAAATGTAAAGTGCCTGGAAAGAGATTGAGTTCCCTGAGGGTGCTTTATCAAGTGTATTATTATTGTTATTCCTTAAAATAAGACTGCTTTTGTCGGCAAGCTTTTGTGCTGTTCGCTTTTGACGAGTCCAACCCCCCTCCCCGGAGCACACATAATAAAGTCACGTGCGTTTGCATGCGGTCGCATCCCTCAGCATCGACGATCGTATCAAGTCGTATTCGTCGTGCAGTACCGAGGTGCTACTTTAATCCTGCAGCTGGTCCAGATGACATGACTGACGAATCATCCACATGATTAGGAAACCTAGAATCCCGGGAGGTTGCCATTTTTCACGGCCGCGATTGCACTGTCGGTCGGCGACCACACTGACCGAGCGATGCCACCGTGTGTTGCCTCAGGGCTGCGTTTCCTCGCTGCCAAGAGCCCGGTGATTGGACACGGCTGCCTCTTGCTGAGGCAGCCGATAGCAATGGGAATGCGAATTTATCGGGCATCAAAATTAACCTCTTCTGGGCTCTTGTCTGGTCTTTGTCGTTGCACCTGGCCATCAGCTCAGCAAAGATCGCGGCTTGCCAAAAATAGCCGGAGAGCAGTCATCTTTACCATCCTCGTCTGCGAGGTGGCCGAAGACTCCCAGTGGCCTTCATCTGGTCTCTGGCAGCTAGCTGCAAAGCCTGCTCGCGGCTGCTGGACTTGGCGGCGCCCCTCCCCCTTAACGGAACGGCGAGAGCCTTGCCGCCTCGCTAAGACCTGGCCTCTGGTCGACTGGTCTTGTGTTTGAGCCGAAAAATGGATGCCGTAAGCAAACGCTGACAGATCGCGGAGAAGTGCTCACAGGAGGAATTGCCCACAGAAGGAAGTGCCAAAGTTTCGGAATGTTGTGCAATGACCCCTGGAACGCTTTGGTTTGTGTCGCATGAGGGGGGCCGGGCGTTCTTATTAAGTTGTCGGGTGATGGCAAAGCGTGACGGCCCCTGGTTCGATGCAAGGCGACCGAGCCTCGGTGATAGAGCCTCTCGCGTGGCTACGACAGTAATTTCGATTGCTATGCAGTTGACCGTATTTTATGAATAAGGCCTATGTGTGTGAAAAGGACTCCCTGATTCTGTGACTGGCAGTTTAGGCGCATCCGACAGTGATGATGTTGGACTCTGTAGACCAGTTTCCCCGATCGATTGTATTATATTTCGTTCTTTTCTGGCTCTACTGTAAGCCGTAGATCCAATAGAGGTGTTCCTGCTCGACCGTTTCACACGGCCAGTCAACGCCGAGCTTGCTGTGATTATATCTAATGAGCGGCTCACTGGCAGCAGGCAAATATAGCTCAGCCGGCTGCATGGCAGAAGGTAACCCAACACAAAGCAGTAAGCATTTAGATTTTCCTGGGCACATAATTTCTTATGCCTTACGGTCAGTCAACAAGCAGATAAGCTTTAAACAGGACTTGGATGTATCGGTTTCTGTATATGATACTCGCAAGAACTTTGACTTTCGGCGAAGAGTTATGCAATGGACAAGAAGCCTAGTAGCTAACGTGCTGTCGGGAGGTAAGAGTGGATTGCCAGGGCTACGTTGTACCATGCATGCTAGCACTGTGCATGTTATCACTAACCGCATTGATATGCCTCCACTACAACAACATATGTAAAGCACCTGGAATTAGTGTATTATTATTATTAATATTAGGCTAATACTGGCGAGGTTTAGCTTTTGCGTGTACCAGCTATGAGCTTCCAGATGCTCAGTTGCAAGCTGTGCGTGTGTGTGAATACTGCCGTGCGTGCACACACGCCAGTGCACACACCAAAGTCATGTATGCTTGCATGCAGTCACATCCCTCGGCGTCGACGATTGTAGCAGATCTCATTTGTTCTTCGGAACCAAGGTGTTTCTTTAGCCCCACTGACGATCCAGATGACATGACTGATGATCCATCCGGATGACTAGGAAGCCTAGAATCACGGGAGGTTGCCATTTTTCACAGCCATGATTGCACTGTCGGTCGGCGACCACTCTTACCAGCCGATGTCATCGTTTTTTGCCGACGGGCTATGTTTCCTCCGTTGCCAAGAGCCTGATGATTAGGCCCAGCGGCCTCTTGCTGAGACAGCTGATTGCAATGGGAATGCGAATTTATAGGGCATCATATCAGAATTAACCTTGTCTCGGTTCTTCGGCTGCTGTCAGCTCAATCAGATGGTGGTGATGGTGGTGATAAATCAGCCTACAGGCAGCTAGCTACCTAAGTGACCCAGGAGGGCGGGACAAAGAAAGCGTCTTTCGGTCGTGCAATCTCCAGAGAATGTCCGTCCGTGGCCTTTGTTAGCCACTCGGGCAGCAGCAGCAGCATACGGGAGGGCATCAGCGATCGGATACGGCCCTGCCGAAGCCGATCGTCATCGGTCACCAGAGAGAGCAGATCGAGGAGCAGGAGACAGCCAGCCGGGTAGGCTGGCTTTATTCTCTAATCTTGTCTGTAATCCGCCTATCTGCCTCCTCCGAAGCCGGCCGGAGTAGTCGAATCCAGCTGCAGCTGTCAGTGGCTGTCATCGCTTAGAGACTCTCCTGGTGAGCGACTGCTGCCGGGCCTTTGTCGTTGCACCTGGCCTTCAGCTTAGTGTGCTGCCAACGCCCTGCCCACCCACGAAGACTGCTCAAAAATAGCCGGAGAGCAGTTGATCTTTTTTTTAACATCCTCGTTTGCACGGTAGCCGAATACCCCCAGTGGCCTTCATCCGGTCTCTGGCAGCTGGTGGCAGTAAAGCCTGCCGGCTGCTGCTACGCATTGCTTGCGGTGTCCACACCCCCCCCCCCCAATGGAATGGCGAGTACCTTGTCGCCGAGCAAAGACCCGGCCTCTGGTCGACTGGTCTTGTGTTTGAGCCGAAAAATGGATGCCGTAAGCAAACGCTGAGAGATCACGGAGAAGTGCTCACAGGAGGAATTGCCCACAGAAGGAAGTGCCAAAGTTTCGGAATTTTGTGCAATGACCCCTGCGAACGCTTTGGTTTGTGTCGCAAGAGGCACCGGGCTTTCTTATAAAGTTATCGAGTGATGGCAAAGTGTGGCGGCCACTGGTGCGATGCCAGGCGAAAGAGCCTTGCTGCTTCGTGTGGCTACGACAGTAACTGCGATTGCTGTGTAGTCGACGGGTATGGCGGTGCCAGAACTTCCTACGTGTGTACACGTAGGGTCAAGTGCTTGCTCTTTGCTACCCACAGTGTGTCGTGGTTTCGAGCCCTGCTGTGTGTGATTCAGTATTGCCCACTGTAAGCAGTGGCGACAGCCGTTAAGGCTTCTCTGCCGTATAAAAGAGGCTGTTGCATCAGCTATCACCTTTAGCTTTTCTTAGCTTCTGAGCTTCCCTCCTCGTGCGAAGCTTAACTTATTTGACATAAATTATGATATTTGCATTACAACCGTCTTAGGGAGCTTAAACTACCTCTGGGCACTTGACATTTGCAGTTTAGGAGCCGTGTCCTGCGATTAGTGATACCGTGCTCAATGTCAGCATAGGTAATCGCGTTGGGAACAATACGTAGATGCTGGGCAAAAGGAGTGAGAATAAATGCGCTTTTAGCTTCCTTGTACATGTCGTCAATGCGGGCAATGTCGGTTAGTCAGTCAGTGGTGAGTTCTAGGATTTGGGCGTACATACGAAATGCAGGCGTGATCTATAAACGATTAGGGGCCGGAGTCAAAGGGCCATACAAGTAGATGCAGCAAGAAGCCCGAGGAGCAAGGACTCTTGGTGAGGGGCTGAACTGCAACCCTCTCAGATCAGGCTGCTGAAGGGGTGAGTCTGGGCTGCCCCGACCAACTTGCAGCCATTTAAGCTTCCCCCTCCCATTTGCCAAACCTAGTCCCTGGCCCGGCAGTCGTTTAAAGGATTTCGCGTGCGCTCTTGCAGAGGCTAGCTTCGGCAGCAAGACTGCGGCTCGCAAGGTCAAGGCTTGTATCGGTAGAGAATCGACGGTATGCTTCCTAGCCGTAGAAGGATTATGGGCTGCTACTTACTACTGATGCCTGCCTCTACCTGCTGCTGCTGCGACTGTAGGTGCTATTTGCCACTTTGCTCTCTCTCTCTCTCTCTCTCTCTCTCTCTCTCTCTCTCTCTCTCTCTCTCTCTCTCTCTCTCTCTCTCTCTCTCTCTCTCTCTCTCTCTCTCTCAGCGGCATATCTCGTCTGCTTACAGTGCTGCTAACGTCGGTGGTCGTCGGCCTCTATCTTTCGGTGCAAATGTGCAGCTTCCGGCAGCACAGCACCATGTCGAGTTCGTCTACAAGCGCGAGCTGGCCGTCGAGCAAGCAGCCGATTCCGGAGCCGAGTCGTCGGCCGACGATGTAGAGAGCAGTGGCTCCGAGGCATCGTCGTCGGGTGACGAGCGAGGGCCGAGAGGCGGCCGCCGGCATGGCGGGGCGACCGCAGCTGCAGCCCCCGAGTCGTGGCGATGGCGCTGCGCCCTCGTGTGAGTGCCTTGCCTTCGGCACTCACGTTTACGTAATGCTGCAGCTGAGAGGCTTGCAGACGTTTCGTTGTTGTGCTACACGACGAGATTGTTTAGTGGGCAGCTGATGCTGTTATATTGAAGCGCTCGCCGTTCGTAGCTTTGGTGCAATGTTTTCAATGGCGACTAGTCTGCAGCAGCCTGCTTCTTTGAATTGGAGCTGCTTGCTAGCGAATCGCAATTTCAGCAGCCGAAGCTGCCGAGGTCGCTCTCCCGTCCTTGACTGTGGAAGTCAAGTTTCGTGGTAATGTTGGACCGAATCACTATCGCAGTAATGAGGCTTGCGTGTGTTCGACTTTCGCTCGTGATGCGTCTTCAGTAGACAGTACACAGAGCTGGCTGACCTCAATATATATTTATTTATAAGCTCTTTGGTGTATTCCTAGGCTCCGGTACAGTCCAGCTGGCCACGTGCTTGCACGTGCTTTCAAGCGATTCGGGTACGGCATCGCCTATCAACAGTTTGCTACCAAAAGTTCGAGAGACAGACAGAATGAGAGAGAGAGAGAGAGAGAGAGAGAGAGAGAGAGAGAGAGAGAGAGAGAGAGAGAGAGAGAGAGAGAGAGATAAAGCCAGCAGCAAAAACTGTGGAAGCAGGGAGATGAGAGCCAAGTCTCGTGCAAGCAGTCGCTGGCAGAGCGACGGCCCTGAATATGACAGGTCAATCGAATACAATAGTCAAAAGTAAAGTCGTATGCTTATAGGCATCGAAGGGACATGAAGACATTCTCAGATCGCTCGACTTGGAAAATAGCAGGCGTTTATTCACCAGTATCCAAAGCTATCTTCGACGGAGCAGAACTGCACGAGTGATAAGCGAAACACATGAGATGCTGGGCGATGCTGGTGGCTGGACCAGTGAGCAGACGCATTAGCCCAGCTTCGAGATGCCTTGTGCGAGCAGTGTGCCTCCTCGTAATGTCACGTGATGCTGTCCAGCCGTTGGCTGAGCAGCAGCCTCGGAGTGCAGGCAAAGCCAGCTCAGCCAGTTTCTTGTCCTTGTCTAGGAATCCAGCGGCTTGCTGGCGGATGCCTGACCTACTGGGCAAGCCACTGCATGCCGCTAGGACTAAACTGTTGTTTTTCTTAGCTCACTCGCCAAGGTCGGCAAACATGCTGCGGCTGTGGCCGCGTGACCTCCATGTCAGCAGCCTTGCAATTTGGGTTTGGGAAAAACAGGTCTGAGTCTGCTTGCCACTTGCTGGCCTTGCTTTAATTAGGGTTCTATATCTGCCGGGGAAGGAGACAGGAAAAACGTATTTAAGCAGAGCTTCTGCCTTAATGAGCCTGTCCTTGACCCGTGGCCATCTTAGCTGGTGCTGCCACGCGGTTGCTGTTGGAAGCTTCCAGAGAGAGACAGAGAGAGAGAGAGAGAGAGAGAGAGAGAGAGCTGCTACCAGTCGGTGCCAAGGATTGAAGGCAGGCTAGCATACATTGGCTCCGACGCCGTGTAAGCTGCAAGCCTCTCCGAAAATATTGTTGGGAGTTAACCTTGAACTCGTCACTTTAAGCGGACAAACACCTCAGCCACGAGTCTGGGTCGATCGGTGCACTTGACATCCAGTGCCGAGACCTTGGTTCTGGCTCAGCCGTGCCCGGAAACTCGGAACTCGTGCACCGCTGCCTTCGGGGCCTGTCGTAATACCTCTTTATTTTTGCTATGCTTCATTCGCTTTTGTATTTGCCTTCGGCAAAGCCAGCCTTTGCAGCAAATGTAAAGCGCCTGGGCTGAGAAGGTGCTATTCAAATACATTATCATTATTATTATTATTATTATTATTGCTATGATCACCCTGTTGGCCTCCCCCCCCCGAGATAGCTTGAAGTTCCTGGAGGGAGCTCATTGTCTTGCCTGATGCCCTTTATTTAGTGAGATATTGAATGAGTTCATAATAAGTTTACACTAGTTCTATTAGAGTATAAGGCTTCATTAAGACGGCAGAGTGCTATGAATCTTCCACTCCACCTGCTTTGATAATGCTAACAATAATAATAGCAGGTCATTGGTTTTCCTGCAATAACAAGCTTACAGTTGGCGAAAAACTCGGAGGCTAGGCTTATCTGTCGCCATTACCACATTACATCTCTCTCTCTCTCTTCTCGCTGATGTGCACTTGCTGCCAATTAAGCAGAGTGGCGACTTCAAGATCATGTCACTCATTAGACTAAGATCGCTCCCTGTGCATTTTACTTGCTCCAGCCTACCTGTGTGAATTGGTTTCACTTCAATCCTCACTCCATCCCATCCGGATTCTCGTGACTCGGAGGGTCGCTTGCTAGTGCTCACTACTACTTGAAAATCCCTTTGGAGATCGTGCATTCAGCCACTATGCTCCCAAAGCTTGGAACTCCCGACCGACCGACGTCACGCCATCTCCTGATTTCACAATATTCGAAAAGAAAATGAAAAAACTACGTGTTCTTCACTACCTTTGCTGATTCAATTGTGCTTGTATGGGCTGTATAATAGAACTGGGCATGTCGCGACTAAAGGTAGTGGGGTGACATGCTTTTACTTAGCGCCCCAGTAGACCTGTCTTTTTCCGGAGTTGGCTGCCTACCTGTACATGATTTGTTGATTTTTGCTAGCCGGGCCTCTAACTAGCCAGCAGTCGTGAGTCTTTTTCGTGCAGTAGCATGCTTGCGTCTTAGCAGACTTGATAAATGTGTGCTCTGTACATGCTTGTAACTAAGCTAGATGCCTTGCTCTGTACATGCTTGTACCTAAGCTAGATGCCTTGCTCTGTACATGCTTGCACCTAAGTTTGATGCCTTGCTTTGGTTAACTACTAGTTACCGCTTCTCGTGCAGCTATTTGTAATGCACCTGATTAAAGAAGACTTATTAGTGTAATTATTATTATTGCGTTGAGCCTCGAGAGAACCAAATCTTTATCCAAGCCCATTAAAGCTCTCTGCAAGAGAACCAGTAAGGAATAATTAATGCTGTGCATAGTAACATGCTTAAACCAGCATAGAAAAGTTCCCCCTGTAGATCGTGCTTTGACCAGCATGCAAAAGTGCATACATTAAGCTTAGATCAGCATGCTAAAGTGCACCGGTTACCAAGCTTAGACCAGCACGGAAACGTGCACATGAAAACTCTAGGAGTCATGGTGAGCCGTGATGGCACACTAGGTAAGGTGGTTGCTTTTCACGACCTCGGTCCCGAGGTCGTGGATTCGAATGCTGCGATGGGCAATCCTTTATTGCCACTGCAAGCGGTGGTGATAGCCGTCAAGGCTCTTCTGTCGCTATGCAAAAGAGCCTAAGGTTAAATCAGCTAGTATTTTCTTATTATTTATCGGTTTGTTGAGCCGCTGAATAGTAACATGCACTGAATTACGAAACATCCACTGAATTACTGAAATACTTAAGCGAAACAGGCAGGGGAAAAAGAAGACTCACGAAGAAGCTCAAGCTGTGGAGCAGAGAAAACTGAGCGAAAACTGATGCGTCATTTCAGCTGGGACTTAAAGGAGACAAGTCATTTGTCATTGTGGGGACTGAAGCAGGGAGTGATTTCAGGACTTTGGGTGCACACAAACTTCAAGCTCGATCACCGGCAGATTTCAATTCAGAGAGAGGTATGGTGAGACGAGTGGCTGCCCCGGTTCGAGAGCACGTGACTGGATGAGCAACGAGGTCGGATAGGTCAAGGCTACGGTGCAAGCCAGAGAAGCGACTTTAAGTGAGACAGTGAATATTTATATCGATTCGCTACTTGTGAAGAAAAAATATGTACCATCTGTATAGCGCCCCAGGAGAACTTTGTTTCTATTATATAATGGCTCCTTAAATATGCCGCAGGGCTCTAACCCACTACATAGGTCGTCAAAGGCAAGCAACTTAACCCTGTGGGGTGACGATCATACAGGTGTGTGTGCTGGTGTGTACGTGTTGTGGCAGCTATGTCTTTGACGATAGACCAGCCGAGCTACTGAGTTGTGCACCAGTTGCAGACGACTATGAACCCTATTCCTCTTCCCTGCTTCTATGTTGCATTTATCTGCTGCTGTCATGGATAACTAACATCATTAATATGTCATTAGCCTCAGGTCATGTCCCAGCACCTCTCAAAAAAGCTGTAGTCAGGCCTCTCCTCAAGAAAGCAACACTAGACCAAGAGAACATGAGCAACTACCGCCCCGTCTCCCTTCTACCATTCCTATCAAAGACACTGGAACGGGTCGTGGCAGACCAGCTAAACTCATATATCGAAACCTCACACCTTGCTAGTAAGTTCCAATCTGGCTTTAGAGCTAATCACTCCACAGAGTCAGCATTGCTTAGGGTGTATAACGACCTATTTAGGAATACAGACAATGGTAGAGTCTCTCTTCTGCTTGTTTTGCTCGATCTTTCGGCGACTTTTGATACTACTAACAATAATAATACATTTTATATAGCCCCCTCAGACAACTCAATCTCTTTCTACACTTTACATTTGCTGCAAACGAAGCACGATTTAATAGTTAGTGGTAGTGTGCTCAATCACCAAGTCCTACTTGAGTGCCTCACATCTCGCCTAGGCGTCACTGGCGTTGTACAACAGTTGTTCAGGTGCTATCTCAGTGGGAGACTCCATAGTGTAGTGATACGAACTGACATAGATCATCCCAGGAACCACCTACGGCTACGGCGTACGTCAGGGCTCTGTGCTTAGTCCTGTTCGTTTAATGGTTTATGCTCTCCCTCTTGCCGATGTGGTTGGCAGGCACAATCTAGGCTTTTACTTCTACTCTTATTACACTCAGTTGTACCGTTGCTTTGATCCCTCCCAGCTCTTTAGCACGTTGAATTCTCTCAACTCCCTTGCCGAATGTATTGATGATATCCTACATGGATGGCAGCAAATTTACTTAAATTGAATGATAATAAAACCAACCTACTAGTTATGGGCAAACCAAATGTGAATCAGAAATTGGTCAGCAAATCTGAATCTGATTGGAATCTAGGTGTCCTGTTCCAAATTGACTTTTCGTTAGACGACCTCATCAGCTCCACAGTCAACTCTGCCTACTTTCAGCTACATAATATTGTTAAAATTCGGGATTATTTAGACAGGGATGCCGAATCTAAAATGGCCCATGCCTATGTGACAGCCTGCCTTGATTTCTGTAACACACTGTTTGCTTGTCTACCGCCCTGTGCAATCAGGTGTATCCAGCTTGTGCAAAACTCAGCATCAAGGCATGTCCGTCATGAGCTTCGAATTGCCACTTCTCATCACTTCCCACCGACCTGCACCGGCTCCCAGTCAAGCAGCACATCGACTTCAAGGTTCTGTCACTTATTTTCAGTTCCCTTCATTCTTTGGCTCTAGCCTACCTATGAGATCCACTCCCCCCACCAGGCCAAGCATCGTACCACTCTCTTTTCGGAATCTAACTGTATCTATACCTTGTACAAATCTCAAAACCTTTAGAGATCGTACCTTTAATTCGTATGCTTCCAAAGCCTGGAACTCACCTCTGACTTACGTCTCGACATTCCCTGACCTGGCCAAATTTAAAAAGAAACTAAAAACGCATATATTTACCACAGCCTTTAGTGATTCCATGGAATTATCCCTTTATTTTCTTATGCATGTTGACACTGTGCATGCAGCAACAAACCAAGCCTGCATGCTGACCCTGTGCATATCACCCTTAACCATGTTATTCTTGTTGCCATTGAGCGTGCTGCCACTAACCATTCAATCGTGCTTCTTTTGCAGCAAATGTAAAGTGCCTATAAAGAGATTAAAGTTCTCTGAGAGCGCTTTTTCAAATGTATTATTATTATTATTACTACCCCATCAGGCCAAGCATCGTACCACCCGCTTTTCGGAATCCAACAGTCTAGAAATACCTCATACAAACCTTAAATCCTTTGGAGACCGTGCATTTAGTTCATATGCTCCCAAAGCCTGGAACTCCCTCCCGACCTGCGTCAGAACATCCCCTGACCTGACCACATTGAAAAGGAACCTAAAAACACACCTATTTAGGACAGCATTTAGCGGGTCCCTGTGATTCGTCCTTGATGTGCTTATGCATGCTGACACTGTGCATGCTGCCACTAACCGCATTTGCATGCTGACCCTGTGCATGTCACCCCTAACCATGTTATTCAGTTCGTTTGTTTTTCAAGCATGATTTTACTTACCATTCCATTGCATTTCACTTTGCAGCAGATGTAAAGCGCCTAGAGAGAGATTAAGTTCTCTGAGGGCGCTTTATCAAGTGAATTATTATTATTATTATTATTATTAACTTGCTATTGTAACCTTGAGGATGTCAATGATGATAAGGTGAGCAATGTAGCACCGGTACAGGGGTGCGATTGGAAGCTGCTGCAGGCAAAAACGGGAGCCCAAGGGATGAAAGCTAGGGTTTTTGAAAGGTTTGGATTTTGCACGAGAGCATGGTGCACGCTGCCGGTACTGACCAGATTTCTGTTACATTATCTAAGACTGGTGGTGCGGTGATCAACGGAACAGTCTTTATAGTGCCGGTTGTTACCGTTTCCGAGCCCTAAATAGTGTAATTTTCTTCAAGACTGCCACTATACTAACTACTGATGTGACCGACTGCCACTCTGGAGCTGATTAAGCTGCTTTGCAAATCTTCGATCAGTCTAGCGATGGTGGCTGTGTCATGTGTCATGTGACTGCTGTCATGTCTCGCTCTACGTGCCCACTGAGGATCCGTGTTTTGTGCGATGTTGAATGCCGTGACGTGAATGTATGCGACCAGCCGACGCGTTATGATGACGGAGAATAGTCTTTCTATCTTGAGGTCTTTGCATTTAGATGACTTCGACGAGCTTTTGTCAACTTTGACACTGGCTATCATAACAGGCAGATGTCTAGGCTAAAACATAGGGTAACAAAACTGTATTTTGGCGAGCGACGCCAAGTTAAAACAGGATAAGCCACTTTCAAAATCACATTGCTCCCCCTTGCACTTTGGGCATTATCATGTTCAATATTGAGGTCTTTTACTGTATCTTATAGGACACTGTTTGATCTCAAAATAGTAGCCTCTCTCCAGCCCTGTGAAATACTGATTACGGCAGTTTAATCGAGGATTCAAACGACTAGTCGAATCCATCTTGACACGGAGACCCCTGCTGGTGATGGAAATAAGGGAACACTGCTAAACAAACCTGTAAAACAGCTGCTGGGACGATGGGCGTTAGAAAATCCTCCATAAGAAGTACGTTAGAGCAGGATGAGGTTGGGAGGCCAAACGCTAGACGAGTTCACTCCTCCGAGACAGACTAAGTGCAGTGTAAAAATGAACAATGCTGGAATCACGGATGAACGAAGTCCAGAGATGCCGATGCCGATTATCAGCCATCTAACTAACCACTCCAAGATCTGCGTCGTACCCAGCGATCATTGTAGCATTCGAGCAGATCGTTTTCACACTTCTTTTGTCAAGATAGACAGCGTCAGAGAGCCCGCTCCCGAAAGCGAATGTCATCTGAACCTCGTCAGCCTCCGTTCTCCCAGCTCCGGCTCCCTCGTCCGCCCTCCAGCCACCCAGTGTGCTGAAGTCAATTTCCAGTCAATCTCACAATCAAAAGAGACCACTAGCCCTCTACACGTGAAAAGCTAGAGCGGTCCTTCTGTGATTTGCTGCTTTCCTGCATTTCTTTGCATGAAAACATTATCCTTAGCGTCAGGCTTCGTCCCTGCACCTCATGTTTCAAATAGGCTTCCCGCACAGGCCTATCGATAAGAGATAAACAGCACTGCAGTGCGGTACCAGCGATGCCTACGCGACGCAAGAGGATAGCCACTCCGGGTGGATTAGCAATTTGAAGCTTAAAAAGCTGCCGAGAGATTCAGCAGAACTAACACAAAGACTCTACCCAAGTGGCCCCCGCCAGGTTCGTTATGCCATTCCGACCGTGCTGCCTCGTCGGTATGATTTGCTCGGACGCTTAGCTAGCATTTACTGGCTAGGCTCCATGCTTGATGTGAGCGCCAAACTCTTTAACTTCTACCAGTTCCAGCATCATCGATAGAAATTGCAGTAGCTGGCAAAATGCTCGAGTGCTATATAATCCAGGTCATGAGAGCCGTAGAATGTTTGGCAGTTGCTGAATTACAGCCCATAGGAGCCAGCTATATCGGATAGAAATTTGTCATTTTCGCTTCGAGCTGCAAACTAGTACGTTGTGCTCAACGGATGGGCCTGAAGATATGTCGTCCTCTTTGGCTTCTCTAGTAGACGTTCTCTGTGAATGCTGTGGACCCGTCGTGAGATAACACGATTTCAAACTCGATTGCTGACGAACTCCGCTGCCACGGCTACGGCAGCGCATGTTGGCGCAGCACTTTGAAAGAAATTGCTATATTTGTACGGCACCCTTTGAGACTTTGACCCTTATCCAGGTACTTCGCATATACCTTTGCATATGCTTGAGCCCACGATCTAGGACGCTAAAGGTGAGCATCTCACCGGGGCGGTGCCTTACTTATGCTGCGTCGGTAGCCGCGATTCGGAGGGGCCTGTTTTCGCCGGTACGAGTGGACTGACCGCAGCCTCTTTTGAAAGGTTTGCTAACAATTTCTAACGCCTGAGGGTTTTCTACCTGAGGGGTTTTGTCTGACATTTTCGCCCTTCAGCGGCTCGACCTATCTTCTCTTTATCGTCATCGCCGACAGCCGTCAAAGCGTCGAGTTGGGCGTCGACGCTTCGTCTGACTTCTCCGCTACTCTGACGTTCCATTCATTGCCATTTCGCGTGGCTGGAAACAGATGACAACCTTAAACTAGCCGTGATGGCACACTAGGTAGGGTGGTTGTTTTTCACGACCTCGGGACCGAGGTCGTGGGTTCGATTTCTGCGATGAGCGATCCTTTAACGCCGATGCAAGCGGTGGTGATAGCCGTGAAGGCTCTTCTGTCGCTATACAAAAGAGGCTGTTTAATCAGCTAGGATTTTCTTTTCCTTCTTGAGACTCGGCTGATTGGTCCCCTTGACGACGACATCTCTGGCTGATTCAATAAATAGCCTCATTTGTATTGCGGCAGAAGATCTTTTGTGGCTATCACCATCGCTTGCAGAGGCAACAAAGGATCGCCCGCCGCAGGACCGGGAACCGCAAGCCTGCCCACAACCCACAACTTCGGGGGACCGACGTCGAGAAAAGCCGCCTTACCAACTCTCTTACCACTAGGGCTCTCTAGTGCCTCTTCTCACCCGTACATAGCGGTGACTTTGCACTGCAATAGCAATCATAATAACACATTGGTGTAGTGCCATAACAGAAATACCACACTGGTTTTTCCACGGCGGTTGAGGTGCACGCCTTTAACGACCGAGGTCAAGGCGAATGCATTTGATGACTTGAGGTCGTGGGCTCGAGCTCCGAGGCATATGCGAAACGCCTGTATTGCGATTGGGTTCTCTTAGGGCACTATGTAAATGAATCATATTTTACATGTTACATTTCCTTTCTGGGCACTTTATACAAGCTGGAAGCAAGGCATGTCAATTGGAAATGGATAAAATGTAGTATTCCAACGCATGATCAAACAAAGGCATTTCAAATGGACGGAGAAGATTCCGTGAGAAAATGTGGGCTTTTACTGTCTTCTAAACGTATTAAAGTCGGAGGCTTTCGTGACGTCAATCAGTAGTGAGTTTCAGGCTTTTGGAGCGTAAAAGCTTAGGGCACGACGCAAATGATTTGAGTTTGACCTAAGGCACAGCTAAGCTACTTGATTCAGACTGGTAGGTGATTCGGGTAGGTATATTTGAGCAAAACAATGCAAGTGAGGGAGAGAACCATGAAGTTGATAATCTCTTTGATGAGGATTTAGGGCAGGTCGGTGATAAGGACTTAATGTGGCAGTGTCGCCCTTCTCACAATCTAGCTTAGCTGCACAGTTTTACACTAACTCCAGCCATCACGTTACACAGGGCGAAAACCTACCCCTAGTCAATTACGGACATCAAGACGGGATACCACCACTATATGAACCCGCTTGGCTGCTGTATTTTTATCTAAGCACCCCCGAACTTTTGCAACGGTGCGAAGCTGAACTTAACTTGCGAGGTAGAAGAGAATAAGATCAAAGGACCGCGAACCTGAGTGATTCATTGCTCATTACTTGTATCTGACGTCCTGTTCGCTTTCTCTCTGTAGTTCTCTGTAGTTCTTCGATGGTTTACACCCGATCGCCTGATGTACTCTCTCGCATTTTCACGTATATCTTCCGCCATGGAAATAAAAAAAGCAGTAGCCATCCGAAGAGATTCTAAAGTTCACGGTTCCAATGGCATCTGTGCCCGCTCCACTTCCTTTCCACGTCATAGATTCCCTCTGGGCAATTCTACCGCCAACGACTATTTAGGATGCAGTTTTCATCCAGACGATACACAATGCTTTGTACCAGCGCTTTCATCCTTCACTGTACTCCAGCTCATCAAACTTTCTTTGCTTTCTTGCAGCGTGTATAGCTGATGCTATAATGAACCTAATAGCTACGGGAAAATCTAGTGTTACTCAGAAATCGAAACGCTTATCCCTCAAAATGGGCCAGAATGTCGTCTATATATAATATAATAAAGTAGCACCTCTACGAAATTTGGGTATGTTATTTCAAAGCGACCTTTCACTAGATGACCACATTAGCTTCACGGTAATCTCTGCCTCTCTCTCTCTTCCTCTCCGAATCTCGTTTTTCTCTTTCTCTCACCCTCTCTCTCTCTCTCTCTCTCTCTCTCTCTCTCTCTCTCTCTCTCTCTCTCTCTCTCTCTCTCTCTCTCTCTCTCTCTCTCTCTCTCTCTCTCTCTCTCTCTCTCTCCCCTCTCTCTCTCTCTCTCCCTCTCTCTCTCCTCTCTCTCGCTCTCTCTCTCTCCTCTCCTCTCTCGCTCTCTCTCCCTCTCTCTCTCTCTCTCTCTCTCTTTGTCTCTCTCTCTCTCTCTCTTCTCTCTCTCCCACTTTCTTTCTCTCTTGATCTACGTGAATATCACAGGTTCGTGCCAAAAATATTTGTGCAAGCACTCCACACTGAACATCCGGATACGTCTAAGAGGGCTGCGCTGCCGCGCGTCCAGCGTTGTTAACTAATTCGCCGACAATCGCTTTGCCGGTGCAAACCTAAAATCGTCTTTCTGTCCGAGGGAGAGCCAGAGTCCGGGGTCACGATAGCGCGGTCATAGATTTCGCGGCACCTGTCGATTTCAAGGCTGCGGGAGATGCGTGGGCATCCACGAATGACCTGGCGGGCGGGCGCAGCAGATGCGGCACCGCCGCTCGTCGCCTTCGCACCGACCGCCCAGGCACGCACAGCCGCTCCGCGAGCGACATTCGGCGAAAGGCTCGACACTGCTGAGCACGTTCGCACTCAATGACCCTGACCGCCGCAATCCGGGCGAGGCAGGCTGCATTCGAGCGTCCCGAGTCGGAGCTGTCACGTGTCCCACCCAGCTAGCAGGCTGGGCTCTATGAGCTGAGCGCACTGCGGCGGGCGGCGCGTTCGTCGCCGAAGTCGGCGCCGCAGTCTCGCGCGAGCGACGAGCAGCCGTCGTCCTTGTCTAGAGAGACGGGAATTTGACCTCCTGCTCTTCATCTGGCTCTTAAAGCGACCTGGCTCTTGAGCCGAGCGCCGAACCTCCCGGTGCAGCGGAAGTTGCGCATTAGTCCGCGTCGACGTCCAGGGTCGGCGGCCGAAGTCCACTCGTCGTCGCCATAACTGCTACGAGCTCGTCAAAAGTCACGTTGGCTGCCGCGTGCAGCGGATGCGGATGCGCCGCCCGCGCGCGAAGCGCTCGGCGGCATTCAGCTCACGCAGCTTCAGCTGACCCGGCGGCGCAAGACCCGGTGAATTCCAATTCGCGTTAAGTCAGATTTATGCACGCAGAAATTCTACGGAATGAGCGAGCGAGCGAGCGTTCGCTCGCTCGCTCATTCTAGCTCGCACACAGCCCCGATCCCTGGCAGGATCTGCTGAGAGATTCTCACAGATTCTCGCAGATTATCGCAGTGCTCGATCGATCGATCCGTCTCTCGATCGAGCCGTCTAAATGCGGAACGGAGGCAACGATGAGATGCAACCTCTACCTTTGCGGTTGTTGTTCCGTTTGCCGACGACTCGGCCGATTGAGTAGCGACGAGGCGAGACTCACTGGCACCAGCCGACAAATGAGAGAAAGATCCCAGGCGGCGCCAGCAACTTCCGGAGGAAGTTTGTTTATTTGGCTGCCAGTTCCACACCTCTCCGGTGGGCGCGAAAAGTGCGACAGCAGCTGCAGTTAACGGAAGATTGGCGAATATCATAGATGTAGGGACTGAGTGTGCCCATGTAAACAAGAATTTAGTGACGCTCAGCCTATAGCAGTCTGGCTGACTGTTGTTCGATTTTGCCTGATCACTTGCATGCTAGCTAATCTTATCAGGTAAGATCTTGCTGAAGAATTGATATTCCGCTAGAATCCACTTCTTGCCTGCACGAATGCGTACCTCTGCACCAGCAAAAAGTAATGAAGAATTTATTCGTGGCCCGTCACGTGGCCACTGCCGGCCAGCAGTCAGTAAATGGCGAATAACTGACGACGGTGCTGCCAAGCGAGGCCTAACGCTTGCTCACCACGAGGCGACAGAGTCCTCATCCGGAGATCGTGTAGCTGGCGAGCCACGATGGCACACTAGATAAGGCGGTGGCTCAACTCCACGACCTCCGTCTTGAAGTCGTGGATTCGAATCCTACAATGGGTGAATCTTTTATCACCGCTGCAAGCGGTAGTGATAGCCGTAAAGGCTCTTCTGTCATTGTACAAAAGACGCTGTTAAATCAGCTAGTAATTTCTTATGCAGTAAAGTGGTTGCAGAGCGAAGTCCGTCCCCAACTCGATTCTGTAAGGACGCTATGCAGATGTACTATTAGTAGTAGTACTGTAGTAGTAGTAGTAGTATATTGACCTTTGATAAAAGCAAGTAAAAATATCAGATGGCCTCCACTTTAGCGAGGTCCGGCCCAGGACTCCCGGCGGACAAGACACGGCCTAAGTAGGAAACATCTGTCTGACCAAACTTGTCTTCTTAAGGCCAAAATCGATCTCATCAGCCAAAGGTTGCATCAGACGCGTGCCATGTTCCTCAATAATAGAATCCCGCTCTTGAGGCTGTCATCTTTTTACGTACGAGCCCAGTGATGTTCGCAAAATGATTCAGAGCTATTGTGAAAAGCTTGGCACCTGAAGCAGTACCACACGGCAAGCTCAAATCGAAATCGTCCAAACGGCATGGAAACGGTCGTTTGAAGACCACTGGCCACCTATCGAGGGTTACCTGCACGAACTCGGATACTGCGTCCAGTGAACTGACGTACTTGGAGCTGGAGCGTCGGGCTGCTGGGTCTCCCACGCCGGCGGCTGCCTTAGCTACGCCGGCGGCTAGTAACCTGCTTGTTAGTTATGATCGTCAGCAGCTGCTATCGCTTCGTCATCGTAGATCAAATGCATTCCTAGATATTAATGTTGTTGCTAAGATTCATGAGCTATGCATTAACAAAATAAAAGCACCCTGTAGCCGCCGCGGTGGCCGGAACCGCCAGCTCAGACGCCGCTCGTTGGGCGGGAACTTCGAGCTGAGTACCCGCTCGTTTGGTATTCCTAGCATTGTCTCGAACCACTCAGCACGCTCCCCCACATGCGTCACTGTAAATCTCTCTAACTTGGTGGTCATCAGGCCTGTTGTAACTCCATCGGCCAGACTTAACGCTTGCCTTTGGAATCCTCGCTCAATGTGCAATAAACCTCTGGTAATAAGCTACCTCATTTCTGAAAATGGTATCGACCTGCTCGCCCTAACTGAAACCTGGCTTAAATCGATAAACTGCCCGACAATTAAAGACGCTACTCCATCCGGTTTCTCGTTCTTTCACACCCCTAGATCAATCAAAACTGGAGGTGGAGTTGCTATTATCGTGCGCTCGAAATTCAACTTCAAGCCATTTGCAGTACCCTCGAAGCAGTCTTTTGAATCAATTGTCTTGGTCTCACCCAAAAACAAGCTACTGATAGTGGTAGTAGTCTATCGCCCACCAGGTACCAAATCCTCCTTTATCTCAGATTTCTCCGATCTCATTTCGATTCTGTGTGCAAGAAATTGATCCTTCCTCGTTATGGGTGATTTCAACGTTCACTTTGATAACTTATCTGACGCTTTCAGCACCGAATTTCGTGCATTGACTGACTTATTGTCTCTTGTGGCTCATGTGCCTGGCCCTACCCACATCAAGGGTCACACACTCGACCAGATTTTCTCATACAACTGCACTTTGACATCACCGATTATTACCAAATCCTGCTTATCTGACCACATGCAGATCTCATTCAATCTACAGTGTGTGCCCATATCCTCTTCTAAAATAACCTGTGAATCGCGAAACCTCGAGACCCTTGACATCGATGCTGTCCGTGCGAGAATATCTGCTTCGACTCTGCTGCTCAGTCCTCCCTCCGATCTGTCATCATTGGTAGATAACTACAACAAGACACTAGCTGACACGCTCGACGAGTTTGCACCTCTGACAAAGCGCACTGTGCGCCCCCGCCCAGACGGCCTATGGTTTACCACAGACATTAAACTAGCCAGGTCTACTAAACGAAAGCTTGAAAAAGCATACAAAAGATCCGGACTAACTGTCCATCGACAGGCTTATGAAGACTACTGTAAGTCGTACCAATCGATCTTAGCAAAGGCCAAGTCTAGCTTCTATAGAAACATTGTTGAATCACAGATGCACAATCCAAAAATGCTGATGTCGAAAATAAACCATCTCCTCAACCGTTCCCAGATTAGCTCCTTACCTGATAATCCTTGTGATGATCTAGCCGGTCGCTTCTCTCGATTCTTTGTGCAGAAGATAGACAAGATCAGGGAATCCATCCCTACGATAACAACCTCCCCACTAGAATGCTGTTCCTCGGTTCCTGGCTGCACCTCAATGTCTGCATTTAAGCAGGTCACTAGTGATCTAGTCCTAAAGTTTGTATCTCAATCAAAGAAGACAACAAGTCATCTGGACCCTATTCCCACTGTCCTGCTCCTACGTTGCATTGATCTGCTGCTGCCATGCATAACTAACATCGTTAATATGTCATTAGCCTCAGGTCATGTCCCAGCACCTCTCAAAAAAGCTGTAGTCAGGCCTCTCCTCAAGAAAGCAACACTAGACCAAGAGAACATGAGCAACTACCGCCCAGTCTCCCTTCTACCATTCCTATCAAAGACACTGGAACGGGTCGTGGCAGACCAGCTAAACTCATATATCGAAACCTCACACCTTGCTAGTAAGTTCGAGTCCGGCTTTAGAGCTAATCACTCCACAGAGTCAGCATTGCTTCGGGTATACAACGACCTACTTAGGAATGCAGACATGGGTAGAGTGTCTCTGCTTGTTTTGCTCGATCTTTCGGCAGCTTTTGACACCATCGATCACAAAGTTCTTCTAGAGCGCCTCTCATCTCGCCTGGGCATCACTTGCACTGCTCTGCAGTGGTTCAGGTCCTATCTCAGTGGGAGACTCCAGAGTATTGACGTGAATGGACAAAGATCATCTGAAGTACCTCTGAGATATGGAGTACCTCAGGGCTCCGTGCTAGGTCCGGTTCTTTTCACGGTTTACACTCTGCCTCTTGCTGATGTGATTGCCAAGCACAATCTAGGCTTTCACATCTATGCGGATGACACTCAGTTGTACCTTTGCTTTGATCCCTCCCAGCCTTCGAGCACCTCAAATTGTCTCAACTCACTTGCTGCATGCATTAATGACATCCACACATGGATGGCAGCAAATTTTCTAAAACTAAACGATGACAAAAATAACTTACTAGTTATGGGCAAAGCCAGTGTGATTCAGAAATTGGAACGGCTGACGCTCAAAATTGGCTCTGCCAGCATATCTGCTGTCGAATCAGCTCGAAATCTAGGTGTCATATTCCAAAGCGACCTCTCGTTAAACGACTATATCAGCTCCACGGTCAAATGTGCCTATTTTCAACTTCATAATATTGCTAAAATTCGGGCTTGTTTAGATAAGGATACCACATCTAAGTTGGTCCATGCATTCGTGACATCTCGTCTCAACTTCTGCAACTCACTGCTTACTGGCCTACCAGCATGTGCGATCAGGCGATTGCAGCTGGTGCAAAACTCGGCAGCTAGGCTTGTCTGTCGTGAGCGTCGCAGTTGCCACGTTACTCCACTTCTCACCGACCTGCACTGGCTACCAGTCAAGCAACGGATTGACTTTAAGGTTTTGTCGCTCACTTTTAGGTCCCTTCATTCTATGGCTCCAGCCTATCTCTCCGACATACTCCCCCATCAGGCCAAGCATCGTACCACCGGCTTTTCGGAATCCAACAGTCTAGAAATACCTCATACAAACCTTAAATCCTTTGGAGACCGTGCATTTAGTTCGTATGCTCCCACAGCCTGGAACTCCCTTCCGACCTGCGTCAGAACATCCCCTGACCTGACCACATTGAAAAGGAACTTAAAAACACACCTATTTAGGACAGCATTTAGTAGGTCCCTGTGATTCGTCCTTGATGTGCTTATGCGTGCTGACACTGTGCATGCTGCCTCTAACCACATTTGCATGCTGACCCTGTGCATGTCACCCCTAACCATGTTATTCATTTTGTTTGTTTTTCATGCATGATTTTACTTACCATTTAATTGCATTTCTCTTTGCAGCAAATGTAAAGCGCCTAGAAAGAGATTGAGTTCTCTGAGGGCACTTTATCAAGTGCATTATTATTATTATCATTATTATTATTATTGGAGCCAGACAAGCTTGCAAAGACCTCCTCGGGCGTCTGAAGCTTCTACCTTTCATGCTGGATTACACTATTTAGTCACCCTGGATCACCGGAATCTGTGCCGAGCTTCCTAACTAATTCAATCGGTCTGACCCCATCGTCTGAGGCCTCTTAGACTTGTACAGGTGTCCCGTCTTCCACCGTGGCATGCAAAGGGCTCACAAGCCAATCCCTGCACTTGAAAGGAATGCGACTCGCCGCCGGCGATGCCCGGCTAGGCATCCAGGAATGGCTTTATTTTTATCTGCCGGTGGCCAGGTGCGGCAATCGATCGAGGACGTCGGTAAATTCACCGCGAGGGTTAACGGCGCCGCGATGTGGTATTTGGAACGACAGAGCCCGGTCCGTGACTATGTCAAACTCTTTGAGGCTACAAAGGTCTTGTAGGTATAGCACGTTTTCGTTTAAAATGAAGAACGTTCGGTTCTGCAGTCACCCATTGTACAGCACAGGGAACACATCTTGACCCCATAAGACAGCAGCGTTAAGCTATAGGCTAATGGTGTTTATCCTTTTTCGGCTATGCTGCGCCATCACGCAAGCAGACTGACTGAGACTGACTAAGTGCTCACTGGCTGAGAGTGGGAGTCGGCGGGAGTCTACGGCACAAGCTTTTTTCATTATGGTGTCGCAATGAATTTTAATGAAAATTTGGTTTCGCAGAACTCTAGACCTCTCGTCGGTGCGGCGAATTTGACAGCTCAATGAGACCGAGTCACGCGGTATAAGTTGAGTAAACGATTTGCATGCTGACCCTGTCCTCGTTGCCACTAACCATTCGACGATGCTTCCTTTCTAGCAAATTTAACGTGCCCAGAAAAATATTGAGTTCTCTGAGGGCGCTACGACAAATGTATTAGCATTATTCACATTATTCATTATAAAGATTTTGGCTCGAAGAAACCCTGACTCGTGTGTGACTCATTTCCCCGAGGAAAATAGTGAACGAGCTGTAAATCTCACTTCTGTACATCTTAGTCATGTCCATCTTCCGACGATGCGTAGCCCCAAGTCGAAAATGTGGTAAATCTCGACGGCGCCATGACACAGACGCCGTCAGCAGTGAAGCCTCTTAGTAAGTCCATGGTGGTCCACCTTTTCTTCGTCGACCTTCTCCTAATACATTACTAATACATTATTATATATTATATAATGTAATATATTATATAATTATATAATAATAATTTTATATATATATATATATATGTGTGTGTGTGATTATATTATATTATATAATTATAATAATTATATTATATGTTATATAATATAATTATATAATAATTATATAATTATTCCTATTATATATAACAATCACTCAGCAGTCGAACTGCAGTCTTTGCATTTCATCAACTCTGACACAGCGTTAAATTATGCTGACAATGCTTCCGCAGCGCTCTCGACCACTGCCGATACGTCTATCGCGATAAATCGTATCGCACGTCCGTTGGCACGCTGAGCCGGCTCACCGCACGGTAGTCGCCGTAAAGAATGTTTACTTACAGCGAGTTCTCTTTAAGCGGAAAGCCCCTTCGCAGCACTCCATTTGGCTTAACCAATGGTCAGGCGCCAGCTTCGAAACCCCGATTCACGCAGGCTTCTGCCTGCCTGTGCTCGGCTGCTTACGCGGGAGGCATGAATAGTCAAAGCGATTTGGCTGGTAACTTTTCTGTTGAGCACTCGCCAAAGACGTCATCCAGAGGGCCTTCCATCTCTGAAGAACCGGTGAATTCCTCTCCAGTTATTGTGGAACTTGTACAATATGCCTCAGTTCGGCTCGTCCACTGTCGCTTCATTTGCTGTCTCGGGGTGACTGCATAGCGACTGCGTCACGATCGCCACCATGCAACTGATTCTGCTACCTTATGAAGTCGCATTAGCATATCTTGAAGAGAGTACCTGCTTCACCAAGGCTTTAGCGCTCAGCATAGAAAAATTGGTAGCTCTCTAACGCAGAGCACGAAGCGCGGTCGTTCCGTTGCTGCTAAACCCTAACGTACTTAACAATTCAATAAATCACTGCAGGCCGTTTGGATGCGCCAACAGATGGCCAGGAACTGAATGACTGGCCGTTCGCACCAGGTGCCTGAAGATTTCAGGCTGTACAATGCTCTGGAGCTACCTCGGTGCGTTTGGTAACTACAGCCAACTCTATTTGCTCTAAAGACTCGGCTCGAGGTATACGCATTCCGTTAAGGGCAGCACGTGCGAACAGCACAACAACAGAGCGAAAACAATTAAAATGACAACCCAAAACAGCTTAGATGAGAAAACGATAACGCGGTGTAGCAAATCTTCTTCGTACCTTTGCTCCTTTGTAGAACTTGCTATTTTCTAATTTCTTACGCCTCAAAAGTATATACATTATTAATAGTTATACTAAATATATTAAACATGGAAATTTTTTCAGAGATGTTGCTCTCGCGAATAGGGATGCATTTCTAATTTACTTATTTTCCGGAAATTTCAAATACATCTGTAGCCAGCAATCTGGTTTTCAAAAGAATTTATTTTCGTGTACAATATATTTTGAATGCATAGTCACATTAGATATAATATTGCAAGTAAACTCAACTAATTTGCCAAATAGCCATAAGAATTCAAAACAGCTCAGTACCCGATACGTCTACCTTTCTCGTTGTTCTTTTAAACTACGGGTACGTGTAAATCATTGAGGATCGTATCTACCAGTTGCTCTAAGAAGCATTAATGCATCAAAATCGCAATACCTTTCCAGTAATATTAATAGTGGTATGCATAGAAGAGCCTTAAGCCCGCTATTTTAGTTTTGTTCCAATCGCTTAAGTGGATTTATATCCGTGTTTTTCTGAGACGATCGAGCATCGAGAGGCTGCTAAAACCCGGAAGAAACATTTTCCTGCGTCTGTGGCTAATGTATCGAGACATCGCCAAATGTATGCAGGAAGTATGCAATATGATGTTGAAAAAGATGCATGAGGCATATTTCAGCATGCCCATTGGCGATCACGAAAAACCGTGCACACTTAATTGCACCTGCTAGAACTGCAAGAAAGCTCCGAAAGCGAAAATGGAAAACCATTGCTCGAAATTGCATACTACAAATTAGTCACGAGTAAAAGAAATTTATTATAGGTGAAAAAATTTTGCTTATTAATTATTGTGTTGTTACTTTGTTCCTGTTTACTATGATTCGGAGGCGAAAAAGCAAGTGGTCTGCTATCCCAATGAATTCAGGCCGTAATCACTTTCTCTTCAAGCAACCGGTACATCTGGGCGCGTTGGACCTATCAGACTGGCACGAGTGCAACAGCGATCGCACCGTCAGTCCTTTCTCTCTCATCCGACGGCACGGCGATACTCTTCGAGCCCACATTCCCAATTCGAGACGCATCAGAAGTGAGCTGAGAGTCAGAGAGCCAGAGGAAGACGGCAGAGAACCAGATAGTTTCAGATGTGGTGCTGAGGATAGAAACCCTTACTATCCAAATCACAGAGACCTCGACAAATTTATCTGAGCGATTGATCCAATGTCAAGCTTTGGACTATTGGGCTTCCTTTCCACAATGTCTAAAGTGCCCGGAAAAAGATTTAGTTCTCTTGGGGCCTGCAACTAAAGATGGCAGTCACGCTATTACTATTATCATTATTATTATTATTATTATTATTGTTACTATTATCACTTTTACAAGCTGATGCAGTGGAACTTGCCGAATCAAATTTAGTATGTCCCAGTTCGAAATAAGTGCCTTTGAACACGAGAACATGGCGGGAGACTAAATTTCGGGGAGTCGTGAAAGAAATTTTCAGCATATTCTCGAATCTCTAAAATATACTCACTTCTCTTTCATGCGTGATCATTTTTATATACCTGTGTAGTAATACAAATTAATTCTGATTCTGTTTGCTTTTTCTGACTACATTTGAATGGAATCACGCTAGATTTCTTCTTTTTCCAAATGAAAATATGTACATTTCAAATGTATTACTGACCTGATCGCAAGAGCACTTACTAAGGAATAGTGATTTTTTTCTATACTTTTGAGTGATGAGCCGTGAGGATATAACATTTTTACCTATGAAAAAGTTGGCCTACAGCGTAAAATTAAGTTATTCAAATTGAATTGTCTACAGCAAGAGACAAAGTCAAATATGTGTAACCTAAATAGAAAAGGAAATCGAGCCACCATCAACTTGCACACTTAATACGCCGCCTTCTTCTGATTCCTGTTCAAGCTGAACACTCCCCCGTGAATTTCCGTGCTTGCGTGCCGGCGTGCGCGAGCACCGCATATATTCACCATTCATATTTATTTACCACAATCATTGGCTGTGCTTCTGCATCTAACTTTCGTAGATACGGAAAAATATCAGGTCGGAACGTCTCATCACAGCTAGCGGGTGGCGACCAGCCACCTGCAGGTCGCCGCCTCATTCTGCCAGGGGGGGGGACAGGTGCTGGTGTGACAACTTAGGTGGGCCACCCACGACAGCTTGTCGCGCCTGCCCTCTCGCTGCGAAGTTTGTTAACGGACATCCGGCGCCGAGGCAACCATCTTGTCAGACTCTGATTGCGACTCTCGACTTCAACATCGGCGACTATTTTTGCTCTCCTTCCCTTCGGGCTCATGCCGTCATATAGAGGGGTAAAGTTCATAGCGATAGGCGAATCTATTGGCGAACTATAAGCTGCCTTGGATCGTAACCGGCCGGTTAGTGATTTGCACCGCCGTCAGCGTTGTCAGTAAGAAAACTACCGGTAGTTCGCATTTGAATCTCCAGACCCTTGTTGAATACGTCGTCATCTGGCTGGCGTGGTGCTGCTGTCGCCGCCATTCACGGCATTTGCACTTTGAGTTGCAACATGAATGCGCGATGCACTACGAGCACTTAAGTCAAAGCACGAATGTCAAGTAGCCCCATTGCACCATGCCACTCATTAGGTGAAGTGCAGCTGCTCCAAGGTCAAAAAGCGACGTGACTGCAGTTTGAGCTAACGCCCAAGTCTCTCTCTCTCTCTCTCTCTCTCTCTCTCTCTCTCTCTCTCTCTCTCTCTCTCTCTCTCTCTCTCTCTCTCTCTCTCTCTCTCGCTCTCTCTCTCTCTCTCTCTCTCTCTCTCTCTCTCTCTCTCTCTCTCTCTCTCTCTCTCTCTCTCTCCCTCCCTCTCTCCGAGAGATCTCGCAGCCCACCGAGAGAACGGCACGAGTGGAGCGTCTGCTCAGCACTTCGCCACGGTCGATTTTAATTGGAGCACCAGCTCGTGCAAAGTCGTGAAAATAACGAAGAGGACTCGTGCCATAGATAGTCTGCCGGTCAAGCGAGTTTAGCTAAGTGAAAGGACGCGCTGTCATGCATGTGCTTGGCTTGCGATTGATTCTCGGTTGGTTATTCGCGTCCTGCCAGTGTGCGGCTGGCGGCGGCGTGCTCTGCCACCTGCATTGCTCTAGCCCCGGGTCTCGGCAAGCACCGATCAGGAGGCTCATACAGCGAAATCCAGGTCCCGGGTTCGAGACCTGCATCGCGAAATTCTGTAAGGCTCTTTGGGTGAATTATAAATGAGGCCCCCGAATTTCCTTTTTTTTCAGTAGCTGGCTGGTTACCAACAAACCATGCGTCTGGCTGGCGGTATATATTGTACTGTTGGGAGTTATGCACCCATTGCGTACTTGTTACCGCCGACAAACGGAGCAAGTACCCCGAAGGTAGCTCCTCGCTTCACATTGGTTCCGGCATAGGCACCGGATGTAGTTCGTGCATGACCCGAGCTAACGGCAACACCTCCTTCACCAATACACCCACCCACCCGCAGCAGCTGGAGTCTGGATGCTGAACGGCTGTGTGGAATTGGTTTTGGCAAGCTTTATTTAGCTGCGAAACTCAATCTAGATTCACCGGCGGCTCGCTGACGTGTTTCGCACTGCGTGTACGAGTACGCCAGCCGCCTTCCGGCCTGCGGTATTCTTTTCATTTACGTTTAGTTGCATTCGCCGGCGCCGGCATTCGTCGATTCAGGTTACGGAGGTTAGGAGGTCACCAGAAGCAGAGACCGGAGGCAGAAACCGCCGGGTAAAAACGCTAGCACCACTAGCCACCGGCGGCAGCGGCTGGATATTAAGATAGTGATAAAGGTAGGGTCGACAGGGTGAGAGATGTAGAGACTGGATATGTACAGACTGGGACGATAGCAGTGCTACTAGTCGACTGGCTCGGGCTCACACGCGAGTTGAAGCAGCAGCAGCCCTCTGTAGCCACGTAGGCATCAGCAGAGTAGGCGGTCTCCGAGGACGACGTGGACTACGCGGACAGAGCCGCCTGATCGTCCGAGGTCGCCCGCTGCTTTCCCTGTCGACTTACTTTAGTTGGTACTTGCCCCACTGCCAACGTTTCGCGGCCTTCATGTTTCGTTTCCAATTCTTGCAAAAGCCATACATCCGACTAAAACAAAAGAACAGGCAGTGCACAGTGCACAGAGGCGCGTGATACCAGTCTGCTGCTGCTGCCAGTCTGCTACTGCTGCTGCTGTGTTACAAATATTTTGGTGATAGCCTGCTCACCATTGCTGCACGTGACCAAGTCGTGCACACAAATGCTTGTGCCCATCAATTTTGAGCTAGACATCACTTGTTAGTAGGTCACTTAATCATGTAGGTTTAACCTGTTTTTTTAGCGACTAGCTGTCGAGTGGTTCTGGTTGTGTCAACGCTTTGATAAAAGTTCACACTAAAAGCAGGTCACTGTTGAAAAATCTACCGTCGGCTAAGGCTCTCCTGATCCCCGGAAGCCTGTCTCGGACGTCACTAGCAGCTTCTCTCTTTTTGCGGGATCTAGGCGATCTGCTCAGATCGATCCATTCTCGACTCTAGAAGCCATCTACCCGTCAATCTGGAGGTGGTCGGAACTAAGCCAGTGAGAGCTCCGGGGCACTATCTCGGACGAAATGGCAGCACCGCGTATTAACAGCTCATTCTTTGGGGAAGGCGGCCAGGAGTAAAGGGCCGAACCATTTCTTATTCCTGCTCTCGCCGAGCGACAAAAATAACCTGACAATGTACGAGGAGCCGGTCGTGGCTGCAATGTTCTTATTCTACAGCAGCATCAGCACTTGACATGGCACGTAACGCAGTCCAGCGGCATTATAGCACAGCTCAAGCAGCTGCTGACGTTAACAGAACCACAATACATTTGCCAGCATATGTCTGGCTGCATGCTTTCAGAAGTGTCTTCGGGCCCATTGGCTGCCGCTAGAATATTCAGTATCACGCGGTGGCAGCTCATGGACTCTCTTTTGGGGGGTGGGGGGAGTGCAAGGCCTGCAAAATGTTAATGTAGTGGGCCTCAAGAAGACCCACAAGATGTGGCATGGATCTCTCACACACACACACACACACACACACACTCTCACACACATACACACACACACACACACACACACACACACACACACACATACACACACAACACACGCAGACCGTACGGCATATTGCAAGTGTAAAGGCCTGACAAGGTACTCGTCCAGACGATGGCAGCTCAAAGACGAGGTCACTCGGGACTCAGTGAGGCAGCTCTCTTGGGGATTCAGTAGCTCCGGCGACACACGAGTCACCCGAGGAAGCTAGCAGGTGCGCTCGTGGCTTGCATGTGTGCTCACCCCTTGCGGCATACTCGGGGGGGCCATGCCTCCGCCCGCAGGCCTCTGTCTCCGGCCACCTACCTCTTGCACGTATACGGATGGTCGTACTCGTAGCAGCTCTCAGCTCCGCTCTCGAAGAAGGCAAACTCGATGACGCGGGCATGCCAGCTGTCCAGACGTCGCAGGCAGCTTCGAAACTCGTAGTCGCACCGGCAGGCGCTCCTGCAATACGTAGGCAAGCCCCCCCCCCCCAGCAACAGTCAATTCCCCTCGACAGCACGCAGGGCACTGGCAGGGAGGGCGTACGACGTCAGCCAGCCAACAAGACCAACAGCCGCGACAGGTAACGGTAGACCGTCGTGACTCGATGCGGCGCGGCCGAGCTAGGCGACAGCTGCGAAACAGGTGGCAGCGGCGGCTCTTTTGCCACCCTTTTTACTGACGCACTGCAATGACGCCGGACCGCACACTGACTGCCTTGACGTTCGCAAATGAAATTCAATGGCCCTGAGACCGAAATGAGCAGTCGATTGCCGGCGGACGCCTGCTGAGGCACGTCGGGACGGCTCGGGCGGCTCGGGCAGTTGCCTTTTACGAAATCTCACCGCTGCGGCCTTGACGCCACTCTGCGGCCCTCGGGCCAAGTGCTGGCAGCGCTCCAATATTGCCGGCAGCTCCGTTAACCGCATCTCCGCAAGAGCGAGCGAATAACAGGGAAGGCCGCGACCGCTCAAGCACCCTCAGCTTCCCAGGAGGCTCGGCTGGCGAGCATTAGTGCCGACCGAATTCTCTTATATTAATGGCACCGTTGATTGATGGCTGGGTTACCAGTACTTAGGAAGAGGATCAGGGACCGCAACCGGCTGGCTCTGCGGCAGCAAAGGGTGAAGGCTGCTCGCGCGGGGCAGCTAGCCATCGCGAGCGGTCGGGGGCGGCGGATTGGCAAGAAGGGGGAGATCGGTGGGTCCGACGAAGCTCGTGGCTCCGGGATGCGCTCCTTCCGCGCATGGCTCAGTGTTTGAGCCGTGCAGCTCAAATGAGTCCGCGTCTCCAGCGTGGCGAAGCACCGTGTAAGGAGGCACCTGTCCCTGACCCATTCCTCCCCCCCTGCGGCAACTCAGCTCAGCTGCGAAGAGGGGGAGCTGCAGCTCCTTTGGACTTCGGTAATGCGATGCGTCTGCGATACAAATGCGACCGGCGAGTCAGCAGGACTTACAGTAGCGCCAAAAAAACTCCCGAGAATTGGTATCGCAGCGCTTGAGAGAAAAACAGGGGAGCTGCGGCAGGTAAGTCGTGCAATTCCTGGCAGATGAACCCGCGGCCTCCGATGCCGGCTGCTAAAGCCTTGCTGAATGACCACTTTTGGAAAGAGGCAAATGACTTGACGTTCGCACTCACACTGCGGGACTCGGAACCAATTCTTCCGATCAGGGGATATACGTTGGTGGCTTTCTTGGAATTGAAGACTATTCTTATCGCATCCGATAGGAAGCCCTAGCGGTTCGGCGCTTTAATTGTGTACAGAGTTGAAGCTGCGCCACATTAAGAATTATTCCTGCCAGGTTAGTGCTTCGTTAGCACCTGGTTAGCACATACGAACTGGCCAACTGCTTGGCTGATCGTCGGTATTAGCTAGGCGCCAAAGTCTACTGCTGCCTAGACCTCTACAACCCCAACAGGTCCACCTAGGTGCGCTAGTTCAAACGGAGGAAACGCCGCAGTTTCGGTTTGCATTTCTGCCAACGGAGTTTTTTTTCCCGAGGACCGCGAATGATGGGAGCTAGTAGCCGTGCGAGTCACGATCGCAGGTCGCAGCTCCTAATTTAGAGGCTGCTATTTATAAAAGCAGGAAAACGATCGAAGGAGGCCGTCTGAGATCAGGAAAAGAATTTCGCCTTGTGCGTGGAGTGATCCCGAAACGTCTGGGATGCCGACCTAGGGCTCTACTAACGAGGTACCTGTGAGGCTACACTTCAGGCGCCCGACGGTTGGGACTAGGAAAGCATGATGAACATTGGAGAATCGGATAGAAAAGGCGTCAGAGAATGGTGTGCGAGAACAAATGGGCTCGCACAGGGATCGAGCACTCCTATAAAAAAATATAATTCATTTGTATAGCGCCCCAAGAGGAGTTAATCTCTATTCAGGTGCTTCACATATGCCTCCGGGCTCGAGCCCACGACCTCAGCCAGACCTGGGTTGGCGGCGAGCACCTTAACCGCTGGACCAAACCAGCTTCGGCCTATCGAGGTCTCGATGATGGCCGCAATATGGCGGCGGACAATATGGCGGCTGGCGCAAAATGACGACTGTGCTTAGCTGTCGCTCGCCCGCTTGTCAGTCAGAACTGGCGCGACGATTCGCACCCAGATTCTCTCCTACAGTGCCAGAGGTGGGCATCCCGCTTGACCCTGCGTAATTCGGCTACTGCTTTGGCTGCCAGACTAGAAGGACGTCGGCGGGGCGTCAGTGGCGAAAATGTTGTCCACGAAGTCAGTTTAGGCGTCAACGGAGCGAATCCGCTGAGCGATCCGCTGCCATTGCTCTGCCTCGTTCCTCGAGGGATTATTTTGGGGATGCTGGAATGCTTGCAAGTAACGCGGCAGCTAGTCAAGCGCCTGAGAGGTGGAGCAAGAGATTCTCAAATCCAGCCCGGAGCTCCATTCTCTCGAGCTATGCATGCAAATTTCGGCGTGCCTACTCTCCGCGCCGGCTGACGTGGGAAGATGCAGTAGTTATAAAAAATAATAGTATGTTTATATAGCACCCTCGGAGAACTTAATCTCTCTCTCTCTCTCTCTCTCTCTCTCTCTCTCTCTCTCCTGCGTTCGTGCGGCCGTTGAGCTACGCTTGGCCGACGCTCGCCCCGTTGGTGGAGGCGAGCCGTTCGGAGACAGCGGCACGAATGGCTCCGAAATGCTAGGACCGCCCTGCCACCGCGACCTTTCGCCAGCCGCGACCTTTCCAACTTTTTGCCAGCCAGACCAGCGACAGCTGCCAGTCAGTCCGGCCGTCCGTCCGGCCGGCCGGCAGTCGGCCCGTCCTGACTCGGCGTCTCAGATTGGCTAGCTAGCTGCCCGCCCGAATCGCTAACGACCGACACGCCTGTCTCTCCGAAGACGATGACGCCGAAGATGCCGGCCGAAGATGCCCGCCGAGACGGCCTCGCCGAGACGGCCTCGCCGAGACGGCCTCGCCGAGACGGCCTCGCCGAGACGGCCTCGCCGAGACGGCCTCGCCGAGACGGCCTCGCCGAGACGGCCTCGCCGAGACGGCCTCGCCGAGACGGCCTCGCCGGCGGCGGCATGCGGGTCGAGCTCCTGCGTGCTGCCGATGCGAGCGGTGGCCGTTTCGGTCCACGAGAAGGAAGGAAGGAGGGAGGAAGGGTGAGGAAGGAAGAAGGAAGGAGAAAGAAAGGAGGAAGTGAAAGGAAGGAAGAAAGGCGAGCGGCGCTCGGCAACGAAGGAAGACAGCTCGGCGGGCGAGGCGCTCCGACGACAGAGTCAAAGAGCGTCTTTCGTCTGCACTGCCGTGGCGTCTGCGTCTGCTTCCTACTCGTTGCGTCGCGGTGATGTAATTGGGCGGTACCGCGACCAGCCCGGAATCCTGTCGCCGAAGTCGCTCGTACGCCGCCGGACGTCGAGTTCAGCACTCCACTTTCAATCGCGAAAGTTGCAGCGCTAGCGGTCATCCGGCGGTTATCGCAAGTCCTTGACCTAATGGCCGAGTCAGTCAGCGGCGGTCGAGAAGGCAGTCACAAAGGCAGTCGTCTAACCGCCGGTCCTGTCGTTCGTCTTCTTGGCAAAGGCAGTCACAAATTGAAAACACACGGTGAACGAGCTTGAACAGCCGATCTATGCCCTCCCCCTTAGCCTACCAACGAGCTCCACCTGCCAAGTGAGAATAACTACTTCCGGTTCGCCCAACACGCTCAACTCCTGAGTTCTCGCGAGCTCTCGCGAACCGTCGCGACCGAAGGGATCAACGAGCGCACGATGCCGGAAGATATTTCGCCAACAGTGAATATATTTAAATTATTTATTATTTATAATTTAATGCATTATTATTATTTATTAAATTTATACTTATTAATATATAACAGGAAGACATTTCCCCAATCTTCAGCCAACAGTGAATGAATGAAAAAAGTCTGGCCAAAGCTCTGCTATCTGCTGCTGCTGCTATCCACGCCTTCAGCCGTGGGCAACGTATAGGACCTCGAGCCTTACGGGCCTCCCGAATCATTTCGCAGGATTTCTCGAGGAATGCGAAACTTCTTCTGGAGGACTCTCGATAAATTATCCCTCCCCCCCGCCCCCCCCCCCATGAGCCAATGCCAGCTCGCCACGTCCTTTCTTTTCCTGCTCACTGCGGGAGACGCTGGGCCGCATGCGAGGGAAAATTAGTTGGAAAATTGGCCAACGGGCAGTCAAGGCGGCTGGCGCTCCGTGCCGGACGAGGACGTCGCTAGGTGAAACGACATCATCCTGGCTCCAATCCAGCCTGTGGCCGGCGCACGGGTGCCTCACCCCCCCCCCCCCCCCCCCCCCCCGCCGCGAGTCCTGCCCAACCGAATGGGACCGGATGCGTGGCATCTGCCGTGCCCGTCTCGAGCTCTGCCGGCAAGCTCGGTCACGACGGAAGTACGAAACGTTCAGACGGTCGCGACCGCCATTTGCCTGCTGACTAATGTTATGGCGGGCACGTTTGAAAGTACAAGGAAGCACCTTGTTCGATACGTCTGTCGATTTACGTACGAAGTTTTTAGTTTGCAAACTCTGAAGCCATCCACCGCTGTCCTCCTCCGAGTTCGTCCGACGAATTAATCTCAAATGCTCCCTGAGCCGATGCTAACTTAGTCTGCACCCACGGGCGCTCCCCAGGATAAAAAAATGTTATGGCCTAGGCGTCGCCCGAAGCTGAGCCTTGATTGCGCCAGGGACGACAAATCCAGGTCAGAAGTGACATGATCTCCTCACACTTGGTCAAAGGGCGCCCAAACGGACCGCCTCAAGGGTGTGCACACGAAAGGACATCACCTCTGTCTGCATCGTCCCCTGTATGGCGAGGCTTCGTGAGAGCAGCGCCTCAGCAGCTCGTCGACTCCCTCGGAGGCGTCGTACTCGCTTGTCGCGCCACGATGATGATAATAATAATAATAACAATAACAATAGCAATGCTAATACATTCGTGTAGCGCCCTCAGAGAACTTAATCTCTTTCTAGGGACCTTGTATGTGCTGTGAAGGAGGCACGATCGAATGACTAGCGCTAGCATGCTCGATGTCAGCAAGCATGGCTCAGTCAAGGGTCAGCATGCAAATATGGTTAGTGGCAGCACGCTCGAACGCCGGGTGTCAGCTCGACTTCAGCGTACCGCTCTACCAGCTCTCCCCCTTCCCCGCCCCTCCCCCTGATCCTTCTCCCGACCGGTCGAGGAGCTGCTGCGGCCTGGCGGCACTCGGACCGAGCGGTCTGTGGAGCAACGGTAAACGCATGCACTACTTAGCAACTCTTGGTTCGACCTTTACCTTGTGAACGGGCTGCGGTTGACCAGGCCCTTGTCTGAGCCGCCGCAGCAGGCGATCGACTGGGGACACGAGTCGTGAGCTCTGCAGCACGAGTCGAGCTCTCGCAGCTTCCCCAGATCGTTGGGACCGCTGGCGATGTTCCCTGGGCCGCACCACTTGGTACCTGCCGGCCGCAAAGCAAAGCAAAGTAAATTGACTGAGTGCGTATAAAATAGCCATATTTACCAGATTGAACCGCAAGACAGGCGACAGCTGGCTAGAACGATGGATGGCACTGGTTCGTGCACCCTGAGCAGCTTTGGCTCGGTCGACGCTAATTGGGCTTGTGCCTGCAGCAGCAGCAGTAGTCAGGCAAGAGGCTGGCAGGCAGCAGAAGACTGCAGCGGACTCAGCCAGTGGCGGCAGCAAGTCACAAATAGACAGACGACGTGCCCGGCTGATAGTGACTCGAGGTTTTCTAGCTCAAGGTCTGCCAACGCCCGTAGTCGGCCTGGGCGTAGGAAAAGCCGAGCCGGCGGTATCGATCTTGATCAATATAGCTCTCCCCGAGCCTCCACTTGATTGCGTTTTGACGGATAAGTAGGGCAAGGCCAGATGGCACACTCGCGGTATGTCGCAGCAGTCAAGCTTTCGAGGCGGAATGATATGCATGCATCTGTTGGCAGCTGCAAGTAGTAAAGCTATACGCAGGGATCATTGCGCAATACATAAGGCACTTAAACCGCTCTGAGTCAATGGAGATGAGCCAACTGCCCATTCACTTCGATGATACGAAGTGAACGGGACTGGCACTGACTCAATTCTGGCTGCCTATCCATCACCCCGAAAACTTCGAGAAGTCTGCCATTTTCGTTAAGCTTCCTGTAATTCCAGCGACACAGCCATCTCAATTGGTTCACGATATCCCAGCAGTCACCAGCTGAGCAGCTTCGGCCTCTGTATGATAAGGGCAGTGAGAGCCACGGAGTTGGAGTGCTCGCCCTCTTCACGACCTCGGTCGTGGGTTCAAATCCTGCATCAGGCGATTCTTTATTGCCAACTGCAAGTGGTGGTGATAGCCGTTGAGGCCGTTAAGGCTCTCCTGCCGCTATACAAAATGAGGCTGTCAAACCAGCTTATAATGAATATGAGCAGCGGTGTCGTACGCCGATCTTTCACCGGCGAATGTAGTAGCGACAAATCAGCTCAAGTACCGAGCTGCTTTTCTGCTGAGACTTCAGCCGGAAAAGCATTGATCGCCTGATCAGGTTCAGCTCGTAGGATTGAGCAACGACCAGCAGCTACAGAGCGCGACACCCTTTAGAAGAGGGGTACCCTACCCAAAACCCAACCAGCCTAAAGGGGGCTGGAGCTCACATCCGCCCGTGGCTAGCTAGTGACGGCCAAGCACACATTTAAAGATCTCGACCCATGATTGACGGGACAATTCCCAGGCTATAGTGATTAACTGGCAGCTTTGCAGCCTCGTCCACGTCAGCAGTCCTCTGGAACTTCAGCAATTGGGGCAAGCTAGATAATTCATGGTGGCCATTGTTAAATGATCCCGGCAACCCCCTGTTTCCATGTTTATCATGTGATCTGATCATCTTCTGCTTGAGCTAGGGTTGTCTGCTTCCTTTGAACCAGGCCAGTGAAGCGTGGAGCAGCATACCCACCCGATAGTTGGCCCGCGACGATGGATGTGCATGAGTATTGGTTGGAGGGAGTGGTCTTTCCAAGGGCAGCTAAATCAACAAGTACCGAGTAGGCGAAGTGCCTGATGCTATTTTTTTGGTTGGAATTCTTGCTCGTCGTTACGAAACTGAGGTAATATCGGTTTTGTCAGAGCTTACCCACGATGGCATCTCGGCGGAGGAGGCCGCGTCCGTGAGCTCCCTGGTTTAGAGGAAATTCTCTGCGGCTTTCATCGGCACGAGCTGCCTTAGGTCTGCTTACTTTCAGCCACTTAATGTTGCAACAATTCAGGACTGTTTATACAGGGATACTCAAGCCAAGTTGGTCCAGGCATTTGTTACATCCCATCTCTACTTCAGTAGCACACTACATACCGGTCAACCGGCCTATGCAATAAGGCAACTTACAGCTGGTGCAAAACTCAGCAGGGATGATTGTCTATCGTGAGCGCTGCAGTGGCCACATAGCACCGCTTCTCTCCGGTCTGCACTGGCTACCGATCAAGCTGCGCATTGACTTCAAGGTTATGTCACTCACTTTGAGGTCACTTCATTCTCTGGCTCCAGCACACCTATCTGAACTACTCCCTATCCAGGCTAGACATCGTATCACCCGGTCTTCTGACTCAAATTATGTAGCTATGTCTCGAAACGGCCTCAGATCCTTTGGAGACCGTGCCACTATTTCGTATGCTCCCAGAAAGTCTGATACTCACTTCCGATTGACGTAAAGACATACTCTGACGTGAAGACTTTAAAAAAATCTAAAAGCACGCTTATTTCTCAGAGCATTTTGGCCCTTATGAGATGCTTTTGTGTGCTGATGCGTGCTGACACTTTGCATGCCATTACTAACCATAATATGCATTTTGACACTTTTCCGTGTTAATCCTAACCATACGGTCATGCTTCCTTTACAGCATATGTGAAGTGCCTAGAAAAAGACTAAGCTCTCCGAGAGTGCTATACGATGTATTCTTATTATTATCATGCTTATGAGGGTCCATTTTTGCCTTTCTTTTCGCCGACCCCCTTAATCCTCTTGCTTGAATTAGCATCGCTTAAATGCTGCTGTGTCACATGATAAATGCAGATTTGCGATACCTCTGCAGCTCTTACAGTGAAACCGTTACTAGTTGACTAGTGACTAGTGCTAGCTACAGTGGACAACAGAGTAATGTTGTGATCGCAGTCAGACTCCCTGGTAATACGAAACCCTTCACTTGACAGTGTCCAAACATTCGAGGATCGACGTGAGAATCAAAGTGAGAATACTATCGTTAATGGACATGAGAACAGAAAATGTGCCTTTAATGCCTGAACTAAACGTGAGCCAAGTTGCTTAGCTAAATCGTGTGAACCCTTAACCTGCATTTAAATGAACATCTTAAACTGCATCTGCGGGAGCAAATTTGGATGTCCATTGAAACTGACAATGGTCGATGAGCAGGGGCCATAAGTAGTACCACCTGCACCTTTTGATGTGCCACCTTGTACTGAAGCCAGTAGCGGGTTAGCATGCAAAGTTCTGTCTAATTTAGCAACCGTTAAGTGTTGAATGCTTCGCACAATCCGAAGAGCTTTATGTAACACACCTATTTATGACAGCATTTAGTGGGTTTCTGTGATTCGTCCTTGATCTGCTTATGCGTGCTGACACTGTGCATGCTGCCACTAACCACATTTGCATGCTGACCCTGTGCATGTCACCCCTAACCATATTATTCATTTCGTTTGTTTTTTCAAGCATGATTTTACTTACCATTCAATTGCATTTCACTTTACAGCAAATGTAAAGCGCCTAGAGAGAGATTAAGTTCTCTGAGGGCGCTTTATCAAGTGAATTATTATTATTATTATGATTATGTAACCAAGTGTGACTACTGATCCAGGATGAATCGCCACTCTGCCCGTAGGGATAGATTGGAACGCTGTATACTCCAGAGTGTATATACTGCATTGTGCACACTGCTCGCTGCAGTTTGCACTATTTTTGCCATCGTCACATTCATTCATTCATCACCATAATCGCCACTTCTGCTATCGCCATAATCAACCGACCGCCGATCGTTGCGTTGCAGGGCGACAAGCATGCGTTCTCAGGTAGACTCGCCCTGCTCGTTTTTCTAGATCCTCCAACAACGTCTCAAACTATCGATTTTTAAAAACCTTCATGAGCACCTCTTATCTCTCACGGGCATCACTGGCACTGTACTACAATTGTTTAGGTCTTATCGCCGTGATATACTCCAGAGAATCGACGCCAATAGGCAAAAAAAGTAGTCCGGTAGCCTCAATCACGTACGCGGTGACGTACCCCAGAGACGTGTGCTCGGTCCGCTTCTTCATACAGTCTCTATTCTTCCCCATGGAGATTTCGTCGTCACGCATACTATTGACTTCATTTTTATGCACACGAAACTCGAAGTGCATGCGTTTTAATCCATCTTTGCTTTCTAGCATGCCAAACTTCCTCAATTCCTCGCTTCGTGTATTACTGACGTGCGCACGAGAATGGCAACACACTTACTCAAATTAAAGTACGATTAAACCAGCTTACTAGATAAGGGCAAGCCTAGTGAATTTTGAAATTGGGAGCCTGAGCCTCATAATGGAGTCGGCCAGCACATTTTCTGTAGCACCTGCTCACGGTCCGAGGATCCCGTTCTAGAGACCTCTCGCTGGCCGACCACATCAGCTTCGCTGCACGAATTTGGGCTATTCCTTCATGTGTGACATCGCATCTCGAGTTCTGCAGCTCATTACTCACATGTGCAATAATACGCTTGCAGTTGGCACACAATTCTGCAGTCTAGTTCGTCGTGAATTTTGCAGACGCCAAATCACACCAAATCGCACACTTCACCGCGACCTGCACTGGCTTCCCATTAAGCAGCGCTTGGACTCAGAGGTTCGTAACTCATCTTTAGGGCTGTTTTTTTCTGTTTCTCGAGCCTATGTAATGTATCTCCGTCTGTAACTCCACAAAGCCGTAAAGACTAACCTACCTAGCAGAACTACTGCCCAATCAAGAGTGCAACGTAACACCTGCACTTCAAGCTCACGACATTTAGCTTTACTCTAACTAACCACAAATCTTTTGGAGAAATTTACTTTAGTTCGTTGGCTCCCACAGCCTGGAACACTCTTGCGACTGGCGTTATAACACCCCCCCGCCGACTGGAAGACATTTAACCAGTAGCTAAAAAATACTTTCCTCACAGCATTTTTTATATCTAGCAAAATTGTTCTGTGTGCCTATGAGTGCTGCTTGCGGGCACTTAGTAGGCTATCATTAACTATTGACACACGAGTCCTTTCCAGCCTATTTATTAAGTACTCTGAAAGAGTCTTACGAAAAGTAAGGGGCTGAAAACATGTCTTAATTGAGTCTACTGAACCAGATACTCTTCACTTTTAGCGAAGAGCTAGACACAGAGTAAGATATTTGCGGTATTGGTATTTGACTAGTTAAGGAGCAAGCGACTATATGAAAGTGTCAGACCATGTCCTTTTCTCAAGGACTGTCGACGTCACTTGTCCCGATGACTGTTAGGTCAGCGGAGCGCGTTTAACACTTATCCGGACAGACGAGCTCATTTAGTGAAATTTTTTTCGAATTGTGAACACTTCCAAAAGTGCTTATCATTTATTAAATGTAGCGAAGAAAGCTCGTTACTCCATTACCCTATTCATCACCTCTAGGATATTAACTAGTGGAAATGCGTATTTTAGCCTTAACTCAGATTAGTAGTGATCATCTGGATACAGGGTTTAATACAAAGTATTTCAAACTGCCATAAAAAATATACCTAATAAGCATGGGTTTGCTGTTAAATTACTTGGAAACTACAGCCCAGTTTTCCTTCTTTCTTTTTTGTCGTGGATTCTCGAAAATATTGTCAACGAGCAGCTTTTGGAACACTTGAACAGAATAAATTCTCAGAAACATTTCTGTCGGGATTCAGGCGACAACATTCCACAGAAACCGCTCTCCTCCGTGCGACCGACGACATCCCAAGTGGTAATTGTGGTAATGTCACTGGCATGGTTCTACAAGATCTTCTCGCTTCACTTGATACTAAGGACCGCAATATCCTGCTTGAACAGTTGATAAACAGTGCTCGATCTGGAAGGCAAGACGGTGGCGTGGTTCAAATTGTACTTGTCTGACCTTGTTCAATCCGGGTCTCGTGGTGATCGTGTCTCTTGTAGCAGATAAGTCACCTGCGGACTTCCATGAGGTTCCATTTAGTTCCCTTACTGTACTTCAAACAATACGGAGCCTCCGGGAATGTGAGTCTGATTTGTCTGATTCGTCGGATCGGCTGTAACTTCTTTGCTGACAACATCCGGGCGTAGTTGTCATTTAAACAACCGGAATCTGCATCGGCTGCAGCGGCTGGCACACTGAATGCTTGCCTTGCAGACACTTTATCGTGGATTTCGGTCAATTTTCTTACACTAAGCGATGATGAGACCGAGCTCCTATTCCTAGGTCACTCCTAGCGTGCTGCTGAGCTGGGGCTTCCTTGGCTCGGTTCTATCGGCGACGCTAAAGTGCGAACCTCATCGTCATCCTTAATACCTGCTCAAAGCTTGCAGGCTTCATTAAGAAAAACGCTTCCGTCAGCCAAGCAGCGTCCGATTCCTGTTTAAGATTAAAGACTGTCTACCTCGGAGGCTGGTGAACTTCTTACTAGCTCCCTGGCTCTGTCTAAGCTGAGCTACAGTTAATCAGTCTATCTGGGCAACTGAAAAAAGCCATTAAGCCTCTGACGCTGCTGATGAATATGACTGCAAGGCTATTCAAAAAGTTCCAATAGGTTAAGCCACATGACTCAATTGTTGAAGAAGCTGCAATGGCTCACGGTCGATCAAAAAATGCAGAGCAAAATTCCAAGTATGACCCATAAGGCCCGCCGTGGCTGGGGTCCTTCATAACTAGCTGAACTGCTGCATCAGTTTCAGCCTGCTCGCACCACCAGGTCCTCATCAGACTGCAAATTAGCTGTTCTGTCATATCGCAATAAACTGTTGGTGACAGACGCATTCGCTCTGTAGATCTTGTGGTGCTCACTTCCGCGACTCATATGCAATGACAGTTTATCTCGTGCTGCCGACTGTCGCTCGAGCTCTCCAGCTGTCTAGAGCTGCTACCTCCACGCTACTCGCTTTGTCGACGGCTTCCCTCCCGACTAAGCTACGCCTCCCTCCCACTCGGTCTTTGTTGTTGAAATGAAGTCTGCTGGCTATCACGTTCGCTCCACCGCAACATCCACTTCGTCCTTGTGGCTTTAGGGAACTTACAAAGAGATATATATTGCATCGTTGAACGAGAGCAACGTACAAAACAAAACCGATGCGATAGTTTGGCAGTATCATTGCGCTCACTGGTTAGCCAAACTATTGATACAGCGCTGTGTCTTAAGGCACATCGTTATCTGCCGTGAGCTAGGCATCGCACATTGCACCGAAGTTGACGCTTTATGGCTCCCGGCTGATCTGAGGGTCACAAGGTCGTCTCTCCTCGCTACCACCAAGGTCAGTAAAGCAGATTCCGAACGGCTGCTCTCGGCTGGCGCGAGTAAATTTGAAAGCTTTACTATTTGCTTTATTTCGCGGTTTTTCTCTAATGCGGGGCTTGACCGATTGCCGATCTCTTTTTGTGAACGAGGGAGAGCGGGAGCTGTATGGCCACAGGTCAAATCAAAACCCGCCCGCCTCTGCACGCCCACGGTCCTGGGTTGCTCGCTACTTTCAATCGGCCGCCTTATCTCTAATCGTACGCCCAGTTGACGTGCAGCTATTTCGCAAGCAATGACGTGCTCCTCACCTGGATAAATGGCCTCCATTATAAAAGTGAACAGGCTCTCCCTTTTCCTCCACACGCTGGCGCACGAAGAAGAAGTGCCTCCGGGCAGCCTGCCTTTGATGGCCACTAGTATCACAGACTCGCAGCCGTCGACCGCCATGTCGAACTGGCTGTCGTTGACGGAGATTAGGCGCAGCGTGCCCAAGTCGATCTGCTTGAGGACATCAATCTGGACGTCAAAACTGCAAACGGGCTGAAATTGTTGACGCTATCACTAACCAATTGGCACTTTTTCGTTCCAACCGACGTTAAGCGTCAAGAAAGAGACCTGGTTATTTTGCGGCACTGAGTGTTTTATTGTTAGGACAAATCAAGAATGTGAAGATGCAGGGCTCCAAAAAGAGACTGTCATACTAAGGTTAGGATGAGCTGCAGTTGATTCAGACTCTTTGTAGACAGACTAACTTAAACGTGGCTGTGGTGAGTGAAAAAGTCAAGCATGGGTAATCATGTTCGAGACTGTTCAAAGAGTTTGTAAGACCAAGTTTAGTGGCAAAAAGCGGCAGGAAGGGCTTTTTGAAGAGTTTTTCCTTCTAGAGAGGGTATCTCGCGGAGCAATTTTAACGAGGTATAGTCCACTAGTGAAGTTCTCGAGAGAGAAAACGTAGCGATCGAATTGCTTGCCTCACTCCGCAAGATTCCAATGATGCACGCACCTGATCGTATTAAGATGGTTTTCGCATTGTTTCAAAATGCTAGGACGCTCTAGATCTGCACAAATAATCTGCATCCGTTCGTTGCTGTATGCTGATTGTCTGAGTGCCTCTAAACTGTCCTCTAGTCAAGTGCCGAGTAGCACTTTGTGGTGCAGCGACTGCACATGGCATGGCCTAACGGTTCACACTGACCAAACTGTGTTTCCCCCAGTTAGCTCTTGGAAGATTGTTATCCAGCTTCTAAAGTTTATAAGTAGTTACTGGGGTATATGTGCACAGTATACGTAAGCAGCAGACATTTTAGAATACGCGATCCGTGATAGTATTTTGGTATCTAGGTACCTCAAGCGATAATAATAGTGTGCAACAAATCTTTATTTCAACGTACTACCTGATCTTTCCTAATTGTTTGTGATACAAAGATATAGAAAACTAGTATATGCACGTGAATAATTACGGGGAAACTTTAAATTGCGCTCTGGGAGGCGAGCCTGAGCGACAGCTAACGTTCACTGTGAGCCAGCTTGAACCAACGGACAACCTCACAGTTATTTCTTAGGTTTTGCAAAATCTTGTGTCAAGAAAAAATGAACGATACACCGATTTAGTTACAACCTCATTCGATAATAAGACTACTAAAAACTATTTTAAATTAAAAATTCAATTTTCAATTTCAACTCTTGAGAGTCTGCGTTGCAGCACCATGGGTCTTAAGCCAGAAGGTAAGGCGCCTGGTCTTTCCCACTCAGGTCTCGTGGGTTTTGAATTCTATAGTGGGCGATTCTTGTTTCCCACTGCAAGCGGTTGCAGCAGATGCTAAAGTTCTTCTACCACTATATAAATGAGGCTTCTAAATCAGCTAACCTTGTATACACACACACACACACACACACACACACACACACACACACACACACACACACACACACACACACACACACACACACATATATATATATATATATATATATATATATATATATATGTATATATATATATATTTATATATATATGTATACAAAACAAATTGCATTGGGCTCACCACCACAGCTGTACAATCGTAGTGAACCCATATGAATTTGCATTTGAGTGAGTGAATCTGTCCATCCAGTAACCACCATTAGATAATGTCTCGCATAGTCTGCGTAGTGCCCTTGTGATATTTATTGTACTACTACGGTGGTACGTCGAAGATAAGTGACAAGTCTAATAAACATGGAGGATAATCAACTAATTTGCGAATGCAGTGGCACATCCACACACCCTTAGGTTGCATGAATGCACTAAATGTGTACGGAATAAAAGCCATTTACTATACTTTCGATGCACGAGCCATTAGGAAACGACACTTACTATTCAGGAGTACAAATTAAGTCACATGATGTTTGCAAGCTGTAATGTATGCTCCCTCAGCTGTGGTCCTCTTTTGGTGCGGAATATAAAGCTATACATTAAGGACAGGGAATGTTCTTGCTAAGGCACGGGAGTACTCGACTGCTGGCGCGATCTGCAATCGTCCGTGCTTGGTCCGCTGTACCTCGATGGCGAACTACGTCGCCGGAAGTGGATGATGAAAGACAGCGGACCCAACGATACACTCTTTGGCATCCTCCGACGCCAGCGTCACCGATGATGGTCAGGAACTATCGTGTGGCTTCCTGTATTCGCTAATACCTTGCCCGCTGTATTGTCGATTCTATCTTTGGCTGCGCCCGACTTCTCGCACATACCTAGCAATCCATCATGCCTGCATGCATCGGTGCAATTCCGTGGCTCAGTGAGAGTGATATGTTGGGGCTCTTCGTCTCAGCCAGAGTATGACTGCCGAGATAGTATTCACGGTTCCTGAATTATAATGACTAGGAACCGGTTTGGAATGAATACTAGAAGAAGAACACTAGCTGATTTAACAGCCTCCTTTTGTATAGCGACAGAAGAGCCTGTACGGCTATCACCATCGCTTGCAGTGGCGACAAAGGATCGCCCACCGCAGGATTCGAACCCACGACCTTGCGGCAGAGGTCGTGACAAGCAACCGCCTTACCTAAAAAGTAGTAGCTCACGGAACGGCGATAAAAAAAGCCAAGCTCGCGTAATAGCCAGGCTTTCGACCTAAACCTTGAGGAGTAAAGCGGCTGTGAGCTTCGCCCGTGCATGCGTGGCGTGCATGGCAGTCGCAGCGCGTGAGCCTTTGTACGCTGCAGCTGGACGCCTTGAAGCCCTCAGCGGGAGGCGAACAGACTGCTCTATGCCACTAGCGTGGCCTTATTGTGCTAAGTTATTGGCTCGCTTAATCACTTCTGCGTTCCACCGCCGGCGGCGTACGCGGTCGCGATGGCCGCGCACTTTAAGCAAGCCATTAGCCGCGGCCCCGCGGGCTGGCGAGGGGGAGTGCCGAGGTCTCGAAAAGTAATTTGGCACTCTCTTATTTTGCTCGGTCCACGACGAAGAATGCAGCGACGAACATCGGAGCTGGCTCCATTAAGCTTCGGCGATCGATCTCGCTCGATCGATCGAGCGAGCGGGCGCCGTCCCAGGGAGCGCAGCGGCGGCACGGCCCGGCAGCAGTGCGACTACGAGCTAGCGGCGGCGCGGCGAGTCGCCAGCGTCCTGTCTCCGCTCAACCGCCGATGGCAGCCCCGAATGTCCGAATCGCTGTTCAGCGGGGATGAACGAAACTCGCAGCTGCTCTTTGCCATCATCTGCCGCCTACCGCCCACGATAATGCGCGAGAACTTCGCACTGCTCCAACGCGCACTCTAGTGCGCCCCCCTCCCCCCGCGGCCGCTGTGCAGCCCGCCCCTCTGACGAGCGTCCAGCTCGCAGCAATGGCTGCGAGCTCGCGCGCGCCCCAGCCCCAACGCATTCGTCGACGGCTCCGGTTAGCGCAGCGGGCTCGCTCGCTGCTGCCGGCGGCAGGAGACGCGTGCGACTTCGAGCGCCGCATCGCGGCAGGAGGACACTTCGCCGCTCTTTACCTGCTGCCTCTGCCGACCACGTGGCAGTCCGTCATTTGACCCGAGGTGGCGGCCACCACGACGACCGTTCTGCCGTCGCTCGCGTACGCCGTCTCCTCGACGCCGCTGCACGGCGCGCCGACGTCGCCTCCGCCTCCGCTGCTTGTCGCCGGCGGCACGCTGCTGCTGCCGCCGCTGCCGTCACCGCCGCCGCAGCCATTCGGCGGCTGTCGCCGCTGCTGCTGCGGCGACGGCGGCGGCGGCGGCTCACTGTTGCATGAACTTCCGCTCGAGCTCTCCGCCGCCGCCGCCGCCGCAGAGAGCACGAGTAGCAGGCACGGGCCGAGCCGGGCCGTGGCTCCTCGTCCGATGGCCATATCGCGCTCGGGCGACGAAGACGCAGTGCGGCGCAGACCGGGCTGGCTTCGCTAAATATGGCCGCCTACTGCGTGCACAGCCCGCCGTCCTATCGCTGCGGCTCTAATCTCTCTCTCTCTCTCTCTCTCTCTCTCTCTCTCTCTCTCTCTCTCTCTCTCTCTCTCTCTCTCTCTCTCTCTCTCTCTCTCTCTCTCTCTCTCTCTCACTCTCTCTCTCCCACTCTCCCTCTCTCGGCCGGCTTTATAGAGCTCGGCATTGCAACGCGTCTGCCAAGTTTGGTGGACAGGGAGCGGCGACGTGCCAGGCAGCCCGTCGCCGCTCCCCCCGCCTCCCGCTAAAACACAGCCGAACTAAAGGGCCATTCGACGACGCCTGCTGCCTGCGAGCCCGCAGGGCGAAAAAATGGCGGCCCGGACAGTGACTCGCCCCCCCCCCAGCTCGCGCGCGGTCCGCGCCTAACGTCGACCAATGGAGGGTCATGGGCGCAGGCTGCGTCTGCAACAGCAGCTGGCGCGGAAGTGGGGAAAGTTTAGCTCTGAAAGCGAAACGAGAATCGCCGCTTGCCGCTACGCCTAGCGCTGACATGGCTGTCAGCGGCAATCGCGACCGAGGCGTCGCCGAAGTTGTTCACCGTCGCCCACCGCTCGCGTCTCCACCGTCCCTGTCCCCTACGTACGCCGCGGGCTAGCTCTGCTATCGGCCTTCGCGGTCCGCCGCGCCGCGCAGTTCCGAGGATTCCACCAACGCTGCCAAATGAGCGTGCTCGGGACGCGCGGGGCGCGCGCGGCGTGGCTGTAGCAGCAATACTGGCGCCGCCGCAAGCTTTCGCAAGCCGCTGGTGCACCAGTTGACCCACGGCGGCAGCAGCCGGAGTTCGGCTGAGCCCTACGAACTGCGCGCTGTCGGTGTGGCTCGCGGGTACGGCTCGTGGCTACGGTGGCGCGGCAGCGGCCCCGCAGTGGGGCCCGCTCGCGCGCTCGCTTAACCGACCGCGGGAGCCTGCAGCGGCGCCGTCCAATCATTGGCCTGGCTGCGAAGGGAATTAGCGCCTTCCTGGAATATGACGAAAAGATCGGCTCGTCGTGCCGCGGATTCCCGGAAAGAGCGCCATTAGCTGGTAAAGGTGACTTACAGCCTCGCGGGACGTTGCACTTTTAGCGGCTCGGCGGCCGCTGGCAGTGCGACTGCGGTAGCTCTCTCTCTCTCTCTCTCTCTCTCTCTCTCTCTCTCTCTCTCTCTCTCTCTCTCTCTCTCTCTCTCTCTCTCTCTCTCTCTCTCTCTCTCTCTCTCTCTCTCTCTCTCTCTCTCTCTTTCCCCCCTCTCTCTCTCTCTCTCTCTCTCTCTCTCTCTCTCTCTCTCTCTGTCCCCCTCTGTCTCTCTCTCTCCCTCTCTCTCGCTCTTTCTCTCTCTTTCTCTCTCTCTCTCTCTTTCTCTCCCTCTGTCTCTCTCTTTCTTCAGTCTAGAAATACCTCGTACAAACCTTAAATCCTTTGGAGACCGTGCATTTAGTTCGTATGCCCCCAAAGCCTGGAACTCCCTCCCGACCTGCGTCAGAACATCCCCTGACTTGACCACATTTAAAAGGAACTTAAAAACACACCTATTTAGGACAGCATTTAGTGGGTCTCTGTGATTCGTCCTTGATGTGCTTATGCGTGCTGACACTGTGCATGCTGCCACTAACCACATTTGCATGCTGACCCTGTGCATGTCACCCCTAACCATATTATTCATTTCGTTTGTTTTTTCAAGCATGAGTTTACTTACCATTCAATTGCATTTCACTTTACAGCAAATGTAAAGCGCCTAGGAAGAGATTAAGTTTTCTGAGGGCGCTTTATCAAGTGCATTATTATTATTATTATTTCTTTCTCTCTCTCTCTCTCTCTCTCTCTCTCTCTCTCTCTCTCTCTCTCTCTTTCTCTTTCACAGCGTCGAATTTCATTTCGCTTTGGCGCAGGTGCAGCGAGCTGCGACGGCCGTGCAATGCGACCTACGGCTGGTCACGTGCAATGGTCACGTGCAATGGTCGAGCTTCGCTCGCCGAAGCGGCGCCTCTTCGCCGCCGCCGCTGCGGCGAGCGTAGCTGCTCCAGCAGCAAGCACGATAGCCATCTGCTTTGCTCTTTGATTTATGTTTTCCTGACGCATCCGGGTGCGATGTTCCTCGACCTTTCGCGGCGGGCTCATTCCGTCGGCCAAATTCACACCGCCTTCGCTGGCGGCAGCAGTAGGCTTTCGTACGAGGTTTCCTTCGAGGCGAGAGTACACTCTCGTAACTCGGAGCGGTTCCTACTGGTGTGACCACTCTTTAGTAGGAGCTACCCCTTTTGGCGGGACTATTCAGTTTCAACGAGACGACGCCTCTCTGTCGAACGTTTCGGCGATTACTTCTTCTTCTTGCACTTGCCACTCCCTCCCACCATGTTGCCTTGTCTGATAACGAACGAGCACGAAGCATCCGCCGCTTGTAAGGCCGTTGCTAAGGCCGTTGCTAAGGATGTTGAGCAGATAAAAGTAGTAACAGCACGGTGCCTGAGTAGTACCCTAAGAGACCCTAGTCTCCATCCTGGCGCGCTGCTACTCGCTGCCGGCGATCAAATAATCAAAGGCAATGGACATTTTCTTATGACAGCATTTAGTGAGTCCCTTCGATTTGTCCTTTATGTGCTTATACGTGCTGACAGTGTTGCACGGTGGCACTTACCACATTTGCATGCTGACCCTGTGCATGTCACCCCTAATCGTGTTATTCTTGTTGCTTATCGAGCACAATACCGCTCACCACCATTCGATCGTGTTTCCTTTGCAGCAAATGTAGAGTGCCTAAAAAGAGATTGAGTTCTCTGAGGCCACTTTATCAAGCGTATCATTATTAATATTATTGTTAATATTATTAATGGAAAGGATGCGTCTCGAGAGCTGAGAATTATAAGATGCAGGTATTGACCGTCGACAGCCAGATGCGAGTCCCGGTCTTTCGCTGCACGCTGAGCGAGCGAGCGGGTGCGTTGGACGAGTACGGGAGGTCGTACGTACGTAGGCTGTAAGTGCAAGTGAATGAAATGAAGAAAGCAAGCCCGACGGATGATCGACGATCTAGAAATTGATTCGATGCTTGATAGAGAGCTGGCAAAGTTCTGCGATTGCGCCACGCCATTGGCGATAGACCGGACTGCGGCCGCTGAGCGCTGGCCAGGAGTCTTGTTCGAAGAGAAATCGCACTAATCTAGACGCGATCTTACACAGGTGTGAACTTATTTGGCTATCGCGATCGTATCCAAAAAGGCGCTGACTTCGGCCACCTTCCTTTAGTCGAAGCACCGACTTGAAAGTGGAGGCAATGCCCACATCTTACGGCAAGTCGTTTTGGAATAGGACGCCTAGATTACTCGAGGAGAGAGGACACTACGGGAGTGATACTAGCGCTGTTTAGCTCAATTTTTGGGGTCGCATCTACCAACTTTCTGCTAGCACAAGGTTTTTTCCGCAAGCATCAGTTTGAGCTAATCACCGTACAGATGCAGTAAGCTAACAGCCAGCCAGGTGAGAATGTCGCCGATGCAGGCTGCACGGGTGCTTTAAGTTAGTCGGACGCAGAGTAAAGCTTGGAAGTCTCGTACGATGGGCATCGCGGTATTACGGGCTAATAAATGAAAGCCTAGATTGCGTTTGGCGATGACATCGGCCAGAAAGAGAGCATGCATGGTTAATGAAAAGAGGGAGGCTTTGTCTGAGACCGAAGGCTTCGGCTGCCCCAGCTTTTAAGGGCTCTCTCGACGACCGATCGACTGGCGCTCACATCAACGCTGTGACATTCTACACTTCTACATTCTACACTAATTCTTACACACTGAAATTCTACATTCTACACTCGCCTGACCGAGGTCAGACGAGTTTAGCACTGTGCCAGGGATGCCTAAGCGTGTGGAAAGGCGTGGTGGTCCCCCCCCCCCGCGACTTCCACCGACGACTTTCAGGCGACTCCTGCGAAATTATATCTCCGGCGTTCCAACGGAACTTGCTGAACGAAGACTTTTTCCAGTTTCTATTTCTCGCCGAATCAGCTGCGAGCGATGATTGGAGCCGCCGCTCGGTCGTCGGCGGAACGCCGACTTTGCATTAACTGCCCCTGAGCAGTAACTGAATGGTCAGCCGGATTTCTGTAACCTTAAAATACTTGAGAGATCTCGCGTAGAAAGTGAGACGAGCGATTCCTATGCCTCTAGACTTATGGGCAGCGATTTGATTATGACTGTATATGATGTATGATTATGTGTGCAACGATATTATTTTATGACTCATGATCTGGCCAGTATCTAAGGTTTTCTATGCAGCATCTGCAAAGTGCCTAGAATGATATCATGTTCTCCGAGGTTGCTATATGAATGCATTATTATTATTATCATTACCATCTTTATTATTATCATAAAGGCATCAGCCTGACAGTTTCCTTAGTCAGAGCCATGGTTTACCGGTCGGTGAGTCACAGCTCATCCTGCCACCCTCATAGTTTGCTTGCTCACTTCCTGCTTGCTGTGCAGACTGCTGGTGGTCTAGACAGGATGAAGCATACAACTCATGCAACTGCACTTTGTCATCACCAATTATTACCAAATCCTGCTTATCTGACCACATGCAGATCTCTTTCAATCTACAGCGTGTGCCCACTTCCTCCTCTAAAATAACCTGTGAATCGCGAAACCTCAAGACCCTTGACATCGATGCTGTCCGTGCGAGAATATCTGCTTCGCCTCTGCTGTTCAGTCCTCCCTCCGATCTGTCATCATTGGTAGATTGCTACAACACGACACTAGCTGACACGCTCGACGAGTTTGTACCTCTGACAAAGTGCACTTTGCTTTCTCTCCCAGACGGCCTATGGTTTACCACAGACGTTAAACTAGCCAGGTATACTAAGCGAAAGCTTGAAAAATTATACAAAAGATCGTAACTGACTGTCCATCTACAGGCATATGAAGACTACTGTAGGTCGTACCAATCGATCCTAGCAAAGGCAAAGTCTAGCATCTGTAAAAAAATTGTTGAATCACAGATGCACAATCCAAAAATGCTGATGTCGACGATCAACCATGACCTCGACCACTCCCAGATTAGCTCCTTACCTGATGATCCTTGTGATGATCTAGCCGATCGCTTCTCTCGATTCTTTGTGCAGAAGATAGACAAGATCAGGGAGTCCATCCCTGCGATGACAACACCCCCCCCCCCCCAGTAAAGCTGTTCCCCGATTCCTGGCTGCACCTCAATGTCTGCATTTAAGCAGGTCACTAGTGATCTCGTCCTGAAGTTCATATCCCAATCAAAGAAGACAACAAGTCTTCCGGACCCTGTTCCCACTGTCCTGCTCCTACGCTGCATTGATCTATTGCTACCTTGCATAACCAACATCATTTCAGTCATTAGCCTTAGGTCATGTCCCAGCACCTTCAAAAAGGCTGTAGTCAGGCCACTTCTCAAGAAAGCGACACTAGACCAAGAAAATTTGTGCAACTACCACCCAGTCTTCCTTCTACCATTCCTATCAAAGACACTGGAACGGGTCGTGGCTGACCAGCTGAACTCATATATTGAAACTTCAAACCTTGCTAGTAAGTTCCAGTCTGGCTTTAGGGCTAATTATTTCACAGAGTCAGCATTGCTTAGGGTGTACAACAACCTACTTAGGAATGCAGACATAGGTAGAGTGTCTCTGCTTGTTTTGCTCGATCTTTCGGCAGCTTTTGATACTATCGGTCACAAAGTTCTTCTAGAGCCCCTCTAATCTCGCCTAGGCATCACTGGCACTGCTCTGCAATGGTTCAGGTCCTATCTCAGTGGGAGACTCCAGAGTATTGGAGTGAATGGACAAAGATCATCCGAGGTACCTCTGAAATATGGATTACCTCCGGGCTCCGTGCTAGGTCCGGTTCTTTTCATGGTTTACACTCTTCCTCTGGCTGATGTGATTGCCAAGCACAATCTAGGCTTTTACATCTAAGCGGATGACACTCGGTTGTACGTTTGCTTTGACCCCTCCGAGCCTTCGAGCACCTCAAATTCTCTCAACTCACTTGCTGCATGTATTGATGAAATCCGCACATGAATGGCAGCAAATTTTCCAAAACTAAACGATGATAAAGACTAACTTACTATTTATGGGAACACCTAGTGTGGTTCAGAAATTGGAAAGGCTGACGCTCAAAATTGGCTCTGCCAGCATATCTCCCGTTGAATCAGCTCAAAATCCAGGTGTCACGTTCCAAAGTGGCCTCTCGTTAGCCAACCACATCAGCTCCACAATCAAGTCTGCCAACTTTCAGATACATAAAATTGCTTAAATTCGGGCTTGTTTAGATAAGGATACCACGACTAAGTTGGTCCTTGCATTTGAGACATCCCGTCTTGACGTCTGTAACTCACTGCTTGCTGGTCTACCGGTATGCTCAATCATACGATTACAGCCGGTGCAAAACTCTGCAGCTAGGCTTGTCTGTCGTGAGCGTCGCAGTTGCCAAACCACACCACTTCTCGCCGCCCTGCACTGGCTCCCTGTCAAGTAACGGATATACTTCAAGGTTTTGTTGCTCACTTTCAGGTCACTTCCTTCTTTGACTCCAGCCTATCTTTCAGATCTACTCCCCCACCAGGCCAAGCATCGTACCACCCGCTTTTCTGAGTCCAACAGTTTACCTATACCACATACAAACCTCAAATCCTTTGGAGACCGTGCATTTAGTTCGTATGCTCCCAAAGCCTGGAACTCACACCCGACTTGCGTCAGAACATCCCCTGACTTGACCACATTTAAAAAGAACTTAAAAACACCTATTTAGGACAGCATCTAGTCGGTCCCTGTGATTCGTTCTTCGTGTGCTTATGCATGGTGATACTGTGCATGCTGCCACTAACCACATTTGCATGCTAACCCTGTGCATGTCACCCTTAATCACGTTACTCATTTTGTTTATTTATCAAGCATGATAATAATCACCATTCAATTTCGTTTCCCTTTGCAGCAAATGCAAAGCGCCTAGAAATAGATTGAGCTCTCTGAGGGTGCTTTATCAAGTGCATTATTTTATTTTTATTATTAAGTCCAGCTTTCAGCAGTCTGGCTGACGCTCATTTGATTGCCTCCGGTTACGTGTCCGCTCGAAAATCATAGCTGGTACGATCTTGGCGAGTTGTGTTGGCTGATGCTTTCAGCCGGGGTTCATTTCTTGCCAGCACGTACACATATCCTTTCGCCGGTAACTACTAGTCCCTGGACAGTCTCTTCCCGAGCCGTCTCTCTGCCACTCTGCAGATAGACTCTGGCAGATTACCGAAGGTGCTGCCAAGCTAGGAAGCTTGCTCACCGAGAATCTATCGGGTCTTGAATCGACGACCCTGGAGCGAAGTGGCTGGAGTAGGAATTCCGTTTCCAATGGACAAGTTCCTCTGGTGGGCAGGACTGGCTCAAGGATGCCGTCGGTGTAAAAATTCGTCACTGTTGACTTTGCTGTCTAAAATAAACCTCTCCGCCAGTCCATGGCTGTAAAGATAACATGGACCAGAGGCAGAGCCCTCAACTGTGTACTCATACCCATACCCACGCCAGTACACCACTGTTACCGGTCGGCGTGGGTGGCGTCTGTGATGTTATGGGCGGTCGTGGGTGGGTATTGGCCTGCCTTACTAAAAATTTCACTTAGGACTGCCTTTAGGCGTTCAAACGCCCGAGTCTGCCCGCACTTCTTGCGGAGTCAAAGGCGGAGTTTTTCGCTAAGTCATCGGCCGAGTTTCGGGCACGTCAACCAGATTCGGGGTTGGTACGACAGGCTTCCAAAGATCACATCAAAATTGCCAAATGCCTCCGAAACACAATGAACGTCGACGCCACCACGATCATTGAGTTCTGAATCACCGCTGAAGAAGAATCCGCAGGCTGATGGGTAGACACCTCCATATGTGCTCCGAGAGAGCGTCTCTGGCAACAACAATGCGGTCTTGGTATGGGTGTGGGTATGGGTGGTTAGGCAATGGCAATGGCAATGGGTGGGCAGGGCCGGCTGGCCTTAGCAATTGTTGCTCATGGATACCAGCCCAAATGGCAATTGAGGGCTCTGGCAAGCAATCCGAACATACTGACGAGCAGTAAAGTCTCGAAACATGGTAGCCGTGGCCGTGGGCCATTGTCGCTCACTAATTCCTCAGGGACCCCGAATTTTGCGAATAGCAAATAGAACTTGTTCAAGACGCTCTTTGTGGACACTAGAGAGAGTTTATCTAGAGTGACTCATTTGCTGCAATAATTGACATTCAACATAAGGGCATCCATCGAAGTGGAATGGATCAACAGCCCGCTTCTGGTACGGGTGTTGCCGGGCTACATGCACCACAGAGGTCATTGGCCGTTTGGCGTTTTTTTAACATTTCCTGCAAGCTACCACCAAGTCCTCTATGGCCCAAACGTAGCCAGGCCAGTAAAACAAAGTTTGGACAAGCACGGTAGTTTGGACCATATTAAATGGCATTCACAAAGATGCTGCACAGCCTGTCGGCGAAATGGCCGAGTTATGGCTACATATTCACCTTTGACGATCGGACCACTTTAGTTTGACAAATCACGCCGAACTCTCCAATAAAGCTTCTAATGAGCAGGCAGCTGTCGGCATCTGTCTGGCCATCTCATCTCAAGGAAAGGAAGCAGTGCTCGAATTGCTGTGTCGGCCGATGTTGCTGTCTGCAGCCTTTTCGTTGATCGCATGCCTGTATGGTCTGCTGAATAATGGTAGCAATCTGCTTCATCTAGCCACGCATGGTCTGTGCACAGACATTTGGATGGGACCTTGGGGATAGCAGAGGCACTCGTCATAGCTGAGTGCCTCAACTATGACGAGCTCCTTTCCAGGCTTAGGGACTGAGCTGAAGTGTTATCGCAGGCAGCGAAGTTTCATCCACTGCAATCGGTGAGACCTCGGCAGTGGGCTTCTTGAGCATGCCAAGTAATAATAATAATAATACACGTGATTAGGCGCCCTCAGAGAACTCAATCTCTTTATGGGTGCTTTACATTTGTTTCAGAGGAGTGATTTGTGGTCGCTTTTAACTACGATGCTCCACCGAAACCTATAATGGTGAAAATGTTAACAGCCACGTTCATTAGACAGCTATCGTCTGCTTTTTTATTTTGGCCTATTTTTTCTGAACCGGAATCAAAGTTCAAGAAGCATACGAGACAGATCACTGGTTTTGCATTAATACCGCATCAAGGCCATGCTAAGAGGCATATGCCGACAGTGAAATGGCACTTTATCTCTCACTGAGGAGCATAAATCACCAGGCATTTCATTTCGTGAAAAGGCATCGGATTGGTTTTTGTCCTAGCATCACACAGTCTCTTCCTGTGTCGTGACGTAAAGCTGTAGATGCATAAGCTAACTTAGAGCCATATCTGGCTAGCTCTCGTATGTCTGTCCTAACTCCGCGAAGCCCCAAAGACAAGTGTGTGACACGCAGGTGATTTTTCTATCGCTCACTCAAAGCTAAACGTCTTTCGGCACGCATGTGTTAGGCAGCAGACTTCATCTCAGGTGACGATGAGAACATAAAAAGCGTAGCTGAGTCAGCAGAGCGTTTGAGATAGAGAGTACCGTGTAAGTACTTCTCAGCTCTGGGCGGCTGGAAAAGATGTGCCGCAGTCGGCAGCAGGAGAGTAAATGTCGTTGCCTGCCTAAGAATTTTTGGAGCGAGTTCCAATATCTATGATCTGCAGAGGAAAATCGTCTGTCGCCAACGGCCTTTAGGAGTGGATCAGAGATCAGAGAGTCCATGCCCAAGGTCAGCCCCAATCTTAAAGCGCAGCAAGGGACATGCTGGCTTGTAGCCCATTGAGGACCAGAAGGGGAAGGGCACACGAAGAGGCTGCAACTGGAGCTGCTGGGTTCAGCTGGGCTTATGACAGAGCCAAGTCATGGCCTTGGCCTTGTGGGTCAGCATAATGACTTCACTCTGCATCCGTTGTTCAACTGGAAGCCATCCAAGCTATTGCAGAAGAGTAGACGCATGGCTGAACCTGTTATTTGTTGACCAGCCTTACAGCCACATTCGTCATCAGCCGAAGCCGCCTAATGGCTTTTTTAAGTAAGCCATACCGATAGGAGTTCCGGTAGTCTAGCCTGGACTGAACAAGGGAGCTAGATTAATCTTTTTGCAGCCGATAGACAATCCCTAATCTTAGATTCGATTGGAACCACGCCACAGTGCCTCGTCTTCGAGACCGATCGCTTTTCTTCCTCATTCAAATACTGTCATTATCAATGGTGTCAAAGGTAGCTGATAGGTCCAGCAGCACCAGGGAAGTCTAATTCCTCCTTTCTTTGCCGGCTAGGATTACGTTGATTACGTGGAGGAGCGAATTTTTTCAGTGAAGCGCTGTCACTTACACTGCGACTGAAATCTTTCTACTCCTTTCACTCTTTACTACAAGATGCTTAGTGACGATCTTTCAAAAATCCGTGACAGAAAAGAAAAAGAGAAACCAGGCGCTAGTTTGCTAGATCCTCCGAATCTATCCCAGTCGTTTTGCATAGTGATCAAACGATGGTTTTGGTCAAACGATGGCCGTTTTGAAGTACTCGGGAACAACCCCGTCGCTTAGAGAAACATTAAAAATCTTATTTAAGGCTGGACTAAGTTTTGTTTGCCAGAGAAGTACACCGCAGAGATGAAGCTATAGGGTCTTCATGAGGAGAGCGCTAACAATTAGCCATCCCTCGCAGTCTCACGAAATCGACTTTTGATAGAGGCACCGTAAAGTATTTTATCTTGGCCTCTACTTTGGCAGGGACCCGCCGTAGGCCCCTGACCAACAAGATAAATCGTATACCCTCTCAATAGAAAGTCATCAATGTAGGAATGAGCCCCACTGACGTCCGCTTAATAATTTGCAAACATTCTATTAAACACTTCGGGGCTGAAGCATTACCGAATCACAAGCACAAAATCAAAAGCAAAAAGACAGTGTGACAATCATATTTAGAAGGCTGCCGACCTTATTGAGGGCCACCGGCATTATCTTAAATACTTCATCCAGTGTACTGAATTGCCTGTAGCAAGCTAAGCGTCTTAGATCTAATCGCTTCGGAGGTTAGATGCTCTTCATGACCGAGTTCATTGGTTCAAATCTTTCAGTGGGCTGTCCTTTCTTGCCAAATGCAAACGGCGGCTACAGCTGTTAAGGCTCTTCCACTGCTGTAAAAATAAGGCTGTTAAAACAACTAAGATTTGTTTGTCATCTCAGGCGGATAGAGCAGATAATGATCGCGTTCTATCGCATCATTTAGTGGACTTGGGTCGATGCATACATAGGCTTTTCTGTGCGAGGCGACGTGACTAATGCAATTGGGCTGACCCGCTCTGAGGCCTCGGTAGCTTTTTAAGTATAAAATGATTATAGTAATAAGTAAGAATAGATTTTTTATAGCACCCGCAGAGAACTCAATCTCTTTCTAGGCATTTTACATTGGCTGCAAAGGAAGCCTGTATCCCGTCCTTCACCAGTGTATCCAAGTGGTTTTTTAAACCGGTCCCTGAATACCTGAAAGAGATGCGAGGCGCTGCCAGCGATGACCGGCTGCGTATCCGGGTGCAACTTGATTTTGTATTCGTGACGTAGGCGTCCCAACCGATTGAAGACAGAAGGGGGAAGAAAATGTATTCATCGGCTTGCACAGCATGGAGTTGCGACCTACATTTCGCTGAGTCCTTGATTATGCCCAACTTTCCGAGGCCTCGGAGAGTCTAGGACTGCTGGCACGTCTTCTTTTACGACCGTAAATGGCTGCTGTCGCCATTTGCACAGGACAGGGAGCTCACCGTGAGTCCAAACTGACAGAGCCGTGCTCCCACCAAGTTTTACCATCGTCGTCGTGGGTGCGACATCGTGCCAGCAGCAACACGAAGCACTCAACATGGCATCGTCAGAGGCTCCGGTGGATCAGTACGCACTTTAAAGTCACGGCCAAGGACTCTCTGATTACTAGCTCAAGTCGAGGCTCGGTCTGTAAGACACGTACAGCAAAGTGAGAACGTTTTTAAATATTCAGACTCTCTAGTCGCTGCAGCAATAGTCGCTGTGTCCATTACTGCAGAGTGGACACAGCGAGTCCACTGCAGAGTGAAGTGCCCTTTGGAAAACAGCAGCGAAACGTTTCCTCGCTCCACACAGCTTCCAGCTTTTTTTCCAAGTCTGGACACTCCCTGGGTGCATGCTTAATCTCATAGTAACTACGTCGGCGCCTCTCCGCACCGCGACTCGCTGTGGTGGCATTCAGCGAGCTGGTATTCGGCCGAGAATGTTCTGAACGAGCTGCTACAAACGGTGAAATTAAACTCGTGCGTTTTAGCCAGTGAGCCTTACTTCTTGGGGCCGACATACGCTCTGCGCTTGAGCGAGAGTCAGCCTGCTCTGCGACAGGACCGGAGCAATTCTCGTTCTGTGTCCGCAAGAATACTGATGTCAACCGATGACGAAGAACGTTGGGGCCTCTGACGGGATCGCGGGCCCGAGCACCGTGGCATACGTAAAGCGCCTGAATAGAGATTAGATCCGTTCTCTTAGGGCGCTGTACAAATGAATTATATATATATATATATATATATATATATATATATATATATATATATATATATATATATATATATATATATATATATATATATATATATATATATATATATATATATATATATATATATATATATATATATATATATATATATATATATATATATATATATATATATATATATATATATATATATATATATATATATCACGCTGCTTCATTCGTCTAAACTGACTGAGAGCCACGATTATGAACAAGAGAGCCCAAAAAGGGGATGCCGAGCAACAGCAGCCATTTTGCCTTTCGAAACCGACTCCATACAAACATGTGTCTCTATCGTCATGGTAGCTTGACCTGAGAGACCGATTAGGTCGCGGGAGGGCCGACAGCATAAGCGGTGATAAATACTCGGCATTCAACGAAATCCGCGGCTTACCCTGCTATTGCTCGTAGACCCATCGCTACTAACTAAACTCAGCGAGACCTCTAGCTGGCTCGACCGAGTCGCAGTGGCCGAATGACGGGGAGATGTGGCGAAGTCCACAGTCCGCGAACGAAGCGGGAGACGGCTGCAAGATCGTCTATTAATACCTTCTGGGTCGGAAGCGCCAAACAGTCAGTCACCGAATCCGTGGGATAAACAGACGCGACTCTATTAGCGCCGGCTCGCTGCGGCGGCACCGGCTCACTGTGGTGGCATCGGCTCGCTGTGGCGGCTTCGGCTCGCTGTGGCGGCATCGGCTCGCTGTGGCGGCATCGGCTCGCTGTGGCGGCATCGGCTCGCTGTGGCGGCATCGGCTCGCTGTGGCGGCATCGGCTCGCTGTGGCGGCATCGGCTCGCTGTGGCGGCATCGGCTCGCTGTGGCGGCATCGGCTCGCTGTGGCGGCATCGGCTCGCTGTGGCGGCACAGGCTCGCTGTGGCGGCACAAGCTCGCTGTGGCGGCACAGGCTCGGTGTGGCGGCAGCATCGGCTCGCTGCGGCAGCAGTATAGGCTCGCTGTGGCGGCACAGGCTCGCTGTGGCGGCGGCAGCATCGGCTCGCTGTGGCGGCAGCATCGGCTCGCTGTGGCGGCAGTATCGGCTCGCTGTGCTCGGTCCACTCAGGCCACATCCTTCTGCACTCCCCTCCGCTGTTCCACAGCCACTTCAGGGCATTGAGGTAAGTTCTCCGTTCGCTCTTCCCGAGTTGACCGCCGAAACGGTGGGAGTGCAGCAGACGCCAGAGCTCTGGCGTCGAATCTTCTCTCCTCGTGCCGGCACGGGGGACGGACGACATGCGCGCACCCGCGCCGGCGCCGCGAACTCGCCACGCCGGCCCCATACCGGCACGTTCCTCGCCCCACTGCGAAGTTCGCGCTCAGCTGCAGCTCAGGATTGGACGCGGTTCAGTCCGTCGGGACGCGGTGGCGAGCGGCTGCGAGAGCACAACGAGCGTCTACGAAAAATCCTACGCGCACAAAGAGCGTATGGATGAGAGAGAGGGATGTGGGGAGAGAGAATCTGCAGTGGAACAGTTGTGCGACTGCAAAAGTGAAAGAGTAGACAACCGGAGCGATAAGCATAACAATTAAGGATCTATAAATAAGCCACTTCAATTGGCATTTCCTGACCCAGGTGTTTTGAAATCGAAGCGGCGATATTGCCGTACGCTAGCCAAAGGGGTCCAGCCTTTGGCTTTGAAACCCACGACACCAGGATGAACTCGCATTCGTACCAAAAATCTTCCACCGAAAACGTCTAGTTTGCTGCGTCGGCTTCGAGGCGTTGCTGCTCAGATGTGGGGGTGGTTCGGATATCAGCTTTCGCCATCAGAGGCATCACTTGCACCTCGTCAACCCAACGACATATGCAGATATGCAGACCCGGAGCTCCGCACCTTTCTAGCTGTACAATTTCGGCTGCTCTGAGCTCAGAATTTCCGTCGCTGCTGATTGGCTACCTACCTACGTCTCCGCATGCTCTCGTTAGTCGGATCGGCGATCAGTTGGCCCCCGAGCGAGCGCCCGGTGCGGTCGTCTGACGTCACATCCTGCCGGCGGTGCAGGGTAGTCGGTTTGCAGCACTGGGCCAGTTGGACTTCCTTCGATTGCTAAACTCGGTCACTCGATCTCTGGCGGCTTTTTGTATTTGAGAGCGGCCAAGCCGGAATAGCCGACTCCGGATCCCCGACTATTGCTCCTGGGCATCCGGTCCCATAGTTCGCCAGCGTGCAATACATCATCCGGTCGATCTCCATACCCAGCAACGCAGCCAAGACGAAATGGGGAGTAACTAAGCTCTCGTTCTCTCTCTGTCTCTCTGTCTGTCTCTCTCTGTCTCTCTCTCTCTCTCTCTCTCTCTCTCTCTCTCTCTCTCTCTCTCTCTCTCTCTCTCTCTCTCTCTCTCTCTCTCTCTCTCTCTCTCTCTCTCTCTCTCTCTTTGTCTCTCTGTCTCTCTCTCTCTCTCTCTCTCTCTCTCTCTCTCTCTCTCTCTCTCTCTCTCTCTCTCTCTTCGCCCTGCAGCGTAGTGCAGGCAGCAGCCTGGCCAAATGCTACTACTGAGCGTATGCTGAATACCTGGAATAGTCGGTTTGTCAGCCTGATGAGACTCTGTCACTTTCTTGAAGGGGGTTGGCCTGTCCGCCTGATGCAATCCATGTAAAGGTTTCAAAGAAACGATCACACTCAGGTCTTTGATGTGGGAACGTTGATTCAATTGTCTTCAAACGCATGCCTGTCTTTAATATACCTTAGAGCCAGGCGAAGAGACTCTGCTGACCAGCTGATCTTGAAGATGGCAACGTCTTCTGTCCATTCGACATACCTTCAGTTAAGTAGCATTACATATATTAGGGTCCGCTTAGACAATAGCACGAGAGCCAAACTAGTTCACGCTTTTGCGACATCGATTCTAGATTCCTGCAATTCTCTTTATTCAAGTCTCCTAGCTTATAATAGTGCGAAACAGGTTAGTCGCTCGTCTGGTCCGTTGCCTGTGGTGGCCATCTCTGTCTGAGCCTCACCAGCTCCTTGTCAGGAATGGCATTGATTTCAAGATGCTCAGTGTGGCTTACGGCTTTTAGGTCAGTTCAGTCTCTTGCACCAGCCTACCTATCCGACCTCCTTGCGCCTTCAGTGTGATCTCGCACCAACCGCTCAACCAATCTAGTCATTTTGCCGTCCCTTGCACTAAATGGAAATCTTGCGGCAATTTAGCCTTTTGCTCGTAAGCAGAAAAAACCTAGAAGTCGCTTCCGGGTATGAACATTCATTCTATGCAATGACACTGAATCCTTTAGGTTTCAGCTTGAGAACCAAATGTTCCCGCCAACTTCCCTTCTCCTCCCCAGGGAACTCTGTGGGGGTCGGCCATGCCCACAGCTTGTCTTCCGTTCTGGCCGGCTGTGCTCCGTGCTTTCGCATGATTCTGTGCATGCTATTAGCCAGAGGTCTCATTAACAAGGTTGTGTGTTTATTAGTGGTCGTGCGTTTATTTACAAGGACCATAATAGCTCAGGAGAAGGTAAGGCGCTTGCTCTTCGCAACCCAGGTCGTGAGTTCGAATCCTGCAGTGTGCGATCTTTTCTTGCCAACTGCAAGCGGCGGTGATAGCATTTTAAGGCTCTTCTTCCACTATGCAAATGAGGCTTTTTAATCAGCTTTTATATTGAATATATATATATATATCTAAATATATTCAATGTGCATATAAGTACATGCATGTGTATATGTGCACGTTTGTTTCAGAATACTGGCCTAAGCATGATACTTGTTAGCATTTATTGCAAGCTTGATACCGTGCATGTCACTAAACCTTGGGTACTGACTGTCTCGCACCGAGTTACAAAGCGAGTGGGTAGAGATTAAGATCTCTTACAAATGACCTGCTCGTATTGGTATTATTATTATTATTAATGTTACGATTATCATATTCCCACCTTACCGACGCATGCAAAACGCGAATATATATATTGCAAAGTGCCTATTTCGTAGTTTTTCATTGCCGTGCCTTTTGCCTGCATGGGAGCTGGTATATCCATCGGGCTGAAAGCACAGAATGCGAAGTATTCTGAGACAGATTTTGTGCTCTGAAAAAGATTGTGCCCTGAAAAAGATTGTTATCGCGAATAAAGTGAGCGGCGTAGTGATACTGTCGGCCAAAGTCCTACGGTCAACCATCTTTTCTTCGTGAGAAAGAAGAGGCGCCTGCCTGAAGACAGACGTCAGACTTCCTCGATTGGAAATGTCACATCCGCACATCCACCGCACCCGAGTTCTTTTCTGCTCCGACAGTGTTGCCATTGCTTTCAAACCCGATGAGACCATATAACCACGGTAACTATGGTAAAAGTAAAACGGTAAAGTTAATCTCACAAAGCAGCCTCGTCTAAATCGCAGCAGAGCAGCCGTAGCCGCCGTCACTTCCTGCTTGCAGTGGGCAATAAGGAATTGCTTTGTGCAGGCCTCAATCCCATGATAGAGGTCATGAAGTGCGAGCACCTTGCCCTTAGGCGCGCTACCGTGGTACAGTACTGCGCGTCTGCACTTCGCACTGACATGCAATTCGATCATTGGGTACGCAACATCTATTTTTCTAGTGGCGCACGGTTCAGCTAAATGCGTCTTGGACAGGCAGCTTTCCGTGTATGAGGTGGCCCGTCAGAGTCGGCGCACCAACGGTCCCGACTGACTCCCGACCGACTCTCGACTGCCAAGCTTCAGGATCATCGAAACTCTAAAACTGAGATCGCTGTAATGTCACGGCTACGAATTGTCTTTCTTAGTTTCTGGCAGCCCAATAATGCTATGTGAAACGCACCCGTTCGTTACAGCATTTTCTGGGTCTTTGCGATTCGTCCTTCGCGGGTATGTACTTGCTTACACTATGCCTTCTGCTTTCGTATTTTACCACAAATCATCAGGTAATGGTTTCTATAGAGCATCTGTAAAGTGCCCAGAAAGAGATTCAGTTCTCTGAAGGCGCTAAATACATTTATTTTTGTTATTATTATTATTATTATAACGTAATAGAT